>OZ025242.1:56045359-56050359 GCA_964019155.1 Osedax fenrisi
TACCTATAAGGTACACTCAACTATAATAAACCACAATGATAACGATATAAGTGTGTTTATTAATTATATATTAATTAATAATCATAAGAAAAACAAATTAAAAATAAAGGGTCAGATAATAATAACTAATTAGCTGATATATCACAATATCATTATGTGTATTTTATTTTGATAATAAAGGGAACTAGGGAATATATGTATGATAGGAGATGGTAGTGAATTCCATAAGGAGGAAACAGTTTAATACAACATAGTGAAGGTGAAACTGGGAAGAGAAGTTACTAAATAAGTATTTAAGTATTTAAGGGTTATTAAGTATTAATACTGATGACACTCTGTTACATAGGGTGTAAATATTGAACCATTTAATTACACTACACGTAAATATAAGTTATACTGTATATCTATCTATATTATGTATTGTATCTAACTTTATCTAGTTAAATTATAATATTTATATATTGCAACTTTTGTGTGTTAACAACATTTTTATTTATTCATATAAATTATTGTTGAATTTATTTATCTAAATTTTCTTTTATTATTTCTTTTATATTTTATACATCATTTTCAAATGTGTATTCTAGCATGTATTTATTATAATTGTTATTTAAAAGTTTAAATCGAATGATTTCATTGATAAAAGTCTAGTTTTAAAATTTAAAATTTAAATAATATTTCATGTAGGAGAGAGAACGGAGTAGTGGCCGAGATTTTATATGCCTAGGCATACTTCTAATATCTCGATAAATACTGAATTTTAAGATCTTTTTTTTTAATTAGATATAAAACATATAGATCTAGAATACTATTATTTCATCTCTATATATGACTGAATAATATTAACGATTTAGTAGGCATACAAAAATGCATAAAAAAGCATAAAATAAGGCAAGTCCGGGGCAGTGGCCGCTAGTATCATAATATGCAATAGGTGTCTCCTAATGTATTCAATTTATATTTTTTTAATTATGTAATATTAAATAATTATATTTATGATACCTACGCATCTTATTTGATTCAATGATTTAATTATATATACACATACTATACATACTCTTATACATAAATAAGCATACATATATATAAGAGTATGTGTATATATAATTAAATCATTGAATCAAATAAGGTGCGTAGGTATCATAAATATAATTATTTAATATTACATAATTAAAAAAATATAAATTGAATACATTAGGAGACACCTATTGCATATTCTGATACTACGGCTATAGCCGTAGGGGAAATGTTGCTAATACGGGCTACTTTTATGTTATCAGATAACTTTTTTATTTATGATGAAAAATTAATGACATTTTGTGGTGGTGGTAGTAGTAGTAGTAGTAGTAGTAGTAGTAGTAGTAGTAGTAGTAGTAGTAGTAGTAGTAGTAGTAGTAGTAGTAGTAGTAGTAGTAGTAGTAGTAGTAGTAGTAGTAGTAGTAGTAGTAGTAGTAGTAGTAGTAGTAGTAGTAGTAGTAGTAGTAGTAGTAGTAGTAGTAGTAGTAGTAGTAGTAGTAGTAGTAGTAGTAGTAGTAGTAGTTTTAAATCTTCTGATCCACAATCAGCTTGACTAAATGTGTCTACTAAGTTCTACGACCCTACAATTTCATTAATAAATGCTCGTTCCGTTAAGGCAAATTTGATTTTCATTCTTGATTTTATTAATGAATTTAATCATGACATCATAGTATAAACGGAAACATGGTTTAATGAAAACGACTGTGCAGTCATTTCTTCATTAAAATCAACAGATTATAATTTTATTCAAGCTAATCGTGTGTGTGGTCGTACGGGTGGTGGAGTAGGTATACTGTATAAAAAAAGTATTGAACTTGTCAATTCAAGATTATTTGACTTACCTAATAGTGAATGTTTAATTTCAAACTTTAAATTAAATTTTTGCAATAATTTTAAATTAATTGTAATTTATAGACCTCCAAGTAATGCTTATTCTTCTTTCATTGATTGTTTTTTTTAACTTGTTTCCCACATCTCTTACTAATACCGTTATTTTAGGAGATTTCAATTTTCATATTGGATCTGATAATACTGCTGCTCTCTCTTTTAATAATATTTTACAATATTTATCTTTAACTCAACATGTATCTGAAAGGACACATATATCTAATAATATTCTTGATTTAATTATCAGTTCCAGTTTTCATCTAAATTATTTAACAATTCTTCCAATTAAATTTCTTATTTCTGATCATTATGCTGTTTCATTCATTCTGAACGTTAATATTAACTGCAATTCAAATCGAACGATTAGCTACAGAAATATTCGCAATATTGATTATGAATCTTTTAGTACTGATATCAAGTATCATACTAGCTCCAATTTCAACAATATATCTATATCTTTTTTAGATCAAATTATTACTTTTCTACTGAATAAATATGCTCCTTCTAAAAATAAAGTAGTTAGTGATCGTACTAATGAATGGTTCTCGAATGATAATTTATATATCAAACGCCAAATGAGAAAAGCTGAAAGAATGTTCAATAAAAACTCAACATCTTTTAACATGATAAATTTAAAAAAGTTAAAATTATCTTTTAATAGGAGTATAACTTCTACTAAAAAAGAATTTTATAAAAATAAAATTTTAAAGTGTGGTAATAACATGGGCAAGCTTTATGCTTTCACTAATTCTCTTCTAGGTAAATCTCATCACAAATCTTATCCTAATATTTCTGATGATATTTTATGTAATAATTTTAGTGATTTTTTCATTTCTAAAATTGATATTATTTACTCAGTCATTAAAATAAAATTATCATCCCCTTCTATAAATCAATAAAATTATTTGAATAATTCCTCTGAAAATTCTCAAAATACTCATTTAAATCAAACTCCTACTCTTACTCATTTTACGCTCCCTTCTAATGTTGACATCTATAATCTTTTAGTTACGGCTTCTTCTGCTTCTCCCTCTGATTCTCTGCCTCTTACTGTGATGGAATCTTTAGCTAACACACTCACTCCACTTTTTTCTTCAATTATTAATCAATCCCTTATTACAGGTGTTATTCCTTCTATTTTAAAACATTCTATTATTACTCCTATTTTAAAGAAAAATAGTCTTAATATAAATGAACTTTCGAACTTTCGCCCTATTGCTCAACTACCTTTAATCTCTAAAATTCTCGAAAAAATTGTTTTTAAACAGATAACTACTTTTATTGATTTTAATAACTTATCCTGTAACTTACAAAATGCTTTTAGAAAGAACCACAGTACTGAAACTGCGATAACTCTTATACTAAATGATATATATACATCTTTAAATAGAAATAAGAAAATTCAGATTCTACTTCTAGATCTGTCATCTGCATTTGATACGCTATCTTTTGATATCCTTTCAGATATACTTTTAGACATTGGTATATCTTCAACTGCTCATGATTTCTTAATTGGATTTGTCACTAATAGAACTTTTTCTGTTAAGATCAATAACTCTTATTCTAAATCTCAATCATTTAAGTACGGGGTTTAGCAAGGATCCGTCTTAGGTCTACTACTATTCTCTATATATCTGAACCCAAAAACTAATATCATCAAATCATTTAAAACATTAAGATTTCATCTCTATGCTGATGATATTCTTATTTATTCTGTTAATAGTAGATTGGTCATGAATAATGAACTAGTTGAATGTGCCAATCAAGTGAATAAATGGCTACTTATGAACAAACTTCTACTTAATACTTCTAAAACTGAATTACTGAACTTACCGCATAACTTTAATAACTTCACTGATATATTTATTGATAATATTAGAATTATTCCATCACTAAAAATTAAATATCTTGGTATTACTATTGATAATAAATTGAATTTTGATGATCATATGTCAACTGTTTGCAAGAAAGCAAATTTTCATTTATATAATATACGCTATATAAGAAAGTTCATTAGCAAAGACCTCACTACGATGCTAATTAAAGCAATGGTATTTTCGTCGACTAATTATTGTAATTCGATATATTTAGGTCTATCCAAAAAAATTGAATAAATGTATCTATAGAATTGATCATTCGGCAGTACGATTAATCTATCAACGACCTTTATTTGATCACTCGAGTGTTACATTGCGTCAACATAATCTTAATATTCTCAACAATATTAATAGAAGCAAATATAGAATTCTATGTATAATTCACAAATCACTCACTGCAGGTCCTTCATATATTAGAACTTGCCTATCAGTTAAAGTGCCTATCTGTCGTGAACTTCGATCATCTAATGATGTATACTGCTTACAAGTCAAGAAATCAGTGAAAATAGTAACTTCCAAGAGAGCCTTTCAATACTATGCGCCGCCACTATGGAATTCTATTCCCTTGAAAATAAGAATGATTCCTAATCACGATACCTTTAAATTTAATTTAAAACGTTATTTATTCAATATTGAAAAGTCTTAATTTATTATTTTTACGTTATTTATGTTATGTATGTTATTGATATGTTTTATTTTCCATATGACATTATATCATATGGTTTTTTTTTTATATATCAATAACCAATATTGCATTTTGCAATGTACAGTTTATAATAATATTAATTATTATTTTGTTTATATTCAATTATATTATTTTTTTTTGTTTGCTTTGTTACACTCTTGAGAACGCCTGGTGTGTTATTTGCAGTGTTTAAATAAATCGTTTTGATTGATTGATTGATTGATAGTAGTAGTAGTAGTAGTAGTAGTATTAGTAGTAGTAGTAGTAGTAGTAGTAGTAGTAGTAGTAGTAGTAGTAGTAGTAGTAGTAGTAGTAGTAGTAGTAGTAGTAGTAGTAGTAGTAATAGTAGTAGTAGTAGTAGTAGTAGTAGTAGTAGTAGTAGTAGTAGTAGTAGTAGTAGTAGTAGTAGTAGTAGTAGTAGTAGTAGTAGTAGTAGTAGTAGTAGTAGTAGTAGTAGTAGTAGTAGTAGTAGTAGTAGTAGTAGTAGTAGTAGTAGTAGTAGTAGTAGTAGTAGTAGTAGTAGTAGTAGTAGT
>OZ025242.1:56055359-56147859 GCA_964019155.1 Osedax fenrisi
ATGCTATATATACATATAGAAATATAATGATGACATTTAACAATAAAAAGCATTAAATAAATTATTTGTAATATCATTAAAGCGTAACTTTAATTTCTCTATGTGATGTATAGTATACATTGTATACTATACTATATATTGTAAACATGCATGTGTTGACTATATTAAATTTGTAATTATTGTCTATCAACTGAATTAGGAAATTATATAGAACATGACATAGAATCATATATGATATATATTATATATAATAATGAATTGAAGTTAGGAATGAGATAAAATTCATAATTTATTGAAAAATATATAACATTATTATAAATTATGTCTTTATTGATTATGTAATTATTATAAATTAAATAATATCATATAATCATAAACATATAATTGTCTACATAAAATATTTACCAAACATATGGTTTATAATATTAATCCATATAGAATTTTATAGAAATATAAGTAGAGCCACTAACCATTATTTTAATACAGATATTATATATATATATCGATATGGCTAAAGCTTTCGATAAAATATGTCATTCTAAACTTCTATTGAAGATGTCTAAATCAGAGATCAGTGGTAATGTACTTAAGTAAAACCACTTAAGGTTTAGCTCATAACTTACCAATCGAGTTAAAATAACTAATGTAAATTATGCATTTTCTGGTTATATTCATACAAGTTCAGGTGTTCCTCAAGGCTCCGTTATTAGATCTCTTCTATTTCTAATATATATAAATGACCTCCCTTCGATATTTTCATCACAGCTAACATTCTCTCTTTTTGCCGATGATGCTAAAATGTATCTATCCTATAGGAATACTACTGAATGAAATATTCTTCAATCAGGACTACTGATCTCTATGACTGGACAGTAAAATGGAACCTTGAAATAGAATTTAAAAAATGTGCCTTTAGTCAATTGGCAAACATGATATATCTTTGTATTCGTTAAATAATACCCTGATTCCAAAATACTCTAATTTTCGAGACATTGGTATTGTTTTTGATGATAATATTAAATTCAATATTCATATTAATAACATATATAGCAAATCCTATGTGATCTCGAATATAATTTGTAGATATTGCATTACAATTAATTTGTATTATCAAGTCAAAGCTTATACCACCTACGTCCATTACTTGAATATGGTTCATATATTTGGAATACAGGCAAATACCTTATTAGCCTAAACAAAATTATTGAAAAAGTTCAACATAAATTTACTAAACGAATTTACTTCAGATGTAACTTTATTAAATCAACTTATGATACTAGATTATGTTTTCTTAATTTAATGAATTTATCCCATCGCAGATTAATAGATGACCTGATTCTGGCTTTCAAGATACTGAATAATCTCGTAGATATCGATAAATCATTGGTATTCACAACTTATTCTACAAGTAATCGTGGATCTCTAAGCAAGATACGCAAAGACAAATGCATTAATAAACTATCAATTCATTCAACAACATAGTGAGTGCGGCTTGGAATTCACTTCTTCGTTCTGTGGTTTCGGCTAAATCTATAAGCATATTTATTACAAATATAGATACTCTTAATATTAATGGCAACTTTTATGCTCAACATGCATAAATATAATGTCGTTATTTTAAAAATGTTATTGTTTTTCTAGTTTTCGTTTTCGTTTTGTAATTTATTTAGGTATTTGATCTTACCTGCTGTATAACCATTTGATATTTTAGTTGTGGAGAGATGTCAAACAACTAATATGCAGGGACCGTCCATCCTTCAGGATTTATGTGCATATAATCCTATATAGGTCTGACTAACCCGATACCTCTTCCCTAGTTATTTGATGATGTGTTCAGCTCGTTTGATCAACATCCCAAATATCGCTTTTATTATTATTTTATTTACTTTCGGTGTGTGTAAATCACAACTTATTTATATTTGTTTACTATTCTTTATATATTTCTGTCATTATTATTTATTGTTACCCATCGTTTTGAATCTATTCAATAAACTATTAACTCTCTATCTAGAAGAATAATACAATATATACATTATAATGCATACTTCCCCTATAGGGGAAGACACCTATTACCGACCCACTCGTATCTCAGTAACTATATGGGATATCAACAAATTATATATACATAAAATATTAGTAATTTAATAGTAAATATGAATAAGTATTTTGATTATCAAAATATTCAATCATACAATTGTTATTTGATAAATAAGGTCGGCAATAGGAGACTTTCCCCTATCTATGATGTATATCCCCATTTCTTTTCATAATTTGTTCTTGAATATTTTTTGAAGAAATCTTTAGACCGAAATAATGATATCGGGTGAGCAAAGATAGCCAGTAATACAAATTACAGATGTTGACAATATGGATGATCTAGCTATATATTTATCAGATTCAGTTGATTACCGAGATCAAAAACCCAGGTATGGTATAGAAGTTCTATACCGATACAACCAACTAAGAAATAATACTTTTACACACAATTGAACATGCTGCAAAATAAATTGGACTGTATATAAATACGGGAAGGATGGAATTCATCAGTATAAATCAAGGAACAAATGAAGTTATCAAAAGCCTAAACAGTAAGAATATTAAAGAAGTTTCTGATTTTAAGTAGGAGAAATATGGGTATTGTGGCCAGGAGGGTAATATGGCCAGCTCGAGTATCTCAAAAACTATAATTCCAATCAAAAAAATGTATACATGAAATATTCGCATTGGTAATCATTGTTAAAATAAGTAAAAATAATGTGTATATCTATTAAACAAAATTATATAAAAAAAAACAAAAAATGGATTTAATTTTTAAAAATTTGAAATAAAAGTTTAGAAAAATATATATTAAATCATTAATATATAATATAAATTGAAAATTAAAGTTGGATATTAAAGAACTATTTAATTACAATAAAGTGTTTAATCCATTTATTTTAGTGAATAATATTCATAATTATATGGTGTATATAGCGTGATACCCAGAAGTGGGTAATGTGGACATATTTTATCGGGTAATGCCACTTCACGATTATTTAAGGCAATCATATTAAAGATATGATTTGAAATAAATATTTGTATATATTGAATCAACATATACTATATCCTAACCATACACATATATTTCCATATATATTATAATCTTGTAAATTTAATTTAGTATTTTAATTATCTATAGATAATATATAGTTAATATATTAACACAATTATAAAGAATAACATATATATATATATATATATATATATATATATATTAAAGGGATACTCCATGTCTCAAATTTCACATGTGAATATATAAATTTAATGCATGTAATCAAAATGTAGTATCAGTCTACATTTTTGGAATAATTCCATGATTTGTACCTATATTAAGAGTGTATGCATAGCTAGAACTGTATATTGAGATATGCCAATAATATACATTATAACATTATACACATTTTACCTAAATATGATAACAAATTTAAATTATATTTAATGCATATATTATGATAGTTATTAGGATAGAAAGTTGACAATTACAAATATATCAACATGATAATATAGCTATATATATTATACTGCTAAAACAACAGAAATTGATCTTTTATTTATTAAATTATCTTAACAATTTAAGTTTTTACTTCATATAGAAGAGAACCTTGTTTAGAAATACTTATTCTGAGTAATTGCTGTCTAAAATTTGTGTTTAGTAAAATTATATTATAGGTTTATGTACAGTTTTAAAAAAAATTATATATTGTATATATATATATACTAATTATATATAAAATGTATATTATATATATATATATATACAAAATATATTGTATATTTATAAATTTTAAATTTAAGTAATGTGATTATTATTATATTATAACTAATTAACAATTATTAATCAATTATTATTTTAATTTTATATTTAATGTAATATTCTTAATTGTATAAATTAAATAAATTACTATTTTAAAATTGAAATTGTATTGAATAATCAATATTTCTTTTATAATTTATAATTACATAACTCTGGTATAATCTTTACAAACAATACTATCATAATTAAATTGATAACTAAGATAATATAATTGGAAATCATGTTTAGTTAATTGCTCAAGATTGAACTTATAACAATTTATTTAAAAAAATAAAATTTATAACATAATATTTAAAAAATTAATTCTAATAATTTAAATTATAAATATAACTGACAAATAATTCTATAATATTTTATGAAATATGCAAGTATCTATGATATCTATGATACCTATTGATGACGATTAACAAATACATGAACTTAAAGAACGTTTTCACGATTTTTTCATAAGATTTATTAAATTTTAATTACATTTTTTTATTTAAAAATTCTTCATTATAAATCTTACGTTGAAAATATCGTGGGAAGTGATCGCATGGGAAGTGATATCGTGGGAAGTGATCACGTGTGAAGTGATTTCGTGGAAAGTGATCACGTGCTTGATTATAATATATATAATTATTTAAAATAGTAAAATTTACGCTTCGCACGAAATCACCAATCCAAACGAAAGCACTTTGCACGATATCACTGGTTACGATAATGTGTGTGTATTTATAATTGTTATATTAATGTTATATTATTAGAATTTAAACATAAAATACGTATATATATGGATAATGTAAATAATTGTACTTTCGATATCCCTCCGAAATTTCTAATTATATATTGAATTTTAGAATGACGAGTTAACTAAATAAGGTATCGCCAGATAATGGACGTTCTTGTAAAAACAGCGAAGTTTGGAAATTCAACGATAAATGGATTTTAAAAAATTCTTTTTTAAACAAATATACTAATATAAAATGTATTTATAAATATAGATAGCTATCTTATAAATGTAAATGTGTTGTCTATAAATATATAAAACAATATTCAATTTATTTAACTTCTATCCCTTAAAAACACTCACGAAGTTCGGATAGCGTCCCTTAATATGCTTGCTTACTTTTGCTTATTTCGGGATTGTTGTTTCCCGGACAGTAAAAGTTCTCCAAACATCACGGTTCATCATAGCTACTTTCATATCGCTCGCCGATATACCAGTTTCGCGCTCGAGATTCCTGATGTAGCTTTCTGGATGCCTTCCCCGTATTCTAGTTCCATGAGTAGGTTCCCAAATAACTAGATCAGAAACAACTTCATCATCTCTACGTAGGCAATGTCCAGCAAACTTTAAGAATCTTTGTAGATATGTTTTCTATAGCCCCATACAGTACTTCGTTAGTAACTTTCTGAGACCAATGTATGTATCATTCGTAGAATTCAAGTGTATGCGCCATAGAGTTGTTTGAGTAGTGTTTTTATGAGGGTCCACGTATCACATCCGTACAGCAGAACCGATTCAACTGTGGTGTGCATGAGCCTAAGTTTCATTTTCCTACTAAGAGTTGATTTCCAGATATTCCTCATTTGATGATATGTTCTCCAAGCAAGCGATTTTCTGATGTTTAAATATTTTGCAATTCTGTCTATCCATGCCACCAGGTACTTGAAGTCTTCAAACATTTTCAGATTTTACCCATATATAGCTTTGATTTCAAACTATTGATTGGTATTGTAGCTTATGTATTTCATTTTCCCTGTATTCATGCTTAGTCCTACCCGTTTTGCTGATTTTTCGACTCGAGTGAGCATCTCTTGGGCTTCTTTGATACCTTCACTTACTAATGCAATATCATCTGCGAAGTCCATATCTGTAACAGTGATAGGTGGTACTCTTCTGATTTTTCATTTCCTTAGATGGAAACCTAGTTTATCTTCTCTTCCTTGTAAAGCTGTTCTCATAACATAATCGATAACTATGACAAAAGCTATGGAGCTAAAGTATATCCTTGTAAAACACCAGCTAGAATGTTGAAAGTTTCTGTTCCTCTATTAGGTGTAATGACCTTAGCAGTAGTACCTTCATACATTATGCTAATAGCTATTAGGCTAGCCGTCACCAACTCCTCCGGTATCCCATAAGCTTTTAGTATCGCAAGCATTTTCTCTCTGTGTATAGTATCGAAGGCTTTCATGAAGTAGATGAATATCAGGATTGCTTCTAGATTATTATCATTGACTCCCTCAATCAGTCGTCTGAGTGCTAATAGTTGACTGGTTGTTGTTTTACCACTTCTGAAACCATTTTTATTTTTACTTAGATGACAATCTAGATAATGCTTAATTCTGTTCAGTATCATACGATTATAAGTGTTCACTACTAATAAAGTAAGACTTACACTACGATAATTACTACCTAGACTAATATCTCCTTCCTATTGGAATTATATTCAAAATTGACCATTGTTTCGGCTTCGTTTTATATAATAGTTCTTTGTTACAGAAGTAGAGGATAATGTTATCTATATTACATCGTTTTAATACTTCTGGCCGTATTTCATCAACACCGCAGCTTTTTGATTACCTCTTTTTCCAACTTGTATTCATACATTTAAAAATCTCCACGCTTTATCTCTAGAGGTTGTATAACTTGTATTATCGTTTCATTTTCGTCTTCAATATTTGGTGGCCTAATAAATCCATTAGGATTGTCTTCATACTCTCTATTTGCTATACGAGTGTCTTCTCTAGCTCTAGAAAGAGTATTATCCGTGGATGGACACATTTTATTTGTTTGTAACTTCAGCATTTATATCTATGAATCATTCATATGTGTCTGAAATGTCTTCATAGCCTTGCAAGATAAATCGATTTTTTATTTCAATTGCGTGTTTCTCCTGAAGGGACATTTCAGATTTAAACAAAGGCCAATATAATGAAGTTTTATTGGTAATGTCTTCCTATTCGCTCGCAAACTTAGCCTTACTTTAGATGATACGATTCGATGATCTGAACCAATACTAGAAAAAGTACTGCATGCTTCCACATTTGTGATGCTGTTTCTCCATTTTTTTCTCATTAAGATATAGTCAAGCTGATATTTCCTGTAGCACGGATCCATATATGTCCGAAGTTTATTCAACTTCTTTTGAAAACATGTATTTGTTATTACTAATTGTTTTTCATATATAATATCGATTAATAATACACCATATTTATTTATTTCTTGATAATATGTAAAATTCCCGTCATCTTTCCATATCCTTTCAATAAATTATCCAATAATGATTAGTACATTCAATGTAGTGCTGTAAATGAACTTACTTTTTGAAGTATCGAACTTGTTCGAACAAAATTGTTGAAGTATCGACTTATTCAAACAAAATTGTTGAAGTATCAAACTTGTTCGAATAAAATTGTTGAAGTATGAAATTTGTTCGAACACGATTGTTGAATTATTGATACTTGTGTATAAATTACACCAAGTATTTTGATAGAGCCGTGTCTTTGGGTAAAATATACCTACCCGAGAATTTTACTCTATAAGCAAAAATCGAATCAATACTATTACATAATGGGCTCAAACCAAATTGAGACTCTTACTAGATATAACCGAGCACAAACGATGCCTTGTATGTTACATTTTAATCATAATTTTTAATTATTTATTATCGATATAAATATTAATCTATATATATATATATATATATATATATATATATATATATATATATATATCTTACATAATATGTATATAAATACATGTTATTATTTAAATAGGTGGCTAATTTATGTTTTTATTATTTTGGTTTTTTAATTTCTAATATTAACATCGATTCTTTGGGTAACCAATAATGAAACTGCATCGATGCTTTGGGTAAATGAGACTAAGATGCATACATGCTTTGGATAACCGAGACTAATACTTCCCGATACTTTGGATAACTTATATTAATTATATTATCAAACATATGATAACAAATTCGATAATTGCATAAAAAGTTTGAATTACGAAAGTTCGATACTTGAATTCAAAGTTCGAAGTTCGAAAATCATAAGTTCGAAGTATCAAAAGTTCGAAACCGTATTTTTTTTTCAAAGTTCGAAGAATCAAAAGTTCGATACTGTTTAATGCTTGTTCGAACTGTCGAGTTTATTTACAGCACTAGGATATTGTGATGTGGTATATTTTCTATAGCTCTTCTAAGTTCATCGTATAATTTGTTTATAACTTCATCTTCGCTAGAATTGATTATAATAGATGTTGCAGGATTTCCATGGAATGTTCTTATCAATAATCTCTCAGAGTGTGATATAACCTCGCATAGTGATTTTATTGATCTTTTGTTTAACATTATACCAATTCCTTCTGTTGATGCACCTTGATCATTTTTCCATGCTGATGTTGTTATAAGTGTGCTATGTTCAATGGTATTATACTTAACAGTTTCATCATGCATAATTCGATGTTCCTGTATTCCAAGAATATCTAGATCATGTCTTTCGAAATTATACTTGAGTTCTAGTTGTTTATGTTCTTCTCGAATTGTTCTAACGTTCATAGTTGATACAATGATTTCTCGTTTGCATCTTAATAGTTTGGCCTTATTACCTACGCGTTTCTCAATATCTACCCTTCCTTGCGGGTTTGGAGTAGGTCCGTCATACTTCTCCTTAGAGATCGTTTCGGTTATAGGGAAGGTTATATTAGGGACTTTAACCCTAGTGTTATTTGTTGTACTTGTCGTGTCTTTCATTTGCTAATACTGCTATAGACTCCTATAGCAGTAATTATTAATATATATATATATATATATTAGGGGAAAGTCTCAGATTACCGACCCCCTCCCGTATCTCAGTATCTATAAGAGATATCAAAAATTGATATATACATGAACTGTTAGCAATTTAATGATAAATATGAATAATTATATTTTTTTACAAAATATTTAATCCTACAATTGTTATTTGATAAAATGTAATATTCTGTTATACTTTTTAAATATTTGAATAATACATTTTTTTAAATCATTGTAAATACTTTATTAATTAAAAGAAAATGTAATACTGACCATAATATTGTAGATCAATAAAATGTTTATAATTATTATAAAAATAATTCAATTTGAATAACTAATAATCAAAATATCTTAATTATATGTAATAATGAGTGGCCGAAATAATTGTTTGCAATATAACACCACTCAAAATGATAGAGGAACGTTGTATTTACTCTTTATATTTTATTTATAAATCATCAAAAAACAATACACTAATGCTGTTTAACATATATACAGAATTACAATATAGAATAATACAATATGATGTTTTACAAACCTCGACGTGTCAAGGTATAATTAAAAATGAAATAATATTATTAAATCTAATATAATTCAGATTATATTATTTCTACGCGACGGTTCATTGGTCTAACCAATTCTATAAACTAAATAACACTATATAAAAAAACACAAAAATCAATATACATAAAATCAACATTCCATAAAATAAAAAAAAAATATAACCAATTAAAAATATATAATAAACTAAATAACATTAACTAAAAACACAAAAATCACTAGACGAAATTAACATTTATAATTATTACATAATACACAACTAAATAAAATAACTAATTAAAAATCTATAATATAACTTAAAAACAACTGCATTGAAAATATATAAGACGCTAGTCTGCTACATATAGTAACCCATATGATTTTCCTAATACCGACCCCCTAAATTAACCTAATACCGACCCCATCTGATTTATAATATCCAATCATAATAGATCAGTATTTTACTTTAAAATATTTCATAAATTGTTTGTGTATCATTGATATAGATTAAGGATTCATGATTCCATTCGATTATATACATACTGATTAACTAAATATTAAATAATAATATGCACTATATAAATATAATTACTATCAAGTTTAAATTTAAATTTAATATTACAATTAAAACATTAATTCAATACAAAATAATTTCGTGCATGTTATAATTAATTATATTTATGAATATCTACTATGTTGATTGAATATTATAATACTAACATTATTTAATCCACTATTATTGTAGGCCCTACAATGTAGGGGGTCGGTAATAGGGGAAGGGGGTCGGTATTAGTAACATGTATCCGATTACCGACCCCCTGTTTATTCTTGTAAATATAATTATATATATATAATTATATAAATTTCAAATATATATATTTAATATCGAATAAGTTATTACAAATAATCATTTAGGGGTCGGTAATCGGAGACCTTCCCCTAATAATATATATATATATATATATATATATATACATGTAGGTGATACATTAGTTGATAAAATAATTAAATAATTGTATACTAGTTAAGAGGGATATTAGTGATGTCGTGCAAAGTGATTGCTTGCGAAGTAATTTTATGCGATTGGTGATCTTGTGCGAAATGATAATATATATATATAAATTATTTTAAAATAGTAGAATTTAAACTGAGAAAGAAATCACTTTTCACGAAATCACTTTTCACGAATTCACTTCGCACGAGATCACTGGTTACAGTCAACAGTTAAATAATATATGTTGTTTCTTGTTTGTATTCCTTCTGTCTATTAGAATATATTAATATAAATTAAAATAAGTTTAAGTGTTTATGATTAATACTAAGGATATCGAAATCCTTCACAACTTATATGAATGATGTCGAATTCAAAATCGACATCCTTGCAAAATTTCGGATGTCGATAGTACACTAATTCATATGATCCATGTATATTATATAATATATTATATATTATATAAGATCCATATATATATTTAATATACTATTCAATATATTATTGCAAACTATAAATTGGTTAGTTTACTATACTAGTAACTATAGTTACTATTAAAAGTATATTAATATATATATATATATATATATATATATGATTATAATAATAATATATTAAAATTAGAAAATTATATATGATATAGATTATATATTATATAGCATATACTGCATAATAATAAATATACTAGTTTATAATATATATTATAAACTAGTATATTTATTATTATGCAGTATATGCTATATAATATATAATCTATATCATATATAATTTTCTAATTTTAATATATTATTAGCTATAGCTATATTATAAATATGTAGATGTATTATGAATTACAATTTAAAATGTACAGTATACGGACATTTGGTAAAAAATTCCATTTTAAATAGCAAGTATTTGTGAATTATAATAAGACACATTATTATGTAGGCTATAGCCTACACTATAGTGTACATTTAAAACATTGTTTCTCATTCAAAATGTATTTGTAGTTATACTAATATATATATCGTCAGCATGGCGAATTATTTAAGCCTAATGATATATTTATGAAATATTTAAAAAATGTTATTTATGATTAGCTCATGTTTGCATATCGTCCGACGGACGTCGTCCGTATTATCCTTGTATATATATAATATAATTATAACATTTATTTCATTATTATATTTGTATATTTATTATAATATTACAAGAATAACTGTATATGAATAATTGAATCAATTCGTATAATTATTATACGAATTGATTCAGTAATAATAATAATTATAATAATTATTTTAAAAATAATTATATGTGATATAGAAATTAAATATATTATATACTATAAAATCTTCTTAAAATGTAATAATATATTTATTGGATAATATAATATTACATAATCCGTATTATCACATTAATTATATTAGTTAAAAAATAATTATCGTAGTAATTATGGCGTATATAATTATTATAAAAATATTTCATAACAATTAATGTAAATAAACTCAATAGTTACGTTATAATTTGATATTATAATATTATAATATGTATACAGGTAGAAATAATACATTAAAATAGTTTTTAAAAATACCTCAGATACAATGTCCATTTTTTATCATTGATACATATTTTTAGATATTTAACGATTGAGTTAGCCATATATAATCGATATAAATATATTATTAAAAATAAATAATAAATAATTAAAATAAATCGTAAATAAAATAGAAACGTAAATGTAATCAAATATGATTGTCTCAGACAATTATATCTCATGAGACACTGTCTGCAGACACCTGATTGGACCAGAATAAAATCTTAATAAAATCTTAAGTATATAGAGATTTTTCAAAGATTAAATTCATCCTGTTCTATTTCATAAAATCTTATGAAAATAAGAAAATCGTGAGAATCATTATATTTTTGATAATAAAATCGTATGAAAAAAAATCTTATGAACAAATCGTGAAAACTTTCGATATAGGACGATAGTTAGAAGAGTCATTCGATATTTTATTTTTGTTTTTAATTATTGGTTAAATTATCAGATAATATAAATTAGTCATCCTTCTAAAATACTATCTAGGTATTTTATCGCTATATTATTATTACATACAGTCATTTACTGATGAAATTGCTTTCTCCATATTAATAACATGATAATTAAGTTTAATGGTATGCTAGGATATAACCTATTAATGAATATAGTAATTTATAAAATTAAAATAAAAAGCATTAATTTATTACAATTGCATGTGATATTTAAGCATAGATTTATAGTTTACATGTAAACTATAAATCTATGTATTTAATATTTTACTCGATGTGATATCATTGGACTAAACTTGATATAAAGTAACGCCATCTAGTAGATTAATTCCACATTTTAAGATGGCCACCTATTTGGATAATGTGGCCACCTTAATAATTTCAATTAGATAAGCTATAATAAACAAATAATTCGGCAGTCCTCTTGTATATCATAGGATATATCTATATTGAAAAAATTATCGAATTAGAACTAATATTTATATAGTTATACAACATTATCTAAAAGTGGCCACATTACCCATCTTTCCCATATAAACAAAGCTATGCAATATTATAACTTGAATAATATAACTTGAATCATATCTCTAAGGTTACCTACATTATTCTATTTAAAAAATATTTCTAAGATTTACCTTAGTAGTATCTGTATACCAAATATATTGTATATACGTATATGGCTAAACTTAAGATAGCTTATATTATGCTTATCGTATCGTGATGAGCTACAGCCATAGAAAGAGTGCCGCATTGATGTTTCTAAACGATTATGTTGATAATGTAACCATTACATTATGGAAATCTTATTATTCGTTATACAAACGAATACAATTATCGTGTAATTCGCTAATTATTCAATTTATATGAATATAATATTATATTCCCATCGCCACTATGTAATATGTGGAATAACCAGGAATAACCATAATATAAATGGGGTATCATAATACTAGTATTTCCGGAAATCATACCCGGAAATGTTTGCTAGAAAGTGATTTTCTAGCAAATTTAACAACCATTGTAGTGGGATATCCCTTTACTTTCGGGCAACTTGCGGGAAATATAATAATTTTAAAGGGGGTATCCCACTACAACTTGCTAATAAATCACTTTCTAAAAAACATTGCCGGATATTATTTCCGGAAATACTGGTAGTGGGATACCCCATTAACTCATTATTTTTATAGTATTTTAAATTTCTTTTCTTAAATTAATTGTTTAGTTTAGTTTATTCTTTTGTAATTTTCATTTATATACTATTAACCTCTGTATTTTATGTCTGATTTATAAAAAATAATAAAATAAAAAATATATATATATATATATAAACATCTCTAAATATATTGTCTAGATAAGAAACAAGTATTTATTTATGCTATTGGTTATATAATATATTAAATAAACATGTATATATGTATAAATTGTATTTTTCATATTGATTTTTAATTAGTGAAATTTCAAATGCGATTTACATAGAATAATTATTTACACGTATTTCATATATAAAATTAACCGCACAGATAAAATTATTATAGATAGCTTAAACATTTATTTTGTTATATATATATATATATATATATATATAAATAACATACATGCACAGAATAATATGAAGCCATATTATAATAATATATTAAAAATAATTTATAATTAATATGTTCTACAGAATATTATACAAATTTATTTTTATTTTTTATTTATTTTTATATATGAATTATATTGAAATGTAAAACATATGAGATGATGCACGATATGATGCATGATATGAATGAAGAGATGAATGATATGATGAATGATATTATGAATGATATGATGCATGCGATGATGAATGAAGAGATGCATGATATGATGAATGAGATGATGCATGATATGATGCATGATATGGTGTATGAAATGATGCATGAAATGATGCATGAAGTGATGCATTATATGATGAATGAGATTAACATCAGTTAAAAACTTTAAATTAATTGAATACTTCTCAACATTTTAATCTGTAATGATAATTCATTATAATTAATAATTAATTAATTTTATATATGAATGATAAACTTAACATAACATATTAAAATAATTTAAATAAATAAATACTAATAATACAAAACAAAAAAAATATTAAACTTATTACTTAAAATCTGTAATAATAGTAAATTATTATTTTTATGATGTAACTTTTTAATATTTTAATATTTTAGTAAATTAAATTGACTAAAATTGACTAGATGAAATAGGTATATAAAAATCCACTATTCTACGAATAAAGAAAAATTGAAGAGAAATATAATATAATATAAAAAATATATAATGAAACATAAATTGTAAAACAAAGTTTCTTCGCGTATACAATACAAACTCTTAGTACTAACACATCTTGCCTACCATCATCATACACCTTCATATTTAGCAGGACTTATACAGCCACATATTCAAGAACGAAGCTTAAGAAACGTCCATATACAACGACTGGATGCATTAAGATTCAGTCATCGTGATCACTCGAGAGCTTTTCGTATCGCAGGCCCAAATGAATGGAACAAGCTTCCCTTTTATCTTCGTCTAATAATGAATACGCTTAGTTTTAAAGCTAAGCTAAACACTTATTTATTCAGTATCGACTGAACTTTGTTAATTGTTAATTGTAATAATGTCTCTCTATGTAGAGATTATACACTATTGTTAATATATATTATATTTAAACGGTGTATAAATAAAATAATAATAATAATAAATGAATATCAAATTATAAATTTCTGTTAATAAAAAGTTATTTGTCAAAACGTATTTTTTGCGGATTTTTTAATTTAATTTTAAAAATATGAAACAGCAATAGATTTTGTTATTTTATTATCTAATGATTTCCGGTATATTAACTGATTTATTATTAATTATATTGATGATTGTATTATCATAATAATTTATTGACTTTAATTGTTTACAATCATCTTCAGTTTTATATGTATTCGAAATGTTAAAGATATCAGAAATAATTATATTTAGGGTATGTTTTAAAATTGTGATATTATTAATCTTCTAAATATAAAAGATTTTAATTTAAAATATTGCAATCCCTCTTCATAATTAATATGTGATTAATTTGAATATCCTATATACTATACTATAAAAAGAAATAGTTTCCTATTTACATTTGAAATATCATAACCGAGAAATGATTTCTTATAATTTCTTATATAGTAAAGTTGTGAATTAAAACTTTAACATTAAAGTATGAATATCGGACACGTTGTAAATCGAAACCATGTAAATGTTACAAGTGTTTCATTAACGAATCCCTTACAACTTATTTCATCCCTTCGGACATAAAACACTATGTTATCAGCATTTTAGTAAGACATCCTAATGCTACAGTAATATCCTATCTAACTACCGACTCATCTTCAACTACTTCTCTCAAATCTACTTGAAAACATAATTTGCAAATAACTAATCTCTTACTGCGTGACCAACAACATACTTAACCACATTTCAGAAAACTCCATTGTACAGAAACAACTCTAACTACTCTCACTACTTTATCACCTCCTGGAATCCCTTTATAACGATATACCAATAGGTACAACTATTAATTATTAACCTTTATACAGTTTTATGCCATTAACCTCGACTTACTTATATACATACTATATCTCATTATACTTGACAATACTATATTACTATGGTTTTCTAACTATATATTACCAACAGATGTTACAATACTAAAATAAACCAAACACCATTAGCAAATTGTGAACACTCTTCGTAGTACATTAATACCTGGAACCCACGCAAATTACGACTATATGAAAATTATTGGAGAAAATCTAAATCTCTCAATAATTACAATATATTTATCAAACAACGTAGCCTATATAGAACCCTACTCAAGAAGTCTAAGAAATCATACTACAATAATCTATTAAAAGAAGCATCAACTAATTCTAAGAAACTTTTCTCCATTTCTAACCAGCTACTTGGTAGAATATCACTACGTGTTCTACCAAATGAACCCATAACAACGCTAATAGATACATTTGACCAATATTTCAATACTAAAGTCATGAATATAATTAAATCACTCCCTACACCATTCAATGAACCATATAATCTACCTCTATATTCCCTTTCCTCCTTCACATTACCATCAACTACTACCATTGAAAAACTCCTCAGTGCAGTAAATACATCTTCCGAACTAGATCCAATTCCTCATTCTATATTAAATAAGTACCACATTTATCTAGCATCTTATTACCAAGAAATAATAGAAAACTCACTTACCTCAGGCATTTTTCCAATCTACATGAAAACAGCATATGTTACACCCATCATAAAAAAACCAAACCTTGACAAATCAATCCTCTCCAACTACCGACCAATCTCCAACTTATCAACGCTCTCCAAAACCCTAGAACGAGTTGTTGCTCGTCAATTAAATTCGTATCTCCATGAAAATCATATATTAAACCCATATCAGAGTGCCTATACCAAGCACAAAAGTACTGAAACTGCAATGATACATATCCTTAATCACATTCACATATCTGCTGCATCACCCATGGTTCAGTGGTCATTCTCCTTGATTTATCAGCTGCCTTCGACACTCTTGACCATAATATCCTTATAAATCGACTAACTTCTATCGGAATCTCTGGTACTGCACTTGATTGGTTCATCTCATACCTAACTGATCGTTTTTACCAAATTAGTATAAACTCACTAATCTCTAAACCTCGTAAAGTTACTCATGGAGTACCTCAAGGATCGGTCCTTGGTCCACTCCTATTCAATATCTACCTACTTCCCTTATTTAGAATTATTGACAAATACCCCACTATAGACTATCACTCGTATGCTGATGATATACAGTTACACTGTAGATTGATAGACCCTAACAACGACATAAATGTACTTAACAACTGCATTACTGATATACATTACTGGCTCACCAACAACTCATTATCACTAAACTGTCTTAAAACTGAATCAATGCATATTAAAACATCTACCACCATATTCATTCCACCACAAATTACCATTAACAATCTGAGTATTTCTTATGCTAATAAAATAAAAAATCTTGGTATATTAATCGACCCAACACTACAATTCAACATCCAGACTAAATCACTATCACAGTCAATTAACTACATACTACACAACTTACGAACAATAAGACCCTTCATTAATTTTAATACTGCAAAACTCCTCGCTACATCCCTCATTCTCCCCCGCCTCGATTACTGTAATTCATGTCTCTATGCCTCCTCACAATCTATAATAAATAAACTCCAACGTCTTCAGAATTCAGCCATCAGATTCATATTCAACATAACTAAATATTCCAGACAACATATATCCCCTTTGAGAACCAAATTACATTGGCTGCCAATAAAATCCCGTATAATTTACAAAATTGCACTCACCATACATTTAGCTACACATCATAACACACCAGACTATCTTGCCAACTTACTAACTCCCAACACAACTATTTACGAACAAAGACACATAAACAAATTCAAATTAAAAACTACAGTTCTATTACATTTAACATCTTCCCAACATAAATCTTTCTCCATCCATGCTCCAAAAATCTGGAATGATCTACCTCACCATATCCGATCAATTGACTCAACTGTAACATTCAAATCAAAGCTCAAAACATACCTTTTTGCCCAATAATATATTGAAAGCACGTCCGAAAACTTCAATAAAGAAGTTGATGGAAGTGCCTAAACCAATTAGGTAACAGGTAACAGGTAACCCAACTTAGGAAAGTGACGACACTCTATGTTCGTTAGTCAACTATGTAGACAACTCATCATCCCTCAATAGTATTGAGTCAATTGACTTATGTGGGTATTAATACCCATAATACTTATAAGTCATTAAATACAAAATAAAGAAATTCCTCTTGCCCGCGATGGATAAGTTCGATCAAATTCTAGTTTTGTGTCTCGTTTTGCATTTATTATATTATTAAACTCTATTATTGAATCTACAACTGTAAGCATTTTATAAATTATATATCGTTTAAATTAACCATTTGTCTATTATAATATATTATAAAGCTATAGCTACTAAATTATATATAGAAAAAGATTTGAATTAAATTTGATTGATTTTAATAATTATTTAAATTTGATTAATTTTAATAATTTCATTTAAAAGTAGATTGTAATTATATCTATATATACAACGATATACAACGTTAACAAATATATAAGGTATATATAAAAATATAAAATATATAACAAATATATAAAATATATTTTGTATACAACGTTAACAAATATATAAGGTATATATAAAAATATAAAATATATAACAAATATATAAAATATATTTTTATACAACGTTAACAAATATATAAGGTATATATAAAAATATAGAATATATAACAAATATATAAAATATATTTAATATGTATTAATTATAAGGTTTATATAAATTATATAGTATTTTTAGCATTAAATATTATAATATTTAAATGTATATATATATATATATATATATATATTGATTATACTGGTTAGTATAATTCGAGATAAACATATTTCATAGTATTTTGTTGGTATAATATACTTAATTTTCAATTGAAATTCAATATCATTTGTTAAGTCGCGTTAACAGTCTGGAATATATGCTCAGTTGTATTACTTTTACTTCTTATAAGAAATATATGGTAGCATTTTTATATAAAGTTACAAATAACACACCATTTTTATTCCATAATACCATTATGAAAGTATTATTAAGTGTATATTCTATATAAATATATGTATATACGTTACATCGGGTACACATCAATCTATTAATATATAATATAATTATATTTTATCAAATAGAAATAATCTATATATGATAAATATTATCATTTTTAAATTATTATAGGTTAATAAATTAATACATTAAATAATACTATTACATGTAGGGGCGCTGCAACAGGGGGACGGGATGATATCATATACATATATATATATATATATATATATATATATATATATATATATATATATATATATATATATATATTTATATATATATATAAATATATTTATATAAAATATATGAAACAATATATTTACAATAATATAATTAATATAATAATACAATTAGAATATACATTTATAAAATAGATATCTAACAATTTTTCAACATATAACATTACATAATATGATAATAATATAATTAATTTTTAATGAAAACAAATTACATAATGTATATAAAATTAAGATAATAAATTATATTATCAATGTAATTTATAAAATAAATAATATCTATATTATATTATAGATATTATTTTGATATTAATAAATATTATAGAGAACAAAATTAAATCAATATGTTTATTAGGGGATTTAATATTATTTTGTGATTTAATTGTGAGATACTAATAATATCTATTATATTACAATTACTAGTAAATATTGTCATCATTTCATTTGTATCTTAAATTGATGGTTTCAATGATATGTAATGTTTTTTTATAACATATAAAAATGAAAGAATTATGAATTTATTAATAATTTTATTTAAAATCGGACCAACCCTGTAATGAAATAATTATTTTTATGAAAATTATATGTGTGATATGAACATATTATGCGCATAATATGTTGCTATTATTATGATAATTTAATAATTATGTGTATAACAATTATATGTGTATGATAACATATTCTCATGAATATGTGAATAAAATAATTATTTGTATGAAATTTAGATTTTTACAACATATTAATATTTATTTGTATGTTCATATTTTATTTTCATAATTGTATATGCATATTATGTTCACATTTGTATATGCAAAATATGTTCATATTTGTATATGCAAAATATATTCATATTTGTATATGCAAAATATGTTCATAATATGTATGTTGTTGTTTACTGGGTATAAAAAAGCTATATGATAGGTTGGTTTTAAATTCTATACATATCTATGTGGTGAGTAAAGGTTAATTTATATTGTATGTAATTTAATATAGCATTGAACACATTTTTGTAAAGAAAGTGCACCAAAACTAAATCTATTTCAATGATTTTGATACTACTGCTATCAGCGGGATGTATGAATATTAATAACTAGTTACGGAAATATGGAGTGTTATATCTTTGCTTCGAAAAATCTTTGTTACTATATAATTTAATATTTACACAATTGATAGTGCTGTTCACAAGTAACATTATTTCAGATAATGCACAAAATTGTAAAATTATGTTATATAATATTTATAAATGACATATGAAATATCTAATAATTTATACTAACTTATAATAGATGAAGAAGAAGATGGAATTTCAAGAGAAAGACTTGGATGTTGATCTAATAAAATAAATAATTTATACATTATTTATTGAGATAATTATATATATACTATTATTTACCTTATATTTATAAATTTATATACTAATTAATATAAAATATATATAAACCTCCTTCACTCCATATTATATTTCCTATCATATATCTTCATTCTTTACTTTGGACGTCTAGAAATTTTCTATCTTCAATACATAGGTTTTCTTCTCTTTTATCAATATCAAATGGTACATTATAATTTTTGCTTAATCCGTAATCTCATTTTATTTTTATTATATAATAAATATTAATTTTAATTTATTTCTAATATTTAATATAAATTATATAATAGATATACTATGATAATGTTAATATTTATAATATGTTATAGTAATAATA
This sequence comes from Osedax fenrisi, assembly GCA_964019155.1. Lineage (NCBI taxonomy): Eukaryota > Metazoa > Annelida > Polychaeta > Sabellida > Siboglinidae > Osedax > Osedax fenrisi. The sequence continues at coordinate 56,076,260 of OZ025242.1, forward strand.
TAGAGTAAGAAATGTATTTATAAAAAGTATATTAAAATATATAAAAAACTGATGTTTGTAATTTTTAATAATATAATAAAAATGCCCTAAATTATAGTCAATATTTATAATCAAATTATTTAAAAGTATGTTATAATAGTATTATATAATATGTGGTATATAAAAAATGTAAAGTATTATAATTTTAATATATATATATTTAAATTGATATTTATGAATGTAATTAATGTGCTATTTTATTAATTTTAAATATATAGAATTATAATGTTGTAATGTTATATTAAATATACTAATATATTGAAATAATATTATGATTTTAATAATAATTAATATATTTAAATTGAATATTTATGAATGTAATTAATGTGCAATGTTATTCATTTTAAATATATTGAATTATAAAGATATAATCTAATAATATATAATATAACCAATATATAAATGTGTTTATAAAAGTAGGTTTTAATGATATAAGGTAAAATGAAAAATATTACATATGCAAATTATTTGAATTTAAAATTCATATCAAATCTGATTGGATAATTATTTATTTCAAATATATTTGATTTTATTATCCTTGTTAAATAATATCCTTGATACCGGTTCAATCCTAATTAGGTCATATTTTGAACTTAATAGAATATACTAGATATTATATTACTAACTCGGTAATTAAGCTATATTAAATATAATAAAAACACAGGTATCTACTAACCTATATTACAAAGCATTCCTGAAAAGTTTATTATAAAATGATGCATAATAAATAAATTATATATATTAAAATATTTTTTTTTTCAAAAATGGCGAATTTTGTATATTTTAACATTGATAATTTTAAATGTGTTTGGTTATGTCGATATTAAATATACTGTCACCAAATTAAACATCAATACAAAAATCATTGTTTACAATAAACATACTTAATACTACATAGTATAGATCGGTATTTAATATATATGTATCATGCATATATATTCTTCAAAAGCGAATGATAAGAATTATATGTAAAAAACATTTTTTACATCATACTAATGGACTATTTATTGATAATTCTTTATTAAAAATAAATGAAATTACATATATAAGTACATGTGAATTTATGTTTAAAATGTTCAATGATCTTCATCCTGTTATAACAAATGCATTTTTTTCTGTAACTTCATCATCTCACAACACTAGGAGCATCAATAATTTCTCAATTATTAATTTCAAAAAAGAACTATGCAGAAGAACATTAATATACATTGGACCAATTACCTGGAATTACCTACTTGATAATATTTTAAAAAATATTTCAAATTATAAATTATTCAGGAAACGTATGTATACACATTTGTTATCTTCTTACTCAGTATACTTATAATCTAAATCTCATTTTTCTAATTTTATATCTTTTATCATGTCTTTTATCTAATATTGTATTATATACTAAGATCCACATTTTATTCTTATTTTAATTTATTGACGTTTATGTAAAAATTAAAAAAAAATTAATACTTTTGAGTGTTTTACTTTACAATATTTTATTTCCCCGACATTAATAATATTATTTTACTGAATTTTTGCATTTTATATTTGAATTTACTTTCATGTTTTCTTTCTTTTTAATTGACGTTTATATAAAAATAATAAAATTAAAAAAAACTGTTAGGTATTTCTTTTTTCTTTAGTATTTTCTTTAGTATTTTTTATTTCCCTCTGACTAATAATATTATTTGACTTTATTTTTAATTACATAAAAATTTTGTATTGAATATTTTTTCTTGTATACTTGATTATACTTCTTTGTTTTATTTCTCTTTATTGACACTTATATAAAAATTAGTAATTAAACTAACATTTCAGTTTGAACAAATATTTTACATTCTTTACATTATTATAAAGTATTACAAAAAAATTCCTAAAACTTATTTACTGAAAAAAAAAAAAAAAAAAAAAAAAAATTTTACATACAGTTCTTACCATCTTTCTAGATATTCTTTTTGTTATGTTTTATTCAGTTTTATTCAGTTTTACTTCATTTTACTTCATTTTTTTCTTCTTTTATACTAATACATCTATATTTTTGTTTAGTGTATTATTTTATAGTACTTATTATTTATTTTAGTTATTTATTTATAAATAATTAAATGATGATTACATAATTTTATGGCAAGTTCAAACAATTTATATTATTTTTCTATTTTATTCATTGTATTGTATCTATGTAAACAGGAAGTCATCTAATATTTTATAATATTTTATTTATTTAGTTTTTTTTTGAACTTGCTTTAAAATTAAGGGTAATTGTCTCGATAAGCTTTAGCTTCTACAAAAACCCTGGTGCAAACCTAAATCTGATAATAATAATAATAGTAAATTTTGTAAGTGAAAATTTCACTCCGGCCTAATATATATATATATATTTCCCCCCCTTCCCACTTTAAAATCTAGGGGGAGCTCATATGTATTGGTCCCCCCCACTTTTACCACAACATTTATTTTGATTGCAAACCATGGTTTGTCCCCTATATGTATACATACAAAATAATACATACATCCCCTACATACAAAATCGCCCCTAATTACAGAGTACAAAGATACGAAGAATTCTATATAGTTAAAGTAGAAATTGAATATTTCGATACCACATACAAAATAATGTATTTTAATTCTATTTTCGATTATTTTTACGGTAATTGTAAAAAGTTTTAATTTCTTTAATTTTTTAATTTCGTATTATTATCGTTAACGTATGTTATCGTTAGAAAATATTTATACTTTATACTTTCGATTATATAAATCGACTATGTTTTTGCTTAAATAAATTATCAATCAATCAATAATATAATATATAAAAAATTTACTAAATATAATCTAAAATAAAATAAATGTTCATTATTAATTTAAAATCTATAAAATGATATAAATTAAATTCAAATGAAATGAATTAGTCTAAATTAGAATTATTAAACAATAGGCTATTTTAAAATATTATTCCTAAATCTTTATAAAAAATAAAGTTTATTATTTGTGTATTATCAGATATACTATTGCTATGAAATAACCTCACCTAAACTCATAACTGAAAAATTTGATTATGTTATATTAATTTGCAAAATGTGAAATTATATTTAACTTATATTGTAAAATAGATCTTTCATTTTCAGATATATATATATATATATATATATATAAGATACATAGGTATATTTTAGTATAATCTGAAAAGAAATCAATATACATATTATAAATAAAAAATCCATGGATTTTTAGAAAATATTCTTCGAAGATGATAAAACAAAATATAAACGATAGGGGCATGAGGGGGTTTTGGTCGATGCCAATATAATCACCACGTTAATAGATATGAAAATATTTTACATTAATGAAATGTGTGTTATGTTAATGTCATCTAATATTTTAAGAATATTATTATAAAAATTAAAAATATTGAATAATATTATCTATTATGTAAAAAGTGAATTTTCAGCTACATTATTGTAATAAATAGCGTAGAATTAATGGTAAAATATTGCATATATAATAATAATTAATTAAAATTATGTGTGTATTGCATATTATTATATCAATATAATAAATATTGGAATTAGGTAATTTATCTCAAATTTTATTATTTTAATATATAGGGCGACAAGTATTAACACATTCGGAACTATCTACCAAACCCCCTCACGTACTATATTTACCATCAGTAATATAACTGATAATATATAATTTTGATATCATAATATAAAAATCTGAGATGTATATTTATTAGATTCATATTTTTTTAATAATTATTAATAATTTTGTATAATTCTAAAATTAAAAAACCAAGATTCAATATTCATGGAGTACTGACTATTATAGCGAGTGAACAATTAGGTCGACCAAAACCCCTTCACGTTTCCTATATCTACAATAGCAACTTTCTATACTCCGAAATAGATAATTTACAATGATATTTAATTATATTTCAATGATATCTATATTTCAAATATATCATAGATATTTATTTATTTGTAAAATAAAGATTATTAATATTTATATAATATATTTTTTATTTCTATATAAATATTGAATACAAATTAATAAATTCGGTTAAGGGTATGCGCTGGAGTTCATCTACACCATGCTATTTATAGCTCCACCGAAAAAGTTTGGGACAAAAAATTAATAAAGATAATTACATAATTTTTTTTGTATTCAATAGATACTATCCTAATACATACAAATACTTATTTTTATAAATACAATTAATTTAAAAGAATGAAAAAAAATAGTTTAAAAACTATGAATATTTTTTATTATAAATATATTACATAATCATCATTTATTTAATATATATTAATTAATATAAATTATAATATAACATAAATAAGCATTTGAATTGGTTTATATGTTATACATTTACAGTAAAAATTTCAAATAATAATAATGTACCGTTTTATTTACCAAAGTATTTTCATGTGGTTACTAAATGAAAAAGTAAAAACTTGAGAAAATGACATTCAAAGTTTCTACATATATAATCATGGATAATATGTACAAATATGCAACTATATAAAATATACAATATAAAAACAAATAGGATTATATAACACATGATTTGTTTATTTATGTAATGCTATTTAATCTATGATCTATGCTAAAATAAATCTAGAAATTTTTAAATTAAACGATTATTCTTATAAATCGTAATATAATATTACATATTACAAGTATTTACATAAATACAAAATATATTTATAAATTTATTACTCCTAAAACACTTTATATTGATAGAAATACTCAAAAATATTAAAAAATATTTTAGGATATTATAAATAAAAATACAGAACTTGGATAATACATAATAAAAAAATATTGTAAAAATTAAATTATTTAACACATTTTAACTCCAGCGCCTACCCTTAAATAGATGGATTTTTTTCTATATTACTTATTTTTTCATTCAAAATAATATAATGTGTATTAAATTATATTATGATTTTAAAATCATATTGAAAACATTAATTTAAAAATTAGTTTCTGTTTAATTATTATTCTGTATTTGTGTATTATCATATTCAAATATGTACTCCAGGATCGTGATATGAAAAATCACTAAAAATCAGAAAAACGTAAAATAACAATTTCATAAAATAAGCGTTAGTATACGAGGGTATACCCTATTGATATAATGTTTTACTTTAGTAACTTTATATCTATTCGATACATAATTATAAACCATTCGATTATATTAATATAAATACTCTATTAGTTTAGTTTATGTAATATTAAAAAAACTATATTGTTTGTTTATGAGAAAAACACAAAATATTTTTTTTTTAATTAATTTATATAGGTGAATTTTTTTATTATTCTATTCATTATACAAACATTTTAAATATTTTGATAATTTTAATTATGTTGATTTTCTTACTTTTTAATTTGTTTTTAAATAATTTAAAACTTTTTAAATATAAAAATATTTAAATATAAAAAAATAAACCTATTTAATTCATTGATTTATAGTTACTATATTATTAGATTTTAAATACACAATAAATTATTCAGAAATTTTACATTTATTAATTTACTTATTTTATATAGTTTTAAATATAATATATATTACACCTATATGGTTACACACACACACACACATATATATATATATATATATATATATATATATATATATATATATATATATATATAGTTATGTAACCATATAGGAGTTATATGAATAATTAACCTATTATAAATTATAATGAAAATATAATGTAAAATACATTATATATTATTTGCATATAATAACTTTTGTATATATACATCTAGTTTATTAATTCATTTACTAGATAATATTTATTTATTTTTATAATTTGAAAATATTATAGAATTATTATAAAATTAAAAAAAAATATTAATAACTTTTTATAACGATATTTCAAATATATATATATCCATTTCAGATATATATATATATATATATATATATATATATTGTAATACATAATGTTAAATTTTAAATTAAAGCAATATACAATTATTATTTATCTGTTCTATAATTGAATAATAATATTATAATATTATAATTTATTTATTAGGTATATGAACTATACTTTATTAACAGTTTATTTAATATTTTACTAATTTATAACTAAAATAAACATAATTTTGTATGTGTAACTATCGTATTTGTTTAAATAAGTGTGAGTGAATTACGTACATGTATAACGTCGTACACACGTTTGTATTTACGTAAGTATTATTAACCTAACCACTAATAATTGATGATGATTATGATTATTATTAGTAATAATATTGGCGGGTATTACGTAACCACGATGATGCTATTGGACGTATACGCATGCGCGCACAGTAAACATTACGTCATAATCTTATTTACGCAATCTTCGGACCGCCTATATATTACTACCGTTACTACCGCAGGGAGGCAGCACTGTCGTCGCAGATGTGTGTTCGCTGTGTCCTAGAAGGACAAGTCCCTTGCGCATGTCAGCCGCCCGTAATTAATACTGCACAGCCGACGAAGAGCAGGAGTTTATCTCTTAATTACATTTATGCGTTACTATCCCACGTGCGCGCGTTACATCGATACCACTTCCGTCTACTCCAATGTAAACAATAACATTGACCAATCATTGACCTCGACCCCTTAACCTCGTCGGACTATATTACATTGTATTCGTATTATCATTAAATGCAATAAAGTTATGCGAATAATTAGATTAATGTTGAATGTATATAGTGTATCCTTCATTTATAGTCCATTATTTTCCCACCGCGAAATTTAAATATGTACACTACAAATTTATTAAATTAATATGCGAAATAGTTTATTGAAAATGTGAATATCAATGACAAATATTTCTAAAATAATTACACTTCATATCGCATTTATATATATACAATACCTATAAGATGTGAATGTTCGACTTCTTACAGTGCAGACGTATTTTTGTATATATTAAATTATTATAAAATTCTATACAATTAAATTCTAGATAATTGACTACATCAAAGATTTGTATATATTAGTTGCATAGCAATATAACTTATATGTTTGGGTGTAATATGCATGTCTGTCTTTAGCATATTCAATATATTATATTTATGTTACATTTACCTATTATTTAATTATATTACTTTTAAATTTAATTTATATATCAATTTTGAAATTATTTTTTATTTATAAAATTAATTGTATATAGCTATATTACGAGTAATTAGAATTTGTATATATCTATTTGAATTGTTATTGTTATTTTTATTTGGTGGAGTCCTTTCTTCCCATCCAGGAACTTAAATGAAGTTTTCTCTTATCCCTATATTAACCATAGGGCTCTAACAATAACCTATATGGCTCTAATGTTCCTTCGAAGTCGCTCTCTATATATATAACTATATCAGATTTGGTAGAAATGTATTGAATAATATTAACTATTTGGTAGATATGATTATTTGGAGGAAAATTTCGTATTCACCAAATAGGGAAATAATTTATTACTTTTGGTATACATTTGACTTATATTAAAATTATATTATTAATATATAAGAACTATATTTGTATATAATCTATTAATAATCCTTAATAATATTAAAATCTAGAGAATAAATTAGTTTAAATAATTATTGAATTAACACTATATATATTTTGGATCCATAAATATAACTATTTAGTAAATATTTCATTTTAAATGAAATATATAGTATTATTGGATATATGTTTATATGGTGTTAATATATTTCGATGTTATATTACATATGGATCATATATATTACATACAAAAATAAAATTGTACATTCATAATCAATATATATATTTTTAATTCATTAATTGATTAATTAATTTATATGTTTACAAATAATTGCTCATGCACGTAATTTTTGTTATAATTAAATATAGAACATATCTCAGACAATAGTAAAGTTAGACCGAATGGTTTATGGAAATTGTCCAAATAAATCTTAATATTGTCTACAAAATCATAAATTAATAATGTATATTTGGTAGACATTTTTATATGTTTTTTATTATTCATTATTTTGAAAAAAATAATTAAATATATTGAAAGATTATATCATATATGTACATTTTCAGCTTCATAGCTATCTTTTAAAAAATGTCTACCAAATGATTATACTTTGCATTTTCTCCCTAAATAGTTATAATATGAATATAATATTATTAATACCAGATTGCATAATAACATATATTAATTTATTATATATAAATTAAAAATTAAAAATATTTCTATAGAAAATAAGAAATAGTGTATAAATAAATGTTTTCCATATCTCAATACATAATAATAAAGTAATATATTTCTAATTATCTAATCTCACTCGATACTATATTTGCATAAGCTAATACACATAGTACATTATTTTTAGATGTATGCAAACTATTTCAAAAACGACACAAAATAAAATATATTTCACTATATTATAATTTATTATAATACAATAATTGCAATGAATATGTATTATTTAAAATATTACATTATATAAATTTATTATTTTAATCATTTCCAATATTTATTTATTTTACCATACCTGATATCTATATAAACGTTGTCTATTCGTATGATAATACATTCATTAACAACATGATTAAGAACAATAACAAGATAGATATATCTATAATATATAAGTATACTGTGTGGGAATTAATATATATGTATATATGTATACCATAGACATTCGATTACAAAGAATATATTCATATATGTATATATGATCAATCTAAGTGAAAAATATTAATATTGGATAAATAAACAATTATTTATTATTTTGATTTTATACTTGATATATTATATTCTAAAAAATAAAACCTACCCATAATAATATCATTTGATGTTTAATATTTGTATATTCACATGTTTAATTTTAAATACATTAAAGTAGGTATCTTTTTAAATAATATTAGTAGTGTTATGTTGTTATTCTAACATATTTTGAGTAATGTATATACAGATATATATATATATATATATATATATATATATATAATATAATATAATTACATTTCATAAAATAAATCCATTTTTTGATAAATAACTTATGTAGGTAACAATTATGTTGATAATATATTAGTCTCACTTGTCTTCTTTCTTATTATCTTTATTTGCTCAATAAATAAATATATAATTAATAATTAACATTAATAAAAATAAATATTTATAATGCATTACATTTCATTTATAACCATATTTATGTATAAAATGACTCGTTTTTATGAGTCTAATGACTCGTTTTTCATTTGCCAAATGATGCTTTTTTAAGAGTAAAATAACTCGCTAATAAAAATATATAATTTAATAAATAACGAGTCAAATGACTCGTTTTGGTGGGTTGTTTTAGACACTTATTTTTTCACTCTGATATTTTAACAGTGTATATAAATATATATGTGATTAAATATTAGATGAATAAGTATATATATATATATACATATATATATATATATATATTACTAAATATTGTACTATAGATTGAAAATACATACATATTTGAATATTAATTTATATTAACATATCAGAGATATTTTATCATTCTTCGAGGAGCTTATATGGGTAATTATATAGATAGTATCGCAAAATATATAATACATTAGAAAATTAAATTAAAACGCATACGTATTAGGTAACCTAAGAATATAAAAATGCAAAAATATTATTTTTTTGTTTTGAATATATAAATTTGTAATATTAATGACTTTTATGAGTTAAATGACTCTTTATTATTAAAACGAGTTATGTGACTAAACTGTTTTCACAAATTATTCGTTATTATGATTCAAATGACTCGTTATTATTAAAACGATTTATTTGACTCAACTGTTTTTTTTTACAAATGATTCGATATTTATAAAAATGATTCAATTGAATCTGGTAAGAATCAAATGACCCTATATTGACTCCGATTTTTGTTACCGTATATATATATTACTGGTATTATTAAACAGTTATATGTGTATTAATTGTATTGTAATTATAGAAGGGTCATTACATCATCATTAACATAATGAATAAATAGAGAACCTACCCTTTCGATATGGATAAACACCAGATATATTTATACATAGCAACAATTGTAGATATTAATATTATTGTTAGTAACAGTACAATATTACTACAATAATAATAGTATACGTACTATCAATAAATAGCGTTGTTTATATATATATATATATATATATATATATATATATATATAATAATATATATAGTAAATCATTATATAATAATATAGAAATAAACTATATCACATAATGTATAAATTATTAATATTAATAAATGTTTATAATAAAATTAAAACGTGATTTTATCAGATAAGTGTTGTTTTATCCACCCTAAAACTTACACGAGTACACTTATTGAGACAAGATGCAAATTAAAAAAAATCCGATTCCTACGACGATTTTGTTATAGGAATCGGATTCAAATTGGAAAACAGATTCCTGTAAAGTTTGTTTAGAAAACGGTTATATAAAAACTATTCCTACAATTATCGTGCAGGAATCGCTATTATCGATTCCTAAACGAATTATTGAGAATCGGTTTTAAAAAATTAAGTTATTGATGTATTGCCTAAGTTATAGGTATATTATTTATTTAATATATAAAGAATACAATATTAATATTGTACCTTTTAATTATATATAATTGGGTATACCCTTTAATTATTTTAATATATTTATTTAATTTTTATTTATGCAAATTAATTATTAATTATTATTTTAATTGTATATTTAAGTTAATATACTCAATTTAATAAATAACATTATTTTAAAAACTAAAATTATTTAAGTAATCCTATGTATTTTTCTAAATTATCATATTCTCATTCAAGTGACACATTGAACTACAATTGTATTATTTAATTATATTGATAATATAATTGGAAATCATGTTGAACTAAATGCTCAATATTTAATATATAGAAATTGAATAAAGATTAAATATTGTATTCAATATTATAATGTTATTATTATTTAATTTAAGTTTTAAATCTAACTTAAATGAACTTATATAGGGGAAAGTCTCCGATTACCGACCCCTCCCGTATCTCAGTATATATAAGAGATATCAAAAAATGACATATACATGAACTTTTAGCAATTTAATGATAAATTTGAATAATTATATTGTTTTACAAAATATTTAATCCTACAATTGTTATTTGATAAAATGTAATATTCTGTTATACTTTTTAAATATTTGAATAATAACTTTTTTTAAATCATTGTAAATACTTTATTAATTAAAAGAAAACTTAATACTGACCATAATATTGTAGATCAATAAAATGTATATAATTATTATAAAAATATTTTAATTTGAATAACTATTAACCAATATATCTTAACTATAGCAACCTATATATATATGCTTGTCCTATTACCGACCCCCTAAATAACCCTAATACCGACCCATGTGATTTATAATATCCAATCAAAATATATCCGTATTTTACTTTAAAATATGTCGTAAGTTGTTTGTGTATACATTGATATATCATTGATATAGATTTATAATTCATGATTCCAGTTGATTATATAAATTAATATTAATAAATAAATATTAAATAATAATATACACTATTTTAATATAATATTAATTTAATATAAAGGTTAATTTAAATTTAATATTACTACTAAAACATAAATTCAAATAAAAATAAATTGCGTGCATATAATTAATTATATGTATATATATCTACTATTTTTATTGGATATTATAATACTACAATTATGTATACCACGATTATTTTATGGGGTCGGTAATATGAGAAGTGGGTCGGTATTAGGCACATATATCCGATTACCGACCCCTTGTTTATTCTTGTAAATATAATTATATCAACAATTTAAAATAGCCATATTATTCATTGCCATAATATTACCCTAATTATAAAATTTCAAATAAATATATTTAATATTAAATAAGTTATTACAAATAATCATTTAGTGGTCGGTAATCGGAGACTTTCCCCTAATACATTATAATATATATTTATGAATTATATTTTGCTACGATACTAATATTTATTTTATATATTATATATTTACATCTAAACTTACGTTCAACTTACATCAACAACTTAAGTTATACTGATACCTATAGTAATAGTTTAGGAATCGATTTAAAACCGATTCTCATTAAGATACTCAGGAAACGATAAAAACTCAAATATGTATCGGATTTTTGTAACTGTGTTTATTATTGACAATTGTAGAATTATATAATGTAGGTTATATAAATAGATTTTAATAAAATAAATCAAAATATTATATATTATAATATATACATAACTTTATCATGTGACTTTATCATGTAAAACATATTATTATTTTAAAAACAACACAATCTTAAAAATCATAGAAACGAATATACTAAACAAAAGATAAAAAAATACCTGATCATCTATATTTAAATATGAGTTATATTAGTTAGAAAAGCACATATTAATCAGTATATTAGCATCGCGCTTTAGTGTTATCGCTCGATGCCTCCTATTCCAATGAAATGATAATGTATATATACTTATATACAAATATATATATATATATATATTTATATATATATTAATATAATAAAATAGCGATATAAATATATTTATTATAAAACTAGCAGTATTTAATACTATTTATTAAATAGTCCTTATAAATATACAATTACTTATACACAATGTATATGTAGAAATTACTAATTAATAGTATATAACATTAACATTATATAATTAATACATATAATAATGTATAACTATATATATACATATATATATATATATAGTCATTCTTTACGGGAACGGCTGACAATCAAAAATATACCTAATGGGCATACCTTTTTTTAACAATAGGTATCAATTTGAAATTTTATATTATACTTAATTAATATATATAATATAATGTTCCATATTTGGTTTTATAAAATAATCATTAATGACAAATATACAAAATAATTGTCAACCTAAAAAAACCCACGCAAAGTATACCGGAATGGTATTCAATTTTATTCATGCATAATAAACACGAATGGGGTTACAATTAAGATTGCATATAATCCGCTACTAGGTATCCATTATTTATGATGAATCATATACTCTAGTTTCATATTATACTGATATTATAATGAGAATATTCAATGCGCATGCGTTATTTTAATCATTGATGTAAATAAACTATAATTTTAATTCATTTTAATATATTCATCTAAACAAGTTATACAGACAATTATATGTTAGTTTTTTATTAATATAATATTTTTAAATAATATATTTATAAATTAAATTGTAAATTGAATTAACAGTTAATTATATACAACATTTTTAATATTATCTATATATTTTAAATTATTTAAAAAATACAATTTGAAATATTCAATAATTGAATATAACATGTGTTTTTAAATCTGCTTTATATTATTAAATTTATTTTTCGTAATAATTATTAATACAATAATTTAATTTATAATAAATAATTGTGAATATTAAAGTTATAATAATAGTATTGTGAATAAAATATGGAAACTTTTTATTTTGATTACTCGAGTAACAGTATTAAATTAGATTTGAATTAATCAATATATTAATAATATATTATATTATGTGCAAATACACATAACTAATAAACACCATACAAATACAATAACGCGATTTTAAACTCTAAATCTAAAACATGCTCACTAGACATATTTTAAATGTTGTGTATAATATTATATGAAATATAATTATAAAAATGATTATTGATAATTGTATAACATAAATTATTGTTAAATTTATAATATTGTCAACTAGATAAATCATTTATTAAATTAATTTATATTAATTAAATAAATGATGTAATCATTACAGTAATGCTCAATTTACATTCTTAATATTTATTTACTTATCATAATGATAATCATTATATATAATAAAAATTCATAATATAATAGTATTATTAATACACATAATATATTTACTATAATATTACTTGTTTAGTAATGTATACATAATTGTTGATAATTATTTTATAATAATTTATTATAGTATAATTTTAAATATGATAATTTATTAACTATAAAATTAATAAAATCGTATTCATTTAGTGTTAAAATTATATTATTATGTTTAGTATATTATTATCTGTATAATCATATAGTGTTTAATAATTAATATTTATACATCATAATTATAGTATGATTTATAACTTATATTTTAATAACATGTTTAGTATTAATTACGGTAGAAAGTAATCTTGTACGAGATCATTTCGGACTATATAATCTAGTACGTCTTATTAAATTTATTCTAAAAGTATTATTTATGAATTTAATATTATAGTTATCTTAGATTATTTTAATTTCGACTCTATAGTCATCATTTATATACATATATATATATTATATTTTCCATCAGTAATTAATAATTAAATATAAATATTAGAATAATTCTATAATTATGAAAACACTTAATTTTACAAGTCGTAAGAGAGTACTAATAACTTATTTAATAACTTAGTAATAAGTCGTACTTTTAAATTACGTACATTCTAATTACCTCGTGCCATAATAATTTAATTATTAATTACTCATATAAATTTATTAAAGTAATCTCTGACGACTTTTTGAGTAATCTATTGACTTATTTCGTCAATAAGTAATTTTATTTATAGACCAATTTAACTTATCTATAAAAAAACTTATCTAAAATTAATCTTGTACGAGGTCATTTCGGACTATGTAATCTAGTACGTCTTATTAAATTTAGTTTATTCTAAAAGTATTATTTATGAATTTAACATTATAGTTATCTTAAATTATTTTAATTTCTAATCTAGATTTATTATTTATATACATATTTGTATATATTATATTTTCCATCAATAATTAATGATTAAATATAAATATTAGAATAATAATTGTAGAATTATGAAAACACTTAACTTTACAAGTGGTACGAGGTTACTAATGAGTAGTGATATTACTTAATTCTTAATTACTCATATTAATTTATTAAAGTAATCTCTGACGACTTATTTAGTAATCTATTAAGACTTATTCCGCCAATAAGTAATTTTATTTATAAAACAAATTTAACTTATATATATATTAATAAATATAGTTATCTATATTTTTCTAATTTCTATATTCAGGACACTGTTGGGGCAATAAAGTGAACCTGGCGAGATATGTTCCTCTCTGAATGTCATCTCATAAATGACGTATCGTGGGTGCCTATAAAGAACTATATACATCAGTCGATGGACGATATAGTATGCATGTCTGGTGCTCTACTAAATGTGATGAGAGATATAAATGATATGAGAATGCGATTCATAAAGTGCCGAAAAAGCTTGCCATAGTAAGGTAAATTAATTTTGTGTATATAAATATATATATATATTTATTAATTAAGAGGATCTCAATGGATAAATTAGTTAATATCAGAACAAATTGTAATATGTACTAGTGATCTAAAAATTCAAATCTTTGCTTGTCTTCGAAGACTTTCAAATCATTAAAAAAATGTTTGGAGACATCAAATCTCTACCATGTCATGTATTCGAAGACATTCAAATCACCAAAAAAATGTTTGAAGACATCAAATCTTTACCAATTCCTGTATTCGAAGACTTTCAAATCATAAAACAATGTTTGTCACATAAATTATTGAATTTATTGATAGTAAAAACTTCCCATCATCTAATATACAGTTGATCCCCTTTACTTCTACAAACAAAGTATAATGTGAGAGCACAGTAAACATAAACAAATTCCATTGCAGATTTCCTACATACCTACTATAGCTACATATCTACATGAATACCTACTTACCCACCTATATACCTACCTACTTACCAACCTAAGTATATGCATGACTACCTACCCAGCCACCTACATGCCCATATACATACCCTACCCAACAACCCGCCTACCTATCTATCTACCTACTCACATATCTACCTATCCATCCACCCACCTAACTACCCACCCATACATATATCTACCTGACTACCTACCCATCCACCTACTTGCCTATATGCATACCCTACCACCAACCTACTTACCTACCCACCCACTCATATACCTAAATATCTTCCTGAGTACCTACTTACCTATATGCATACACTACCCTACCACCCACCTAACTATCTATCTACCTTTCCACCCACCCACCTAACTACCCACCCATATCTCTCTACCTTCATGACTACCTACCAACCTACTTGTCTATATAACTACCCTATCACCCACCTACCTACCTCCTATCTACCCACCCATCCATATATCTACCTACATACATACCTCCCTGCCCTACAACCTACCTAACTATACTACCCACCTATCTACCTACATACATACCTATCTACTTTCCCAATGTATATATATATGTAGGTCCTACATACCTGACTGCCTACCTCCCCACCTGTATACTTGCCTACATATTTGCCTGACTATCTATCCATCTACACATATACCTACCTGCATACCTATCTAACTAAATAAACACCTACCTACATACATGCATATATACACACATATATAATATACAAACACTAAAATAGTTAATAAGTGTACATATTTCTCTACATAGAGTTATATATTGAGAGTGTATCATACACTAAATGCCATCCAATGTATCATATAAAATCGATTCATGAGTATTATATAATAATAATTTAGGATATGCAATTAGCTACCTGTCCTTATCTATTATCTATTAATATACGTTTGTTCACTAATTTAGTTCCCTACATCTATATTAATAATCTATCACTCTGATCGTATAAATGCTCCTTTTTTTTCGAGTTTATTCCAAATTATAGTACTAATCGAACTTATTAAATATATTCCTATTATATATAATAGGAATATATTTAATAAGTTCGATTAGTACTATAATTTGGAATAAACTCGAAAAAAAAGGAGCATTTATTGTATATATATATACATATAAATAATGACTTATATAATTTATAAGTATATAAATTACATATTACGTATAATAATGTGGCTACAATACTATGATAAATAGTGAATTTAATCCATACAAATTTTTGAAAATTAAATAGGTGTGACTCGAATTGACTCGAAAATTAGATTTAAGATTTGAAATAATAATTTATATAAATGTTTGAAAATGATGTGACTCGATTTGAAACTTGAATTGAAAGATTTGAAAATTTAGATCACTAATATGTACTATTAATTGATGATATAGCATATATAACATATATGTTATTTAGTAACTATGAACAAATTACCAATTAAATAAGTTTTTAAATAACATAAAAAGCATATTTTATAGCATGATATTTAAAATATATTGTTATATAATATTTTATATCTAATATATAAATTCTATAAAAATTACATTTATATATAGATAAAAAAACTTATTAATTATTAACTTTAACTTATAAACTATTAACTATTATTTTATAATATTGATTTTATATTAGCTGAATGCATAATGTAATTACTTTACAATTTATTTATTGTTGACTTTTCAAATGCATTTTACTAGAAATAATATATGCTATGTTTACATATATAAATGAATGTTTAGATAAAAGTACAAAGCTATCTACCTAATTATTTTTCTATATATAATTAACATATATATGAATAATATAACAAAACCCATATTCAAAAATAGAATTATTATTTGTAAAATATATATTTGTTACTTTTATGTAATAGATATGATTTTCTTTCTTTTTTATATAATAAAAAAAATAGTTTAAATCAATAAATAGTATTTTAGAAACATTTAAAAAAAAGAGAAAATGCTTCCTTATCTCTACATATATGAATTCAACAAAATGGCCGTCTCAAAAATACATATCGCACCTACCACCACCAAACTTACTACAGCTAAATAATTTTTAGATCTTTGCCGGTAATTTATATACTCCAATATGCATGTTTTATTTGGTTCATTTTATATCACTATTTAATCGTATATAATATTTATTATCATACTTAATTATCTACTAACTATTTTTTATATATATAAATTACTCATATATACATATATGTTACTCAAAATATCAGTAACTATTAAGTATATATATATTTATTAATATATTTAAATTATATAGAATTGGATACCTGCAATCCAGTTTATTTGATGAGTTTCAACACGGTATCATGTACTGATTAACGTTAGTAATATATAACACTTTAAATTATTTACTAATTAATATTTTGTTTCAATTATATAGTTTAAAACTACAAAAAAAACTATGTTGAAATAAATTACAGGAAGCAGCTCTCGGACTCAGATGCAATGCTTGTAACAAGATGAATAACTTCAAATCCTTCTGTAGGAGCAGACATTACTATAAGAACTATAAGAAACAGGAGTCCACTAAATTACATCAAACTTACATGTAGCAGACCAGGACATAAGATACAAGGTTTTTATTAAATTATGTTAAACTATTCATACCCTTTAAAAATAGAACATATATATTATTTAAAGTTGACAAAGGGTCTTAAAGTAATGTACTATCCTTTAAGGTATACAATAACATTAGAAAGCCTACTTAACTAACCCCTATCCATACATACTCTTAGCATATGAAAATAAACCTATTGCGACCTACGGCATAACAATAATATGTTATAATTATAATGGCATATTATACGATATAAACTTCACTATAGTCGAATCCCCACAACCCCCTATAATATGACTAATAGACACATCTGCAGAAGGCTAAGCCTCATAAAAATATTATGCACAGACATAATCCCACCTATATCAAAACCACCCGCCAAAAATGATACCAGAATATTCCCCGTAACACTTCAAATAAGCCTCGACAAATAAGTACGACCCTTGTTACATGCGAATAAATGTGTCGAAATCAACTTTAAAGTATATATAGAACTATAGCGTATGATGTCCAAAGGAATCATCATATCGGTAAATAAGCCTACAGCATAGGTATCCAGCATAACATATGCACCAAAGAAGTAAGGCGACATCATGATATTATATGTAATATGGTATTCCAACCAATGCGAAAGATTCCAGACACATCCAATAAGCAATTGGAAACTACCACCAAACATCAGAAGCATACCATATATGTCCTCCACTAATAGGACATCACCCACATTTCATCCAGTCCTCACTACCTAGCATCAAATGAATTCATGGAAAGACACGTTCAGACCATAAAGAACATTATAAAAAATACAGAGAGCAACACGATATCTAATGCACTACTACATTGGAGAAATAACCCTCAAAATGTGTTGACCCCAGCCTTCTACACCTACTCTTACATCAATCCAAACATCAGAACGCACGAAACTACAAACACATCAAACAGACATAAATTAACTAGATGACATTACTTGCAAGAAAACTGCATACATCGTACATAACGTTCAAATCTGTCAAATTCGAGACTCCTTAAAATTCACATGATCCCCAGCTACCATTGTCAAGAAACGAACCAGAATCATATGTCATGTGTACCCATACGGGAAACATCCTATGACGTACAAGACATAAAATACGATCAACACCTACAACTAACCCCAAGAAAATTACACCACCATAGAGAATACCCCCACTCAAACACTACATTTATCTAATTACCCAACACCACCATCTGATAATAATACCATCCTCTCACACACAGCTATTATAGAACAAAAGCAGCTTAGGAAACTATACGCCGAAGCTCCAGGAACAGGCACACTCCCTACCGATTTGTCCTGTAATATATCTTCTTCTTAGAAGAGGTGATGTTATGTTATTATCACTATTACTTTGTGTATTATTATTATTATCTCGCATTATACTAACACACGCCGAGTGCTAGGGATATGCCCATACATCACCGTCTCACATGATTAAGCAATGCTAGACGCCTATCTATAAGAGCTGTGATAAATGTACAAAGTTAATAAATAATGTATTTAACGCATTGATTCTTTTTCTAATAACTTAACAACTTGTATATACAAATATACTTTAATATAAATACATTTCTGATTAATGATTCATATACAAATATACTAAATTTGATTTTGATAATTATGTTAATGTTTGAATCAAATAATAATATTTATGTAATGTATTATTCTAATATAATTACACTAACAAATGTAAATAAATGAAATACAATTAAATATATTTATGATTATTTGATACAAATACATAAAATCTGTTTTTGATATAAATTAAATTATTAATGTTGATCAAATATAAAGATTTATATAAGTTTTCAAGAATAATTAATTGATTATTGTTTAAATGAATATAACATAATTGATACAATTGATATATTTAGTATTTTAATTTGAAATAAAATTGACATGTAAGAATCCATAATTAATTTATTATTCTTTTATACAAGAAAATATTAATGACTAATATATATATATATTTTTATAAATATTTAAATATAATATACATATTAGTGTTGTAAATGATGTCGGGTAGTTTCGGGTAATTGACTACATGGAAGGTTTCGGGTATCAAAATATGATTTTGGTTCAATTACGATTTAAATACTAATAACTTATCATTATCGAAAATATAAAAAATGCTTATTTAAAATTATAGTAAAAGTATTTTATACAATATAAAATAAAATCAACAATATAATTCGTTATCAATTAATTAGACAATAATTTTGTTATCAATGAGTTAATATATAATACATAATGTTACGGGTCGTGTACGGCAGAAATGCAGAATCAGGAATCGCTATAATTAATAAAAAATAGATAGATAAACAATAAAAAACATAGCAAAGCTAGCTCGGGTATGGCTATTATATCTATAAAGTCTATTCCACACCTAAACTATATGGAAATCCCTCGTATAATTATATACATTTTTACATGTATTAATTAAAATGTTAACATTATATTGAATTTATTAGGGAGAGTTAAAGTAGGTATATAAATAGAAGTAAAACGTAAATACCTACGAATATTCGCATGCATTTTGAAAATAATTATGTTTTTATAGAAACGTTTGATATTCGCAAGTGAGGTTGTTTCGTGCGTATATTTTCATGTGTGGCATCACTTTAAAATATAATTCTAAATGATTCTAATACTCGCCACTTTGGATTGAGGTATATATATATATACCAGATTAAACATTTTGTATATCTATATACATATCCCATTATATTTATATTGAATTAATACCAAAGATTTTCCGAAGGAAAGATATAACACTTACGCGAAATCGTGTTTTTCGAATTTGTATACAAAATACCCTAGTGCCACCTATAGCGGGTTACTTTTAGGAACTATGTGTTATCTATAATGTAAATTCGTATTTAACTAAACACTTTTAAAATGTTAAATAATATGCTTTAAATTAATATTTATATGATGAAAACTAAGTGTTCATTACTAATATATAACAAACAAATATGATATGTATGTTTTAAATGCTATAAGTATATATTTAGTAAATAAAAGCTAATTTATATTGCATGTAATTTAATAGAGCAATGAAAAAATTGTTGTATGCAAATAGAGCCTAACCTAAATCTATTTCAGTGATTTCGATACTACTGCTAGCAGCAGCAGGGGATATTACTAAATTATGTTGCATGTATAGGGAGTGTTATATCTTTGCTTCGCAAAATCTTTGTTAATACTAAATAAATAGGCTTACATAAGTGTGTATATATTATAATAATTATATAATAATAATATATATTTATTGAATACAATACAAAAAGCGGATACAAATATGATTATTAATCTATGTGTTAATAATATCGAATATATACTATTAAAAAATATAAATTATTGAATGAATCATGATTGCATAAGTATTATAAATTAATTAAAACATGCATAATTCCTATCTACACCATGTATTATTTTTACTATTTTTTTTGTGCATAACTTTTTTTTAAATAAAAATAAACTAAAATACTTCTATTATAGAATTTAATAATATGTCTAATGATATCAAATTTATTATAATAGCATCAATATAAAAAATCGTATTCCTATGGTAACCATAATGGTTTTATTTATATCGTACAAATACATTATAGTTGGGTTATTCGTAGACTATAAATGTATAGTATTTACATTTTATACTAGTTTGGAAATATTAAAAATTATAGTAATATTACTAATATTAGATATTATATAGGAAGGTTAAAATGAATTAATAATGTAATATAATGAAAAATAAATAACTTATTGAAAAACAAATATTTCGAAAATGTTACTATAGTATCTTACTTACGATTCTATATTCAATAATATATAACATACATTTATATATTTATTTACTATATATATACATAGATAATTTATTAAAATATAATACCTACTATATTTAATAATATACAAATTATTTATTATTATTCAAATTTTGAAATAATCTGAAATAATAATATTGAAATTTAAATAATTACTACTATTTCCTAAGTTTTTATGAGTCATACAAATCTTTGATTATAAATAGAAATTGATGTATATTTTTACAAAATAATAATAATATTTAATTCAAAATGTATATTTTTAATTAATAACATCTTTTATATTTTTATTCAATATATTTATTCTAAAGTACATTTAATATATTAATTCATAAATTGCCATTTGACATATACGCATTAAGTTGCTGTATTTCGGTAAAAACAGTGTGTCAACAGATTCCGTTTTTTTGTGTAACCAAGTATATACACGCAGAAATCTAAAAATGTAATTATTTATAGTCTATTCTCTATAAAACCAAATGATAATTAAATATATTCATTATAATATAACGATTATTAAAATATTATTTAATTAGATACCAATTATTTCTCTAACATATAGTAATTCATAAATTAAAGTAGGTGGTTGACACAAAATTGTCGGCCTAATCTTCGTGTCAGCGTATTCCGTATTTATATGCCCGTTTTGTCTTCTCATTCCGTATATTATATATCTATATTTATATATATATATATATATATATATATATTTGTGTGTGTGTAATTATATAGACCAAATCGATGCACTTATTATACATGCATTATTATATATTACAAATTACAATGTAAGCGTAACAAGTATGTGTGTCGTCATTGTTTTCCTCGCCATTACTATTCAGACTGTGTCTTCTAATCTCTGTACACACACACATATATATATATATATATATATATATATATATATATATATATATATATATATATGTGTGTATGAGTATGTGCGTATGTATATATATATATATATATATATACTGCGTATTTTTAATGATTCATATATTACATCGTAAGTATAAATCAATACTGTGTTGCTATAAATATAGTCTAGCGGCAGGGGCGGTATCATCGGTCAGGGAACTGCGGACTAACTTGACTTTTATATACATGTGTATCTAATATGCGAGCACTTAAACCAGCGGTAGTGCCAGCACTGCAGCTCCGTTACCTCCTCGGGTTATTATACCCTGCAGGGTGGCGGCTGGGGGTTCAGCGGGGGGAGATTAGCGACCTACCCGTCGTGGTTAGATATTACCGCGCTGCTGCTGCTGCTGGTCACTACTGCTGGTCAGATATCACGTGACAGCAGCACAGTCACGTGATGAGATGAAGATAACGGTGTCGCGTGATTAGCGTCACGCGGTCACGTGGTACTTGACATTACCAGCCTCCCCAGCCTCCTCCTCATCATCCTCCTCCATCTCCTCCTCCTAATTCTCCATCATCAATCATACCTATATCATACAACGTGTATATCGAAGTTCATGTTCACCGCGTTATTAATCACGAGTGAAGACACAACGTTTATGTAGACGATTTAATATTACGCTTAACATATCATCATTATTATTATTTATATATATATATATATATATATATATATATATATATACATACAAACCTTAGTGTATTATAAGAAGAATAACAGTGAAGGGAATACTTGTGTCAGTTAAAAAAGTTGTGTATGAAGATATTTCATTAAGTTATCAACTTGTAATCTCTCTCAGTATAAGGATACTATAGTACAATGAACTATGGCTATTATCATGACGTTATATTATATAATCTGGTATTATCTGACATTACCTGCAGGTGTATTTAATTAGATAAATACAGAGTTATTCTCTATGACTATATGTATACATGTATATATATATATATATATATATATATATACAAGTACATATTACACATAGTGACATTACAGTTGCCTTACATAGCCATGAACATCGTGATAACTACATTGCCATAGCTGTTGTGACATACTATAGTATACTATTACTCTAGTATTGAAGTTCACCTGTATTGTAGGTATATATTGATACCCATATATATGTATATATATATGTGTGTCTATGTGTGTGTGAACATACATGTGTGTATATATAAGCCTATATATATGATTATATATG
Source organism: Osedax fenrisi (assembly GCA_964019155.1). NCBI lineage: Eukaryota > Metazoa > Annelida > Polychaeta > Sabellida > Siboglinidae > Osedax > Osedax fenrisi. Next base: position 56,100,632 of record OZ025242.1, read on the forward strand.
CTACACCAAATACATGGGGTTCTACAACCCCATATTAGATAATACGTCTCAATTATAATAGACAGGATGTAATAAAATTCCTAGCATTACTAGTATTATATTTCAATTAATGAATACTAGAAAAAATCAATCAGAAAAATAAATATATTAATATTAATATACGTACATGCAAGAGGAATATGTAGTTGTTTATAAGTTATATATATATATATATATATATATATATATATATATATAGTATACCTCGTGTGTACTTCAGTAATATACTACGATAACTGATGTCTACTGTTTATTATGATAAACCCTATAGGTATAAAAAAAATGTTACTATTTGTATTGTATTGTCCGGGGACTCTCACCATTATTTATAACAAGTCTATGACTTCTTGAGGGGTCCATTTGTATCCGCTATTTTTATTGTATTCAATATATATATGATATTTCAATAAATAAATATTATTATTATTATATATTGTAAACCCCTATGTGTTATACAATATACCCTGAAGTATACCTCATACTATATTAGTGTATATAATAGGGTACTATAATACAAATATAATATAAGCAAATTATTTTTTATCTTTATACATTTATTCATTTTACATATTAATTTTAATTTTTGATATACTAAAATCATATTCATTTTTTAACATTATTATATATGTCGATATTTGTAATAAATATATGTAAATTACTACTACTACTACTACTACTACTACTACTACTACTACTACTACTACTACTACTACTACTACTACTACTACTACTACTACTACTACTACTACTACTACTACTACTACTACTACTACTACTACTACTACTACTACTACTACTACTACTACTACTACTACTACTACTACTACTACTACTACTACTACTACTACTACTACTACTACTACTACTACTACTACTACTACTACTACTACTACTACTACTACTACTACTACTACTACTACTACTACTACTACTACTACTACTACTACTACTACTACTACTACTACTACTACTACTACTACTACTACTACTACTACTACTACTACTACTACTACTACTACTACTACTACTACTACTACTACTACTACTACTACTACTACTACTACTACTACTACTACTACTACTACTACTACTACTACTACTACTACTACTACTACTACTACTACTACTACTACTACTACTACTACTACTACTACTACTACTACTACTACTACTACTACTACTACTACTACTACTACTACTACTACTACTACTACTACTACTACTACTACTACTACTACTACTACTACTACTACTACTACTACTACTACTACTACTACTACTACTACTACTACTACTACTACTACTACTACTACTACTACTACTACTACTACTACTACTACAACTACTACTACTACTACTACTACTACTACTACTACTACTACTACTACTACTACTACTACTACTACTACTACTACTACTACTACTACTACTACTACTACTACTACTACTACTACTACTACTACTACTACTACTACTACTACTACTACTACTACTAATAATGATTATTGAGAATAAGTATTAGAATAATATATTTTTAATTAACGGAAAAACCTAATTAGTCTAATGATATATATATCTCTCATTATAATGTCACAACTATAATGTTATATCTACGTTCAATATTATGATTGTCGAATCTATTATTAGAATATGCAATATATTGTTGTACTAAAGGTTAATAAATCTACAAAGTTACGTAAAAACAAAACTAATAAGTTTTATGATATAAAACCTTATTAGGTATAGTAAATAGTATACGTTACTATATACAATAGGATGTATATATGAACTACTTGAATAAACAATCTTTGATTGAATGGCGTACACATTCGGATGGTCAGGGATTCGCAAATAAAAACTATTATTGCGGATTTTTATTGCCATTATATGTGCATGTGAAACAGCGTTGCTATCTGATCAGGCATTTCATGTTTATTGCTAATTAATACAGTTTCCTTGACGACATATTTACGAATGCGCGCCTATAGGCTATATATAGCTTATATTAATTATTCCGAGAAGCACGTGACCTCGTCGATTATATCAAGACATCTATTTATAGAATCGGCGTATCCATGGACAATACATTTATATAGGGTAGGTGTGTGTAGTATAATATACAAAATATAATGATACTTTTTATTCGGTTCATAATTATATTTTAATTTATAAAATTGTTAATAAGTATATATTATAGAGAAGAATGACATGGCATACAATAGATTATAATATTTATTGTTTGTTTACATGTGTATTCCAGTATTGTTTATTGAATATATAATTATATATTTATAAATATAAAATTATAATTTATTACGTTATGTGTATATAAGTTTATATATGTATTTAACGAAATCCACTTATAATATCATGCATGTATAATGAATACTGACATACCAACCTACACCTATATATATAGGTAACATATACTACACGAATACAGTACATCATTTGCATATGATTTGTTAATTAATGTTCATCCTATTAACATATTAATATAGCCTGATATAGTACTCATTAATATAGTACATATTATAGTAAATGATCGATAATAGTAACTAATATTGTTCACATTTTTAAATTGCCATCGGATACAGTAAATATTTAATTATATGTATAGATTATATTATATATATATGCAATGCATATATATAATATTAACATGCGAGGATGCATGGGTATTGTAGGGTTCTAAGTTAGAACGTCTAACCCCACCTCCTCATCGGATTTATATTGTAAAGGCATTCATCGATTCAACATGCCTAATAAGATAATGTTAAAGTTCCTAAACCTGTTAAGTAATCATACCCTCCTGGGACCATGATCCCACCCCTCTACCAGTTATATATATATATATATATATATATATATGAATGTATACATTCAACTGGACATGGAAACATAATAATAATAATAATAATAATAATAATATATAGTTTATTAGGTAAACAAAAAATAAATATATAAACAAAAATAATGAAGACAAAATAGATAAAAATTGAAACCCAAAACGACATGGTACAAAAATTAACAATAGGTTTATAATTAATTAAAAAAAACGCCTTGGTTTATGCATGCCGAACATAAGATATATGAATATTATATGCAAATATGAGCATATTATATGAATTAAAATGAAAACAACATAAAAGAAAATCAGAACTCTCATCTCCACCATAAAGATAACACCGATTAAGATCGGAGGTCTCGGGTTAGAGGTTGGATAATCCATATGAGGTGGATCAGGCCCCAAGGGTTGGTCATTCCCTTAATGTAGTGGTGTTGACATATCCTGACATCAAAACCAGCATAATCAATACAGTGAATTAGAGAATTCTGTTCATCTAATTATACTACGAATCATTAAGGCTTTAAAAGAAGAAACAGTTTCACATTGTAATATCAGATCGGGTAGTTTGTTCCAATCTGAAGATATTCTATTACCAAAATAGTTGAATAGTGGTTTGGTCCTTGATTTCATTCTCCTTATCTTTATTGACGGGCTGCTAGATGATACGTATGTACTCATAATGTCCGACACCGGCACATCAACGAATCCTTTGATGAGTTTATAAGCCAGAGTAAGATCGGCAATAGTTCTGCGTTGGGAGAGTGAATGTAAATTTAAGAATTTTAATCGATCAGAATAATTTAAATATGATAAATTACAACGATAAAATAATTTTTTAGTAAAATTTCTTTGCACTTTTTCAAGTAAGTCATTATACCCAATATAGTTAGAATGATGATTCCATACAGAAGAACCATACTCTAGAATTGGTCGTATATATGTTAAGTGTGCACATACTAAAGGAGAGTACTGGTTAGTTATGAAAGATCTAAATATCATATTCGATATTCTATATGCTTTAGAACATATCTCAGATATATGAGTATACAATTTTAGATTATCTGTAAATATTATACCAAGATCTTTATAATATGTACAATATTTTAATAAATTATCATTAAGATAATAATTTGATTTGTTGATACAATTACCAATACGCATAACTTTACATTTGGACGTTGCTAGTTCAAGTTGCCAAGTTGACATCCATTTATCAATATTGGCAAGTGTTAGTTGAAGACGTATATCATCAGATGACTTTAGAATATGGCCAATTTTTGCATCATCAGCAAATAGAGAGGTATTAGGAAGGTTTCTCCATACAGTCGGGAAGGTCATTAATGTATATTAGAAATATAATTGGTCCTAATACAGAACCTTGTGGAACACCTGAAATTACCTTTTGGGGTTTAGACATATTGTTATCAATTTTAACGCTTTGAATTCCATTAAATAGGTAAGATTTAATCCATTTCAGGACATCTCCTTGTATACCAATATTAAATAGTTTATGGAGTAATAATTTATGCGATACCTTGTCAAAGGCCTTAGCCATATCAATATAGATAATATCCGAAGATTTAGAGTTATCTTTAGCTTTAAATATGTCTCGATAAAATGTTAATAACTGAAGATCAGTTGATTTACTCGAAAGAAAACCGTATTGATAAGTACAACATATTACAGTAAACTCTCGGTAAGTCGGACTACTGATAAGTCGGACTTCTCAATAAGTCGGACACGTGTAGTTGGTTTTGTTGGATTTGTATCTAGTTCATGTTAAATTAATCGGATAATTCGGATAAGTTGGATTGGATAAGTCGGACTCTTCTATAAGTTGACACATATTATAGTCATTTTTATGATTTTTATACTGGATAAGTCGGACTTTTATAAATTGTCAGAAATGTTTACTTTAAATAATAAATATTATACTTTTAGTAAGTAATATTATTGAATACAACATTTTATGTTGTTGATTGTTGCATAATTCCACATTTCGGTAACCCTTTAACTCACGCTGCGCATCTCATGTCGTATTTTCATGTAATTCTGAATTTCGGATAAGTCGGACATAATATTTAAAATATTGTTTTATTTATACGATCATTGTTACATTATATATAAAATATATTTTAATAATTTATTTTGTACCTTATAGATTTACTTATTTCTGATGATGAGGTACATTACGCATAAAAACCATACTTGCACCTTATTATTACATGTGTATCTTAACAAAAAACACACTGCACCTTATGTTTGAGCATTGTGGTTTCATTCTTATACGATATATCGAATATTTAGCAGAGGCTTGTGTATACACTGTATACAGTAACTGTACAGTGTACACTGTACAGTACACCGTACATACTGTACACTGTACAGTTGGTACTGTAACTGAACACTATGTATACTAAACATTACTACTATCAATGTGGTCAGTTTTAACTTCACATATCACATAGAGATAGAGCGATCTATAATACAGAAACAAATACAAACTATCGTATAGTTATTACAGTTAACTGTTTAACCTTTAACCTTTACCCTTCAAGTTTAACCACTCCATGTAGTAATAAATACTTCTCAGGCGTAGTAAATGTTGGGGTTAAGGTTTAGTGGACAATGCTTACTTTATTGTACACGTACAAACTATAGCAATGTAGAATATGCTGAAAGTAGTCGTATTACAAGTACATACTTCAATGTGTTTACAAATAGAAGATACTAGAAACGAAATTGAAATGAATTCTGGGAAACCATAATTCTGTATAGTAAATTGAATGTTCCATTACGTGGCTACGCAGAATGTTCTCATGCTCTCCAAATAACAGTAGTGGGTGTAATGTAGCATTGGAAGTAGTGCATGTGAACTTTGCAAGTGCTATAAGAACATAAGGAACATATGGTGACAACAAGTGGTATGACAAGTATCAAATATAACTACCAATGATTAACATCGTGGATTAACATCATACGATTATCATCGAGGCTAAGTTTCCAATAATACGATATAAATAGCCCAACGATGTATGTATATACGTGTATGTATATACATGAGTTAAATTATGACATTGTAAATCAATGGTTGTCTACAATTTATGAATGGAATCAAAGATGTGTCTAAGTAAAGATATATCACACACGAAATAGTCTAATTCGATTTTGTACATAAAACATGAACAGCTCCACCTACAAAGGTTTTTATTTCGAACAGGTGTTTTGTTTGTAATGTAAATTCGTATGAAACTATATACTTTTAAAATTAAATAAAAATTGATTTAAATTATTATTTATATGATGAAAACTAATTTTTCATTACTAATATATATAACAAAGCAATATAATAATGTGGAATGGTATACATATCTATGAAGTGAGTAAAAACTAATTTATATTGCATGTAATTGAATTGAATAATGAAACATTGTTTCATAATAAGTTATTATTATTATTAACCACACCTAACCTACATATATTGCAATTGTTCGATACTACTGCCAGAAGAGTCACACTATTAATTACGTTGCCTAGATATGGAGTTATATATTTTCTTCTCAGCATCTTTGGTAATAGGTTGTATTCATGTTATATTGGGTTTCAGAAAATATCTAGTTATAGGTTTTGTAATCATATGGTTAGTTTTTTCGCAATTAAATTATTTGTTGATTAAAGTTATTAACTAAATTATTTAGGTATATAATTACTGTATAAAATACATATCTAGATATATTCCATAACCAATAACCAATAACCATACAACAATTTACAATTCACAACAACATACATTATAGACAAACTTTTACTGATGTTTGGTTTATATATGAACAACATATGATTGGTCAAAACCCATAATAAAATTAATCTATATAATATGGGTTTTTTAATTAGTATCAGTGTGTGGGTAAACGTACTATAGGTATACTATATGTATATTATAGGTATACTAGGTATACTATAGATATACTAGTATACTAGTACATATATATATACTTGCTACTAACAATGAATAATAATATATTTTTATTGTATTCATGTTTGGATAATAAGTAATACCAAGTACATGTCATTGGTAATGCATGCAAATAGTGATGTTAATAGTCACGCATGACAAAACCGCAACACCACTAGTTCACTAGTTGACATGCCACTATAGTAACATGTAATAGTATTACTTTAATACTTATACATATAACCGGCCAGATATAAAAAGTCTGCAGAAGAATCTTAATAATTGAAAACTTGAATATGCATTAATATATCGAATCTTACTCCCTATTATTATGTATTGTACTTTCTAGGCATCTACTTGTTTCCTTTCTTTCTGAAATATCGACTTCTCATTACAATAAACTCGGCCACCGATAATATCGTGCACTTAAGGGGATACGAGCATTTTGGAAAAAACAGTATAAAAATAATTATTTTAAATATGTAATATTTGAGATGTTATTATATTCACATTAAAATATTAGAGCTCAAAACATTTGATCAAATATAATAATAAAGGTTTTATAACACGACCTTTTTTTGAGAATAAATAATGATAAGAAATAATCTCTAAAAATACTGAAAAAATACGTTTATATAAAGTTATTTTACAGAATTATTATTGTTGTTATCTAATATAATATTTTGGATTATGATTACTATCATAATTATATATATATATATATATATATATATATTACATATTGTGAATTACTATAATATACATATACATTTTTGATTACTATAAAATATATATAATATACATGTCATATTGTGGATTATTATCATAACTATGTATAATATACATATACATATACTATTTGTATAATAAACAAATAAACACATATACTATACTATTTTTATTCAAATAAGCTATATATTTTAATATATTATGTTTTAATAAAAAATTAATGTCATTTTCAAACTTGATTTACTCAGAATAATTAATTTAGTATAATTTTATTCTTAAAAAATTCAATAACTATTTATATATTATGCTCACATATTGATGAAATTTTCAGAATATATTAGTTATTATGAGTTAATTGACTGAATCATACAATTATTTATATTATATCATATATAAAATATATTTAAAAAAAATAAAAAGTAAACAACATTTTTACCATTATTAGATGAGTTGTATTTCCAAAAATATATAATATTTTCTCATTATGCTATATCAAACTATACATAGCAGTCCTCCCTTCAATATTCATTTTACATAATTGTAATATCTTAAGAATTTTTAAACTTATTGACAATTAAAAAAATATAAAAATCCCTATCTTTTTACATTGAATTTTCAAAAAATTTCAAAATAATCGTAAAACATATGGGTAACAAGTGGTAACAAATAAACAGCTAATTAACAACAGTAGTTCTTGAATAGTTACTAAATATACAATAATATGTGTATCTTAAGCTTAACTTATTTGTTACCACCGCCAGATATTAGGGGAAAGTCCCCGATTACCGACCCCCTCCTAATACCGACCCCCTCTCGTATCTCAGTAACTATAAGAGATATCAAAAAATAATATATACACGAACTGTTAGTAATTTAATGATAAACACGAATACGTATTTTGTTTTAAAAAATATTTAATCCTACAATTGTTATTTGATAAAATGTAATATTCTGTTATACTTTTTAAATATTTGAATAATAACTTTTTTTAAATCATTGTAAATACTTCATTATTTAAAAGAAAACTTAATACTGAGCATAATATTGTAGATCAATACAATGTTTATAAATATTATAAAAATAATTTAATTTGAATAACTATTAACCAATATATCTTAATTATAGCAACCAATAGTATTTTCCTATTACCGACCCCCTAACTTACCCTAATACCGACCCCATGTGATTTATAATATCCAATCAAAATAGATCCGTATTTTACTTTAAAATATGTCATAAGTTGTTTATGTATCATTGATTTAGATTTTGGATTCATGATTCCAGTTGATTATATACATACTGATTAATAAATAAATATTAAATAATAATATACACTATTTTAATATAATTACTATAAAGTTTACATTAAAATATAATATTACTATTAAAACATAAATTCAATACAAAATAAATTGCGTAAATGTTATAATTAATTATATTTATGTATATCTACTATTTTTATTGGATATTATAATACTACAATTATTTATATCACGATTATTTTAGGGGGTCGGTAATAGGAGTAGAGGGTCGGTATTAGGTACATGTATCTGATTACCGACCCCCCTGTTTATTCTTGTAAATATAATTATATCAACAATTTAAAATAGCCACAGTATTCATTGCCATAATATTAACCTAATTACAAAATTTCAAATAAATATATTTAATATTGAATAAGTTATTACAAATAATCATTTAGGGGTCGGTAATCGGAGACTTTCCCCTAATTATATTGGTGTTAACAAAAACTATTATATTCTATATATATATATATATATATATATATATATATATATATATATATATCATCATCATCATCATCATCATATTATCATCATCATCATCATCATCATCATCATCATTATCATTATGATGTATATATATATATAAATATATATATAGAATAAATGTATATAAATGTTCACTTACATAAACATTTACGCACACTTAGGATACATTGCGTACGAACACGCACCCGCGCACACACCGCACACACCGCACACATACTCGCACACACCGTACACATACAAGTATATGTTACAAACGTTATAATATACAGATACATTACATAACCTATATGTACATGTTACATAACATCCGTGTCTACAGAACACGTGATATCAACTCTGTTACAATAACTTATTACAACGAAATGTTATTTCTTTGTTATATAACAGTATAACGTGAATAGAATCGGGTATACTATTACATAACATATTATATATAATATAACGCAATTATATATATTTATATATATATATATATATATATATATATATATATATATGTGTGTGTGTGTGTATGTGTGTGTGTGTATGTGTGTGTTGTGTGTGTTATATGGGGAAGGGGTTTATTTATTATATATATATATATATTTATAGGTAGTTTCATACTAATAAATACATTAATAAATATTTATGTATATACTTGTATATGTAAACTGAGTAAGTGTGTAAATGGGTAAGTATTTAGTATATATATATATATATATATATATATATATATATATATATATATATATATATATATATATAAGTATATATGTTATAAGTATATATAGCATATAGTATTTTATGTATATATATATATATATATAGATATATAGGTGTGTGTATGTATGTATGTATGTTTAGTTTACTTGCAAATAATAGTATATGTGCTAATGTATTAACATTAATATAAAATATTAATAAATACATAATCTATGAATAATTAAAATTGTAATATGAAATATTTATAGGTAATTAATATTCCTATAGGATATATACCTAAAACATATGTGTATACTATTATTGTTAGCTTTCTTTATAGACACAACCTTTTATTCATCCATAATATATTCTGATTATACTCTCTTACATGGGAGTATCCCACTATAAATATTATCACTTTAAAAGCATTTTCTATCAAGCTGTAATGGGATACCCCCTCTAAATTATTACATTTTAGGAAAGTTGCCGGAAAGTTAGTGGCTCCCCTCTAAAATTGTAATTTGATAGAAAATCTTTTAAAGTTAAAATATTTCCGGAAATACTTGTAGTGGGACACCATTTATACATCCATTATATCAATATATATAGAGAATTATTCTTTATTTTATTTGTTCTCCAATTTTTAATTGTTAATTATCAATCTATATAGTATTATTTTCTTTTTGCGATATCATTGATACACTCTCTATACCAATACCAACCAATATGAATGTTATAACCATATTAAGAGTGTAGTTCGTGTACTTCGAGCTTAAGCCTTTACAAATGGCGGTCTAACTCACGTTACAGCAGCTCTTATTAACTATCTAGTTGCCATAGCAACTACAGTAGCTTGTTCTACTGTAACTATATATTCGTGTTCATTTATGAATATAGTATGGTTACATTTAAAAAGGGTACTAATGATGTAACACTTTGTGAACAGATATAAGAATAGGAGAATAGAGTGTGAATACATCTCACTGCAGTGATTAGGTGTACTGTGGTGTTAGGCTTAGTGTATCGGTTGTATGTATTATAGAGAAACTTGGACGAGAGTTAAAGTATCCTTCTGCGAGTTACTCGTAGAGGTCATTCCGTATTACTCACAAGGTCATTCGTATGGGTTAACCGAGTGGGTGTGCTTACACGTCAATCACTTCTGATCATGAACACCGACATGCGTACTTAGTCAGTACTACATACACATCATACCTCTGCAGATGTAATCACACATGTAATACTTATCATAACGTAAACATATATATATATATATATATATATATATATATATATATATATATATAATATCTAACATAATAAACTATTCATTTATTTTAAGTAATTTAAAAAAAATGTATTAAATAAAATAAACAAAAATGTATAAATGAATATATAATATAAATAATAATAATAATAATAATAATATATAGTATATATGTAGTATATAATGTTATTATACCCATACAATAAATATTGGTATTAAAGATATAATATAAATAGGATCTATATAATAGTTGATTAAAATGTACTGTTTTAGTATTATTAAACGTATATGTGAATTTATTATCTCGCTACTGGAAGCATTAACTCTCGTATAATAACGTATAATAACGTATCTACTAGATATATACGTGTATGTATGTTATCAATGTATATTTCATATGAATCGTTGTTCAACGTAAGAATGTGTACCTATTGGGTATATAGAGGTGTACTGTGCACATTGTAACCTTATATATATACATATATATATATATATATCTGACACTTAAACCTTAATATTTAATGAACTGATTTGATTGGCTCGGAGTATAAACGCATGTATACTGTATTCAGTGAATACTATTCACATACAGTGTTCACCCCATAGATTTATAGTTTACAAGTAAACTATAAATCTATGGTTCACCCACATATGTGATACCATGTATGGTTACCATGGTTACGCTGAATAGATAGGGGTGGATTAACCTAACGATGTTACTAATGAACTTTCTACACCTACTTCCTATGCTTATTATCATACGTCCTACCATGCTTATATCATACTAGAGCCCATTGTTTCCGCGATGTTACAATGCAATCATTGTATTTTGTGTGACGTCATTCATGGGGAAATTCAAGAATAAACATTAAATTGTTTATTAAATTGCCCATTATTCATTATATGTGGAATGTTAAATCTGATGTTGTTTACAATGTATTACATGGTATGACTTAATATGACAACACACCATGCATGGTGTGCTGCATAACATGCACTTACTGTATGTAATCTATTTATTTATTTTTATAAAATTTAATTTTAATTGTTAATAAAATACTGTATAAAGGGGCATGTACAATGTACATTGTACAACGAACTACATTTCTGATATTTATCTACGATATATATATGTATATATATATATATATATATATATATATCTGATTTTTATTTATGAAAATCATAGTTAATAAATATAATTATAAAAATTCACGTATACACCAAATATACAATATTATAAAGATTTGTATATTCTGAGGTAAATTTAAATTCAATAAAGCTATATACAATCTATAGATATATCTACTTACTGATCATGTGATCATGTGATCATATAGTGATACGTCTGTGACATGAGCGTCATCTGTATATTATCAAATTAATATAAATTAAAAGTCAAATATACACATATATTATAGAATTACTATGCATTAAAATTTGATGAAATGTAAAATGTATAGATACATGCTAAACACCATTCCATGTTAATTACCATGGTTTCTAAATAATAACTTGTGATATATATATATAATATTTTATATGTTAATATCAAATTACTCATACTTTAAGTATATATAGATCTCGCAAAAATAAACGTATACATTATAATATCAGGATATATCCAATGTTATTTTATTTATATATATATATATATATATTACTACTAATATGCAGTTAAAAGGTACTTATGTATACTCTTAACTTTTTCACACTTATATATGTATATATTAATAAATGCATATATTACTATAATGTATCGATATCATTTAATGAACTTCAACCCCATTAGCCCCCCACACATGCTAACCCTAACATTCTATCAATATAGTACTTACACGGTACTCTTATCGTTGATATATGGTTATCATGGTTACCATTATTATTTATATCTTTTAAGCGGTTATGTAAATTTGTTTACATTCATGGTAAACAATAGATGACGATTTATTATATAAAGGCATTCGGGTTGTAGGGGGGACTATCAATTAATAACTAGAGTTATTAAGTATCTATGTAGCTACATACATAACCCATGTCCCTATATTCATACGTGTATCTACAGTCAAATATAGATAGGTATGACTATTGATAAGTCGGACACCTTTAATTGGTTTGTTTGGATTTGTATCTATATATATATATATATATATATATATATATATATATATATATATATATATATATATATATATCATGGAACTATAGTTACAAGTTAAATTAATCGGATAAGTCGGATAATTATGATCGTATAAATCTGACTTTTCGATAAGTCATATATTATAGTAATTGTTATGCTTTTATACTTGATAAGTCGAACTTAATATAAATTGTCAGAAATGTTTACTTTGATTAACAGTTACGAATAACATTATAATTGTTAGTTATAAGTATAGTATACATATAGTTGATACTATAGTATCAAATTGTAATATGTATAATTGGAATGTCTAGTTATACAACTATATTAAATGTTAAATATATTAGGTTGTCTCGAGACTACAACTGTACACAGTATACAACATTTGTAGTAACCAACGCCGTGTTCCGATCGGGTTCGATTCGAATCACGTGGTCTTATGAGGTGGTCTAATTAGGTGGTCTAATTAGGATAGCTATTTGAATGGAGTGAATATACTAAGCAACATTGCGTGTAAAAATACAATAGCGCCATTGGGTAAACAAATAAGGATTATTTATATTTATAAGAATTATAATATATGGCAGCTGACTTTATAAAATATATAAAAAATGTATACTTTATATTTATATTTATAAGAATTAGGTAACGGAATACAGCGAAGGCGACTTGTCAATTTGGTGTGGCTAACAATAGGCGGATCGTGTGTCTACAACAACGTCGGGGTATACGAACTGTATATCTAAACCCAAACCCAACCAAAAACCCAACCCAATACGTTAGTATAACGATAAAAACACGACTACCCCGCCCGCCCTCCCTCACTCCCACCCGCCCTTAAAGGATTTTTGGGCCGAGCTGCATTTCGCCATTCATCGAATTATGATTAATATTGCGTTATTTATTTATATCCTATATCGTAATCGTAATTGTAGCGTAATTTATTAAAACACGACTATTGTATTGTATTGTATATGTAATGTAAAAATATATAAAAAAGGATTAATATTAAATACATTGATTAAACAGTGTATTATTTTCATTTTTTTAAACCAATGAAAAAATAGTTATTTTATATTTTACTAAATGAATATGTCATTATATTTTATTTTATTACATATATATGTACACTAGTAAGCTTACATCTTTTTTTATTACTATTATATTTATATATTTTTAAAAATATAACAAATATGTATAATATATTATATATAATATAATATATATTAAAGAATTATTTACTAAATAAATATGTAAACATAAATACATTATATATTAATACATTATATCATTTTTGGAACTTATATATTATAATAATATTAATGATATATAATAAGTTTTGTTTGTTTGTAATAAAATAATTATAAAAATAATTTGTATCCTATAACTTCTAAAGGCCTGATAGACTAACACTTTAATTGCTACTGTTGTTTTCGCCTAGTTATATACTAAGTCATTCATACCTGAGTAATACTAATGTTCATACTATCCACTCAATATATCTCATTATACTATTACAATATATCATTAAATGTACATCAATTGACTGTGACTTACGTGCAGTAGTTGTAATAGCTATATATATATTGCAGCCTCCTCATACATATATTTAACTTCCAACTAAACAACTGCAGTTAACCATGGTTACAATAACAACAGATTACTAACCTTTAACTAACCGTACATAACATCGACCCATAACCGGCATGATTACTGATTCCATGCAGGTGTTTAAATTAATCAAAACATAATAATATCATCCCTTTCCTATTGAAATACCGAGTCAAATTATATTTTCACATTCCAATCCCATGGGATTGCATTCCAAAATTTTATTTTCAATTTTCGTTATCGATATATATATATATATATTTCCACAAACTAGACAAAACAATCAATACGTGTTATATAATTCCACTTATGAATGCCTATGACTACACTAATCTGACTACATTAGTAGATACTACTCTTACCTAGGTAACCTACTTATTACGTAATTATAAAAATATCCAGTCACCGAAATAACTATTAACTACAAATATAAGATACTTAGGTGACACACCTACCTACACAACCCTGTTGCTCCTAAACTTACGTCAACAATTAATGATCTGAAGACAAATACTGGACTATAGTCTATATATTGTGTTACTCGGAATATAATTTCATATTACAATCAGATACGAATTCCATTAGATACTAGAAATAAACTTAATTCGTTTTCATCCGATGGAATATATTACATATATCATTAAGAAAAATATTTATAACTATACATTAAATGTCAACCCAACTGTTTTGTATTATATACGAGATATGTTCATCAAAGTGCAAATTTAAACCATTCTTATTGAAAACATGCATATCGTAATTTAATTAATATATTAATAATACAATATATACCTACTTCTATTTACTTATTATTTGTTAACAAAACTAATTATTTCTTAAAATATGTATATATACTCCTTTTTGCATATGTGTATAATATATACATATTATATATGGTGTATATATATATAATATATATGTATACCTATAGGTATATAGTATACTATATATAATATAAATGAATTTTCCCATTAACTATATATAGTTAAAAAAAAATATAGTTTTTAAAATTCATTTATAACGATTCGAATGATTTGTTTTCATAAATAATAGATAATAAAAAGTAATTTATATTTTCAAACAAAGATAGTAATATAATTATAATTTTATATTATTAGTTTACGTCTGCGTTATTATTTCGCTTTCTAATTTATTATCTACAATCTACTATTATCTATATATCTCTAGAAGTTTTCACATAATTATAAAATGTATCTAAAATTAATAATCACTAAAAGGTTAATATTTTACAAATTAATATTTTATTATATATGTGTAACACTCTAGTATAACTTACTTACCATTATTTATGTCAACAGTAAACTTATGT
Source organism: Osedax fenrisi (assembly GCA_964019155.1). Taxonomy (NCBI): domain Eukaryota; kingdom Metazoa; phylum Annelida; class Polychaeta; order Sabellida; family Siboglinidae; genus Osedax; species Osedax fenrisi. Next base: position 56,117,028 of record OZ025242.1, read on the forward strand.
TTATGTTATAATTGTATAATTGCAATAATACATAATTGTATTATTATTACAACATTTATTCATTTATTTTAGTCTATCGTTTTTTATTTTTTTTTGTATTCGATAAATAAATGTTGTTATTCATCAATAATAATAATAATAATAATAATAATAAATATTAGTTATATTGTCATATAATGTCTTATATGATGTATCATATTATGTCTTATATGTTAGTTTATTTCAGTAATGTGTAAAAACTGTATTTTTTTGAATACAAATTATAAATAATATATATATAACATATACATAATATATATAACTATAATATAGTTACTATATTATAGTAATAATATATATATATATATACATAACTAAGTAAATAATCAATACTTTATAATACACTTATTATTAATACATATATAGTAAATATTATTTACATATTAATATACAATACTAAATATTTTTTGAAATTGTTATTTAATTTACATATTGAAATACCCCTAAACTATTCATTTGTTTACTATTTCTATTTTATCTATTTATTTTAAAAGTTATTTTTAAAGAAAATCAATAAAAGTTATACAATAGTATTTATTCAAGTTGTATTCATATGTTATACTAAACTGTACTATCTATATAATATGTTAATTATATATAGCGAATATATATATATAAATATATTCATATAAAGACATATTTTAATTATAAATCCACAACATAAATGAGATTATATAATTTAATGGAATTATGCATAATATAGTAACCATGGTTATCATGCATATATATATATATATATATATATATATATATATATTATATATATATTATATATATATTTATATATAGATATTTTTTAATTATAAACCACAAAATAAATTCTATTTTACAATTTAATTGTAATGGATAATGTGATATTATATAAATAACATATAATTATATAATTTAAAATATATTAATTCTGCTATTTATTTCTATATATATATATAAATATAGACATTTAATATGTATTTATTTATTTTTGAACTCTGTTTCTACAATTGGAAGTAATAGCATGCAATAAATATGTTTATTTTCATAGATATTGTAAAATTAAATTGTAGCTCATTTTTGACATAATTTTCATTTTCATATATACTGATTTTTGTAATATTAGAAATATGAAATAGTTATTATATCGAGAATGGTAACTAATACCATGCTTATCATGTTATCATTAAACTTATAATTATATATATATATATATATATATATATATACATATATATATATGTACATAAATATGTCCTATATTATATATCTCATATCAGATATCATTATATGATATAATGTATGATATAATTTATATCATATGATGTATATACACATAATGATCTAATATATTAACAAAAATTATACTATAAATTACCTCTACTATATATATATAGTAGATATATATATATATATATATATATATATATACTATTAGTTATAATAATTTATTATGAGTAAAATTAAAGTTAGTTTAAAGTTAGTATGTACAAAGTACACGTACATTGTAATTGTAAACAAGTCGTACAATGTACGTCGTACATTATTGTTAAATAACTTGTTAAAAATACATATATTTGTATTGTTGCACGAATCATGATTATTCTTAATAATGTATATATAACTTAGAAGTTGTAGCGAACTATTGGATGGAAAAAAAAATATTATCTAATCCTATAGAATGGTATAGGGGAAAGTAACCTAATACCGACATTTTAACAATACATTTTCGTAACATTTTATGAATCAATATTTGTATTCAAAAATTACAATATATTAATATTATATGATTATAGATATTATGGAAATTTTAAAATTTTATTTAATATTTTTATTCAATAGATAACGGGGATGTTCGTATTCGGTATCCATGACCGAATACGGACACCCTGTGTTATAATACGTACACCATATATACCACTATATAAACTATATATCATTGATGAACCAATCAGATAAATTATAATTATATTATTTATGATTAATTTTATGAATAATTTAATATAATTTAATTAGTAATTAATTTATTAATTTTTATTATTTTTGTAATTAATAATTAATAATTTTGCAATTTACAAAATTATGATAATATATATATATATATATATATATAATACACTATGAGCAAATATTTTTGTAAGGAAAGATATAACAAATGTCAAATTGTGTAATTCGATGTTGTACACAACAGTAACATTGCATATAGGCTAGATTTGCGGATAAATGTGTTGTTTATAATTTAAATTCATATCAAACTATACACTTTTGAAATGTAAAAATTATGCTTTAAATTATTATTTATTTGATGTTCATTACTAATTTATAACATTAGGATAGTATGGTTTATGTACACTATATGTATACATATCTATGACGTTATTTCGATACTACTGCTAGTATCGGGACGTATTACTATGAATTATGTTTCGTAGATAGAGAGTATTATATATTTGTTGGCCAATTATTTTCTATGATCAAGTACAGGAAGTATGATTGTTATATCTGCAATGGTAACACTTTGTTGTCTAAAACAGATTTTTCAGTGGTATATTTAATTATATTTATATATTGATTTATATGTAAAATAAAATTACATTAATTTTTGTAATACGAATTCATTTATAAAATCAGTTTTAACGATGTGTATTATATTCTTTATATCGACATTCCATATATATATTTGGTATTACATTATGTTATGATTTTAATATAATCATATTGAAATAATTCTTAAAATAACGAGGTTTTTTTCAAATTATTTGATTTAAATATAAAATTCAAATATGTACTCCTGATCATGATGTAATAATTCACGCATATATTCTATATTTGCATATATTATAATATAAAAGTTTCAAATAATAGGAATTAGACAATATTAATACATGTTTTCAATTTACATCCATCTAATATTAATTCATATATATTTTATAAAGCCTGTATAAATTATAATACATAGGTATATACCTATATGTATACACTAAGAAAAGAACAACTTAATTATTGTGCCACTAATGATATTACATTATATATGTTAAGGTGAATATACTCAAATGATAAAAATAAATTGTTTATAAGATTTAAATTTATATATTTAAAATATTGATTCAGCAAAAAATGCAATTGAAAATAATTTGTTAATATTTTATCTTGTAAAAAATATTTTAGTGAAGTTGTTTTGTTTAATACCAATCAGCTTTAATATAAGAAATTCAAATATTGTTGTGGATTAGAATGTATTTTTGAAAATAAAAATTTTCAATTATTTGTTTATTTGAAACATGGTTTACCTTTTATTCATACAGTTGATGATTATAAAAAATAGAGATGGAAGTGTTTTAATGTATATTATTTAAATAATTAATTTAAAGAAACATTTAATTATAAAAACTATCATCACTTTTAATGGCAATTAATAATTATTAGTACAATTTACAGATTAACAATGTATACAATAACTGACATTTTTGTAAATAATTTTAATTTCTTTTATAATAACTTAATAAATGTCTGATATTTTAATTTTCACCTTTTAAAAATCAATCCAAATCAATATTCTATTAATTTAAAAAAGCTTTTACTTATTTATTTTTATAAAATTACCTCCCATACTTTAGATATTTAAAAACAATAATTAAACTTAATTGAATGGAGTTAATATTTGTTTATAATAATATATTATTTATATAATTTTATAATTTAGATGGTACTTGGGAAATATTTATTAATACAATAACACATAATTCAATACATGTTTTCCGTTTTACATATAAAACAATATTACAAATATAAAATAAATGGTTTACAAAAAACATCAAAAATACAAATTAAATACACACAACAATTAGCTATTATATAAGTTAAAAATAAAACTGATAACAATTTAAATATTTATAAAAAATCAAGAATTATTTGAAACCGAAGTAAAAAATTTAAAATATAATATTATTTTAATATTTTAAACAATAGCAATGATTTTGCGAAGCAAAGATATGTCACTTGTATCTATTTACGTAAAACAATTTGTAATACTGAATGGTTGACGTATAGGTTATAATACTATCGTTTTAAATAATTCAATAATGAATTTTAAAAGTATTGTTACATTAATAATTCAGAATGTTACAAAATATGTATAAATTTACATTGAAAATTGATCTAGTTATTATATTTATCGAATATGTCTGTATATTTTTTTCGGAAATATTAGATAGGTATGGATTGAAAATGTAAATTTAATATTATTAATAATGTAATAAAATCTAATAATATAAATAATATAAACTTATCATGCCAGATACGAATAAAATATATCGTCATTTTAAATCGATATCTGATAATTAATTATTACAATTGTAATATATATTTTAGTAAAGTTGATTAATTAATGGATGAAAAAATGTAACCGGTAGATAACAGATTTTTTAAACATTTTTTAAATGAATCAAACTTTCAATTATTTTATTCAACCCACAAACTAGTTTCTCTATTAAAATACTGTTCTAAAAATAAGTTTGAATATTACAGATTATTTCAAAAATATTCGATAAATTGTTTATTAATCGATTAATTAATTTTGTAGATAAATTTAATAGGTAATTCCAAATTTGATTATAGGAAAACGTTTAACATAGCCAATACGATCGTGAATCTAGACACACGTATATCTAAAAGTATTTATAATAATAAAATATTTACAGCTATTTTGATTGATTTAAAATAATATTTGTATACTGTTAATCATGACATATTACTAAATAAAATCTATAATGTGGTATAAGTGAATATCCTTTTAAATAATGGCTTAGTAAATGTATGAAATCTACATCAATACTTAGCATTTAAAAACGTGTACCATGTTAAAACTGGCATCAAATTGTCATTCCTCAAGTAACCATACAAGGCCCAATTTTATTCTTAATCAATATTAAATATTTATGTATATCGAAGTGTTCAAATATATTAGATTTAAAAATGTATTCAAATGACATAATTTTATTCTCTAACATTCGAATATTAGTAAATTAGAAATTAATATAAATTTTGAATTAGTTAAATTTACTATATTAGTTATTAATTTAAATTAATAATCAGTTAATTACTAACATACTAGTAAAACTAATTATATTATTTGTAAGGAAAACTATAATAAAAATATAAATATTAATATATCAGGTTATATTATTGTTGCTGTAAAATGTACTATTTTTTAGGAATAAAAATGGATGACACATTAAATTGGAAACAGATAAAACAGTTACAAATACATTATATAGAATATTATGGATTATTATAAATGTAATCAATTATTTTAATATTGAAAAACTGATTGTATTATACAATTCATTAAATTTACCTGATATTTAATTACTGTAATATTATTTGGTGTAATAGGGGAAAGTAACCGAATACGGACAGTGCCCGAATACGGACACTCTCGGTATCTCAGAAACCATAAATCCTACAAAAAATGTTCAAGGAATAGAATATTCATAATTATAAATAGTCTAAAAAAGTATTTTTTATTTTTTAATTAATCAAAATATTGCTGATATATCTAATAAACTGATTTTTTTATTACGTTTTTAAATTTATGAAAAAAAAATTCAATTTAAAACCTTCTTAAGAATATACAAATGTATTGATATAAAATTAAACACTATAAAGTAAAGTATTCTAAACATTATATACATAATTGCTATATTTATTATCAAATATTAATTAAGTTATAAGCATATATCTAGAGGTCATATCTCTGATAATTATTTTTTTATATCCCTAATACGGACACTCTAAATGTCTTAATACGGACACTATAAACAGATAAATATGAAAATGTTATTATTTAGATACTTAACTTGTATTATTAATTAAAAAAGAATAATAATAAATAAATTATTAACTAATTAAAATAAATTAAATTATTCATAAAATTAATCATAAATAATGTAATTGTGACTTGTCTGATTGATTCATCAATAATATATAGTTTATATAATGGTATATAGGGTGTCCGTATTCGGTACCCATGTCCCGTTATATATGGAATTAAAATATTAAATACAAGTTTAAAATCACAATAATATCTACAATCATATAATATATTGTTATTTTTGAATAAAAATAATGAGTCATGCAATTTTAAGACCATTTATTGTTAAAGTGTCCGTATTAGGTTACTTTCCCCTAATTATGACCCACATATAATATGTATAATATTATGCTATGCATTTTTTTTGTAATTATAATTATTACCTTAATAAAGGTTTTATATCTCGAAAATGTATTAATCTCAAGCTTGTATATAAAAGTGATACACTAAAAATTAATTAAATTATTATTATTATTCTTATATAAAAATGTGTATTATAAATATACACAAAATATAAAATAATTACAGTAATATAAAATAAAAAATTCGATTCTTGAGTAAATACACCCATCATTTTAAAAATAATATAATAATAAAATAAATTAATATAAATAAAATGTAATAAATTAAATAAATTATATAAAAATTAAATTAAATAGTTGACATATAAGATAAGTAAGAATTAATATTAAAGAAGATGATTAAATAAAGAAGCAATAATATATTTAATAAATATAAATATAAGTATACTTATAATATATATACTTTAGTATTTTAGTAAATGTTATTTATATATTTAAAAACTATTACTATAGTAATGCTTTTAATGTAATTATATATAATTAAATAATAATATATAATTATTCATTTATTTTTAAGAAGATTCCAGATGCATATATAATTGTAAGCAATTTTTATAGTTTTTATCTGTATATATACCATATATAAAATGGTAAATTGTCTATAAAGCATGTTTATTGAACATTAATGTTACTATAATCACCTTGGCGATAACTAAATCTTATGATAATATAATACAAATAATATATGATATTATATTACCTTATACATTAAATAGTCTATATAGACAAACTGTAACATTATATATATATATATATATATATATATATAATGAATGTACATATATACATTATGTATATATTATATATACATATTTATTATTATAATATTCCTATTATTTATTATCTAATATTAAATAATATTTATATGGATTATATATGGAAGGTATAATTGCAATAGTAAACATTGGAATACCACTAAAATAGCGCTGAGAGAGCATGGTGGCAGCTGTAACAACCCTCATTCGCATCTCATAGAAGTAATTGCATCGTATCCCGCCGAATTATCATTATTAAAATGCTTATATAATTAATAAGGTATTTGTGATATAGGAACCTCGATACATCGGCCTATATATATATATATATATACACTTCATCACATAAAACTACAGATGAATTACTTTAACAGCAATCGTCGCAAAGATATATAACCGGATGTTATTAAACAGGAGTAGACCAGAAATTGACCCAATCCTAAGAAAAAATCAAAATAGCTTCCGAACAAGTAGATCTACAAATGGATAAATTATGACTAATAGACGAATTTTAGAAGGAGTAAAATCTAAAAACCTGCCACTAACTCTACTCTTCATCGACTTTTCAAAAGCTTTTGACAGGATAAATATCAATAAAATTAAAGAAATACTTTTAAAGTATAGTATACCAGAAGAAACAGTCTGTGCAATTATGATGCTCTACAAGAATACTCGCTTAATGGTTCGCTCACCAGATGGATATACACCTTACTTTGAAATCACAACTGGAGTATTACATGGAGACACATTTCGCCGTTCCTCTTTATAATCTGCCTCAACTATATTCTGAAGACGTCATTGGATACTAACAGATAGCTAGGTTTTACTCCAACAGAAAGAAACACCAGCCGATATCCCGCAGAACAAATTACCGATACAGCTGTATAGTCTTATAGTCAGCATATATGCTGACGACATCGCCGTAACAAGTAATACTCTGAAATGTGTTAATACATTATTACAGAAAATCGAATCAGAACGATATTGGAATTAGCATTAACACTGACAAAACGGAATACGTTAATATCAATCAACATGCAAATGAAAAGTATCTGCAGAAGTATGATAAATAAAGTAGAAGTTTTCAAATATATATATTTGTACATATATATATGAAGCTATATTAGATCACATAAAATGTATGTTATTATAAGGATCGCTAAATCTTGGTCAGCATTAAATAACATGAATATAATCTGGAAATAAAATCTAAGTGATCGTGCTTGTTTACGATTCTGTTAACTGGAATCTAACAACCTCGTTAGAGAAATAGATTGATGGAACATACAAACGCATGCTCCGAGGTGTAACAAATCCTGGCTATATCATCTAACAAATGAGCAACTCTATGGTGTTATTCAAAAATTAGCAAATCAATATGCATGCAATTGCAACCTTTAAAGGTTGAGGTTCGCCGGTCACTGCTGGAGAACCAAATATGAAGTAGCGAGCTACCTGATACTCTGGTAACAACAGCATGGTAAACATTCGCGTAGACCCCAAGCGAAGACGTACATGTATCAACTGGGGATGATACCGATCTGCTTAATATTGATGAAATAAAGACGGCGATATATTATAGAGAAGGATCGAAGAAGTATGTCATGGACTACCGAGCTAGTAAGCTAGCTGGTAAGGTAGTATATATATAATAACTTAGCATTACTTCAATTAATATAAACCCGTATGTCTTGATGTTATATTCGTGATTACAATGTATTTGAAAATTATATTTTGTACTAAAGTATTTGTCATGATAATATGGTATATATATACATACAATATACTCATATAATGTATTTTCGTTTGAATAACTCATGAATGTAATCTTATAAGGTCTATATAGACCCACACAATGTAGCTATATAACTACACGGGAAGTGACGTTATTACTATTATGTTACAATTCGTATGTTTAAATTATATAAACGAAGTGCTAGTCGATTACAGTCATAAATAATACCCCCTGACCTGAGTGGTCAACATTACAAAATAAGATTACGTAATGAATGGTAATAAATAGTATAATTCACTGTAATTAAGTTACACCATTAGCAATGGCATACATGCACTGATTTTAAAAAGGGATGTATATATTATTCTTATACGAAATGATGTATTTGATTTATTAATAAATCAACAATTTTAATAATATATTATTATACGTATACGTGGCACATAATAATATAGTATACATATATTATAGAATGTACCTATTTAATTATTATTATGTGATATCATTGATTTTTACATTTTGTATATATTGTATATATATATATATATATTCTATATTATAAATTTAATAATATATGGCCTAGGTTTATATATTTTATATCCTACACATATTTACACATGCCCATGTACGACGTTACATCGGGTATGACGCATAAGTGTACGTCGTACACTGTATCGCCCATGTATATATACAATTGTATACAATGAGTAATATCATTATTTTATAATTATTCCGATTAAAATAGTATAGGTGATAACATGAACGTTCAAAACAAACTTAATTTGCTGACAATATTTTGTCAGCGTCAACCAATACTAAAAAACAATATAATACAAAAAAGTGTATGTATGCATACATACACTTATGCATACATACACTATACATTATACACACACGCATGCGTACTTAGTCGTTTCACATGTATAATTTAAATGTATTTAAATTAAACATATATTTAATATGAATTCACGAAATATAGACTAAATATACAGTTTTAATTTTTAAACCTAAAATAATGTCTCAACTTTAATAATTTACATCTTTTGATACGTATATTACAAATAAATATGAAATATTCAAAAAAAAATATATATGTTCACATAATTATGATTATTTATAAAATATTGTGAAAAATTAAAAAAAAACATTTTTTAAAATACGTGCATAACAAACGTTTTGTAAAATATTAACAAACTTACCATATCAATTTAAACATTTTACAAAATGCATGTTTAAATTTGCTTTTTTATATTTATATATATGTGTGTGTGTGTATATATATATGTGTGTGTGTGTATGTGTGTGTATGTGTGTGTGTGTGTGTGTGTGTGTGTGTGTGTGTGTGTGTGTGTGTGTGTTATAGTATTAAATCAACGAATTATATTTAAGTATAACAAACGTATTGTTTTAAACACAAATAAGTAATGCCATAAATGCCTGAAAATATTAAAAAAATATTTAAATAATATTTTAGATTATAAATATTAGATTATAAATATATACTTAATTATTTGATTATTAATTTTATTAGATGTTAGGTAAATTTCATTTTTTTATTTTTATTATTTTACATTTTACTTTTACTTTCTACAAATGATAAACTTGTAGTTTCTGGTGCCTCCAAAAAAGCAAAATAATACTTTTCTTATTTGTGATATATAATAATTGTAACATATAGGTTATGACCTAATTATTATTCACAATAAATACGTAATTTATTATTATGAATGTTTATTTAATAGAATTATAATATTATTGAATATTCAATATACTATTGTGATAGTAAATGCAATACTGTAAACTAATATTTATGTTACGTTATAACTATGTAACTATTACATTATGGTTACGTTAACAATATTAATAATAATAATTATTATTATAGCACTATTGTTAACAATTATAGCATTGCCGATAGCGTGTAGACTATTTCAATGGTATTGCCGGTCATTATGACATTAGTAGTGGTCATTGTAGTAGTGGGCAATATCGATAATTAACTGTATTCGCTCGTATACATAGACCAAATCCCAGACAAACACGTTTTCAATATAATGCCACCCTTAATGTATGGTGTTATTAAAGGCTCAACCCCACTCCATGGATTGCACTCCAGTATTTACTCCCACTCTACCATTCACTCACACTACACCATTAACTTCCTTCTATGTTTACAACGTAAAAGGTAAACGCAGACTACATTGGAATCACTGTAAACTTAAATCGATTGCGTGTACTAATAAGACTAATAGTCTGTGAATGTTGTAGTTAATCGTAATTGTTTATGATGCATATCATTAAATAGGAGTAATGTAAGAATCAGCACATATATTAACTGTACTGATATATATACGTCGAAACCACGTCGATTATAGACATACGAGATTAAGTTAACCTATATATAGGTTATTATAATGTAATATATACATACATATATGTGCGCACAGTGTGCGTGTACGAAATACACTGTACGTATAGAGTGATATATATATATATATGTATATACGCACGTCGCACGCATGAGTATATATATGCATATATATACGCATATTCGTATACGTAGATACATGTATATATGTAAGATGGTGTGCAAAGTCACTTATCAACAATATTCATTACCAGCCATATACTTGTTTAAGTTTTTATACAAGATAATATGTGTAGATAATGATTAATATATACACATTTAATATGTAAAATAAACATGGTTACAATAAATCAATATAGCCTTCTAAAAACCGAATACATATTCCATGTTTTATATTTAATGAATATATTAGCCAGAGTACCCATTAGACCCATCACTGTATATACTACATAACTATATGAGGTAGTGATTTGATTTTAAATGACATTTTAAAACTTTAACTACAATTAAATGTTATTATATAATATGTAATCAATAAATATTGGAATTAAACAAATTAAATTAGAAGCCTTGAATATTTGGAAATAATTCGATTTTTTATGTAATTATTTATATTATTATATTTAAATATTCTCAGCACATAATATAACAGCATATTTAGTAAACCAATACTATTTACTAAAATGTATTTATTAAATGTATTTATTTATATACAATTTATTTATTTGTAAAAATATAGAATAACATAATAATGGATAGAATTATTTTAAAATATATTTTAAAATATATATATATATATATATATATATATATATATATCTAACATATGAAAGTTATCCTACATATATCCTATAGGATATATCCATTAATAAATTGTACCATGTAAATGCATTACTATATATATATATATATATATATATATATATATATATATTTATTTATAATAATATATGTAAATATATATATATATATTTATAACTAATACATATGTATGTTTATTATTAAAATATGTGCACTAACAATAATTTCATATCGTTTCAAAATGATTGATAGTTATAACTAATAAATATAGAATTCAATCATGTTAAAATAAATTGAAATAATATATATATATATATAAATGTATGCATAATTATATGGTTATATATTAATGCATATATATTATTATCCATCGATTTATAAAGTATACTTATATATACTTTATATACTTTAAGTATATTATTAGTATACTTTTTAATATGTATATATTCTTACGAATAATAAAATAACTATTAATTAATAATATTAAATATATGTCAATATATACTCATTATACTCACACTAATAACGAAATGTCATGTCATGTGATAATTACGTAACCTGTGAGTGTATGTGTTACTCTTAATATGTAATTTAATTAGTTTAATCATCGATGTAAATAAAGTACTTTATTTACATAGATGAATTAAATATGGGAAGTCGTTTTCAATTAATGTAACTTTGAGAAAATCACGAATTAGTTCCCAATTTCTATATATTAGAATACAGTAAACAATTTTACATGTATAAATTACACGTATATAATTACATAATATGCCTTTATATTATTCGATTTTATTTTATGAACATATTAACTAATATAATTATATATATTTATAATAATTATATATAAATATAATATATATATTCATATATTAACATGATATTATACTATTATAGATTGATTTATTATGTCATTTATTTAATTTTTGAACTAATAATTTAATTAAATGTGGATAAATAAATGGTTATGTATATATATATATATATAAAACATTGTTTATATATTACATATATGTAGGTATCTATATTATACTAGATCTAATCCATGTGTTAATAATGTTATTATAAAATCTTCAAACTATATATTCATTTTTATACATATTCATATATTATTAGATACACATATTTAATTAATAATTTATATAAATAATAATAACATAAATGTTAATATATATTTATATATATAAGATTTTATTATAATTACTTGTTTTAATAAATTATAGCATAGATAATAATTTACTATATTATTAAAAGTATCGGATATATTCTACATTTATATATATATATATATATATATATATATATATATTATTTATTATTATATCGATATTTCAATACAAATGAACACTTATTTGTATAGATAATTTGCTTGTGTATACATAGCTTATTGTAAGGGAATCGTAAACTTCACAGACACAAAGGTGCATTCCAACCATAAAAAATAGTTGGACACGTTTATATGAGTGATTTAAAGTATCCCGGACGGCGCCATCGTGGAATGCGGATATGGTCACCTGGCTACCTGTCAATCAAATCCCACTATCGTACCTCGTTCTCGTCGGAGTTACGTAACTGCCAGCTAAATCGCTGCTGCTGCTGCTGCTGCGACTTCGTTTGATGCCGCTTTATTCGTAAATAGCCAGACCCTATTCATCGCGCATTAACTGTATGATAACAATTAACGACGCTCCACGGGGACGTGTCCTTTGGGACATGATGCACATTGCAATGTATGTTTAAGTTACGATTAATTACCCGTATCTTATCTATATATAAATATATAAATATATATATATATATATATATATATATATATATATATACTTATTATATACATGTATACATGCTATAGTAGTTATTATAATTACATTTTGGATACAAAATTAAAATATCAGATAACATAATTTAAATAGATTATTTAAAAATAAAAAAGTATAAATTAATGGTAACATGCATGTGTGTTTACATATATGTATGTATAGAAGAGTATAATAATAGTGTATACTACTATTATATAGTATAACACATATATACATAGTTAACTCTCGCTAACCAAGACTCGAAGGGACTGTCAACATTTTCTGATTGATCGAATAATTCTTACATGTATTTACATATATGTACAAAACAAAAATAGCATTTGTAAAAAGTATGAGTTATCTGGGGTTCTGAGTTAGCAGGAGCCTGAGTTTGCGGGAGTTGAGTGTATATTAACATTGAACTAATAAAGTTATGTTGTACATTATAATAATGATATACTTGATGGTAAAACTACTCAACTATAGAGTGTTGCGTGACATGTGGCATAAGTGTCAGTCATAATGAATGTATCACTATAACAAAGTGTACACTGTACACTTGAAACATTCTGCAGACCACCCTGTAATCATTGCCCTGAAAATTGATTACCTTTGTGTACACGTGTTCGTTATTTCATAGGTCATGACCTTGTTCTATGTAACATATATGTAAATATCATTCTAATATATTTATATTAATTTAGATAATATTTGTATGAAATTATAATATATATTATAAAGATACACATATATTATAATTACAATATCATATACATTTATATTTGCATATAATGTATGTTTAATTATTGATAGTTATCGCAATGATAGAACCATGGAACATTTATATTAAACATCATAGAACATCGTACTAGTCCCTTTAGTCCCAGCACGTATACCTCACAATCTATATATAGACATTAAGGGGCGTGGCGGCCACTACAACACTTTACGGAAAGTATTGCCCGGAAGTAATAATATAGCTAGTTATATAGTTCGTACTATAGTACATATTGTCAATATTACTGAACACTCGGTCGATACGCCTGCTCGCATACAAACCTATAGACACTGTAACTATTTAATATCGTACACCACTTCATAACATTATGTACACTACTTCGTTGTTGAATTCAAATTAATAATTCATAAATATAATAAACGATAGATAATTTGAGATTTTCTATAAATTTGTACTTCGTATCCTATATTAATACCTCCTTAATACTATACCTTTAGAATACACGATTATCATGCGAATCGCAAGTTATAACCATGCATGTTTATTAGTATTCTGTTAGTATACGTGTACAAATACATTTGTATACACCTATATATTAGAGATTCTCTAGTACCTATGCTTACGTCAGTATACAGTGTGTACTAACTATTAACGTAATAATATAGTTTACTATATGGTATGCACTCGCAACCACAATGTACTACACACACACACACACACACACACACACACACACACACACACACACACACATACACACACGTTAGGTTCACATCGTTAATGACTCATCGATGACAATCGTTAATGAGTGAATGTGTGTGTGTGTGTATGAGAGTGTGTGGTTAGTTATATGTTAGCTATAATTAAGCACCCCTTGCAGGCGTGGTTACCGTGATGACCTCATTGTACGGTGTTCTCCCCCCCCCCCCCCACCCCCGACCCAACAGTATCATAGTCAGCCAGTTATAAAGAACATTTAACGTGTGAGATTTAGTAGTATACAGTAAAGCATTGTTGTACACCTCGGTTATACACACGCTGTGTTAACGTGGCGTCTGTTTAGGCAGGAGTGTAACCGTTGACGTGATTCATTCTCAACGCGTGTGTCACCATTTTAAATTAAATATTAATTAAATATAATCAAATAAAATGTACATTCGTTCGTAATGCAGACATGTCATGCGTGTTACGCGTTATTCGCGTGCACGTTGTGTACACACACACACGCATGCGCTACAACCACTAGGGTAATCGTGTACCCGTGTTTGTTGATATATTACGTAATCATAAACAGTAAACGGAAGCGCGATAGAATAACATAACATGAAATAACACCGACAATAGAAATACTATTACTCGACCCTCGTAGTTAAGATTACACATACGTATATATTACATGTATGTGAATTTAGTAATGGATTTCCTAACGAATAAAACTACACTTAAAATACGTATATGAACTGTGAAATATAATCACATGTGACTGGTGTATGTATAATTGTGGCTACTTATTCGTCCACTAGGGGGAGTAACCGACCATTATAGGTGAAGTTGGGCTTGTGTATGTATTTTTAATTAGGTGGATGTAGCCGGCTATGTAGCGGACATTAGCTGGACACTGTCCGGGGTACACACTGGACACTGTCCATCTCAGCGAGCCCTATGGCCATATAGGTAATTGAATACATCCGTATTTGTGTGTGTATAGTCAGATGGGCGGTGTCTTTTGATGCTGTCCAGATATATGTGTGTGTATCTTCTTTTGTAATTATATATCTGTATACAGACGAGTGCAGAAGTACGCGCATACATAGGTGGTTGTGTATGTGCGTCTGTGGGTGCGTGTGGGTGTTCGTCGGTGTTTATATACAGAATTGTTTATGTAACCGTTGTCCGCTATATCATTAAGCTTATGTTATTTATCAAATATAAATAAATATAAATTATTAATTATAAATGTTTGTTTATGATTTACCGCGATACAGTTATATATATTATACGCGGCCTGTAAAATATTATATAATATCGTTATATATAACTAAATATATGCAGATATGGCGAAGTTAGCGTGTATGTGGGTGAATGTGATAGTTGATATATATATATATATATATATATATATCAGGATATCAACACTACAAGTACATTAGTTATAAGGTTTAGGGTATAGGTATAGCTTTAGAGGGCCATTACTTATTTCAAATTCACGCTAAATAATAATATATGTATATATATATATATATATATAATAATATTCAGATTTGGCTTAAAAGCCTAGATGAATGAAAAAGCAAAAACGTGTCTGGTCATTCACCTATTTACGAGATTACGAGAAATAAATTAATAAAAGATAATATATAAATAAAAATATATATACAAATATAATATAAAGTGTCTTAAAACTGTAATATAATATAAAATATTACAAACAATCAATCTATAATACTACTAAATTAAATATAAATGAAATTAACATAAGCATTTTAAATAAATATATATATATATATATATATATATACATCAATATATAAATATTAATACATTCTAAATATGATATGATATA
The DNA here is from genome assembly GCA_964019155.1 of Osedax fenrisi. Lineage (NCBI taxonomy): Eukaryota > Metazoa > Annelida > Polychaeta > Sabellida > Siboglinidae > Osedax > Osedax fenrisi. Next base: position 56,134,031 of record OZ025242.1, read on the forward strand.
TTTAGAAATAAAAATGACAATAAAAAACATTTAAATTAATATTCTAATATTATAATGTTACTAATTTAAAATTATTTAAATTATGTATAATGAATTATCATTAGTGATATATATATATATATATATATTTTTTTAAAACTAAGTTTATTATTATTACTTACTCTATAGAGTATATTTATACTTATACTTATACTATAGTATACTTTTTATATATTTATATATAAATATATATTTTGAATTATTTTCCTTTTTACTCATTTTTCTATTTTTCATATTTATATTTTTCATATTTTTATTTTATTGTATTTTATTTATCTTAAAACTATATTTTATTTATTAATACTTGTCAATATATAAAATCTATTTTATTCGTATAATAATTTACACAATTGTGTCATACTTTTATATTATTACCACTTCATACATATACATTCGAGAATATCACATGTGTGCACGCTATTAAAATGTATCTAATCAAATACCATATATATGTGTGTGTGTGTGGTTAAGTGTGTATGTTATACATACTATGTATACATATATGTATGCGGATGGGAGAGTTATTAGGTGTGTGTGTATATGTGTGTATATATATATATATATATATATATATACATATGTATATATATATATATATATATAGGTATACATATATGTATACACGTATAGTATAGTGATTATACAGAGTATTGAAATACTAATGCACTTTTCATGTAATATGATTTAAAAAGCTTATAAAATATTCATGCTAATACCGCAGTATATATATATATATATATATATATATATAAACTACTCGTATGCTATAAACGGGTGCAAAACTAGTAACTCGTCTACAACTATATATCCGGGATAGACAAGCTATGAGTCATACGTGCTAGATGAGTCATGCGTTAATCGCCGATAATAACACTGCACGGTTATACATCATCTCACCAGCTCCCCACAGCGCGTATACTCCCAGTCTCCCCCCGTGCCCCTTCATCCTCCTGCCCTCACCCCCCCCCCACCACCACCACCATTGTGTAACATAAGTCATAATACTGGTTGTAGACGCATCGTAAATTTAGGACTAAAGCAACAATAGTAACCCTCGCTCTCTTTTATTAGATAGTAATGATATATATGTGTGTGAGTGTTTGTGTGTGTGTGGGTGGGTATGTGTGTCTACGTGTTTGTAGTATGTTGATACCACGATATCATGGAAGTACGTTACATATAATACACTCATACGTATACACAAATATCATTATTAATAAATATAAGTACGCACCATCGATATAAATAAAGTTTCTTTATATCGATGGTACGCAGTGTGCGTCGCACACGTGTGTGTGGATGTGTGTGTGTTTGTGTGTATGCGTGTGTGTGCACACATTGATGTTATGGTAACATATTAATGGGAATTATAAAGTGTACACTATACAATGTACATTAAATGGAGTTGTAAATATGCCAAATATGTTAAATATTCCATTATAAAATATTCCTAAAATATTCCTATTCTTTAGGAATATTTTAAAATTTTTTATTCATAAAATTAAAATTTATTTTGAATACAAATTAAACTACAAATAATAGTAATTATTATTATCATCGATACATTTTTTATTTAAATAAATATATAATCTAAAGTATACATTTTAAATTTTAGTTATCGATGACATCCTTTATATTATTATTAATTATTAATTAATGATTGATATTGTTTCTACTATTTTTTTAAAACAAATTAATCTAACATTACTATCTAACTACCTATATAGGTTTATATTATATTATATTATATTATTATTATTAATATTAATATTATTTTATATAATGATTACTATTAGTGTTATTATATAATATGATTTATTTTGTAAATTGAAGTTATGAATCGATATATTTGGAATTGTCATGATTAATAAGTGTTAATAGAATACAAATAATATCAGAATATGCGGGTAGTATTGTTCTTTATATTTAATTATTAATAACGGTATTGTCATACAACCATGGTGAACTATTGTCAAATATATATTAAATATTAATATTAGCATCAAAGTAACTATCTCTATAGATATATCTCTCTATATATGATATATCATAATTGATATGTATTGTTAGTTAAATGACCCATACGTTAAGTATAAGTATAAACATTACGTATAGGTAAGTAGTACTTGCGAAGTACTATTATTGAGTATAATCATTAAGTATAATTAAGTACGATCGTAACATTCGAGTAATAAAGTCAATCATATTTAATTTAGTGATATCATAGGCATATGCAACTTTATATTAAAATACTGTTATACAACCTAACAATGTTAAATTTTGATAATATATTACAGTGGTTCCAAACATATGGGTCATTACCCAAAATTGGGTCATTGAGTTTTTTGTTTGGGTCATGGGTCAATTTAAAAAAAAATGAAAAAAAATGCTCGCGTTTTTGATAGAGATTTTAATACAAATCTATCATTTAGCTTAATAATAAAAAAATAAAAAAATTTAATTTTGCATTGGGTTATGGTATATTTTGTAAGTAAAAATTATCAAAAAACGGGTCATGGTGAAAAAAGGTTGGGAACCACTGATATATTACATTTAATTATCGATAATTGCATTTTAAACTAAGTAGGGGAATGGGTAATGTGGCCACTTGGCGTATCTCATAAACTATAAGTCCAATCAAAACAAAATATATACATGAAATATGCGCATTGGTAAGCATTGTACAAATAAGTAAAAATCATTTGTGTATCAATTAATAAAAAAAATGATGTAAAAAATACAAAATATTCGATTTAATTTAAAAAAAATTGAAATAAAAGTTTAGTAAACATATATTAAATTACTAATATATAATATAAATTGAAAATTAAAGTTGCATATTAAAGAAGTATTTAATTACAACAAAGTGTGTAATCCATTTATTTTAGTGAATAATATTCATTATTATATAGTGTATATAGTGTGATAACTAGAAGCGGGTAATGTGGCCACTTTTTAGCGGGTAATGTGGCCACTTCTAGATGATTTAAGCCAATCATATGATCTGAAATAAATATTTTTATATATTGATAAATTGCGTGCGTCATTATATGAAAGCGTTGATTATATCAACATCTAATATATCCTAACCATACAAATATCGTAGTGAAATGAATGTAGTGTATGGCACTATCCGCTACGAGCGCTGCAGTCGAACCCACTATCTGGCCCACTACTTTTTATTTAAAATTAATATTTATTTATACATATATATTGATAATTACTACCAATTATAATGTACTATCTATACTACAAATAAAATTATATATTTAAATACATTATATCAACATTCCTCGTAATTTTGTGTATTTAAATTGTATTAAATTGAAGATATTATACTATTTTATTGATATTTATAATCTGATCCATTTATATAGATAGAAGTCACTTTAATTATTATTTAATATTTGACATATATAATATGACTAATTAAGGTGGCCACCTTACCCTCCATGGAGGGTAATGTGGCCACCTTAATCATTTCAATTAGATACGCTAAAATGAAAAAATAATTCGACAGTCCTCTTAAATATCATAAGATGTATCTATATTGAAAAAATTATCGAATTAGAAATGATATTTATAAAGGTATACAACATTATCTAAAAGTGGCCACATTACCCATCTTTCCCCTAATATATATATATATATATATATATATATATATAACTATTTAATATACACCTATGCATTAATTACATTATTGTACGAATGGCATAGATATTAATGTATTTACTATTTAAATTGTAATGCATATGAAACTATAGGTTATAGTATAGTACTATAGTTCTAAATTATAGAAATATATAATACTTATATATGTGTGTATGTATACAAGTGTTCGTGTGAGCGTGAGTGTGAGTGTGTGCGTGCGTGCGTGTGTGTTCGCGTTTACTTTGTTAACTGTGTGACCTTTAATTGTACCTGTAGAGGGCTTATTAAACTGATTCCATCTCTAGATAGTAAGCAGATAATATGGAGGTGGAGTAGTAGTCTAAGCTATCAAGCTATCAGCTATTGTACTAGGTTCTCTGCGTCACTCTAGTCTAGTGGCTGGCAAACATTATATATATATATATATATATATATATATATATATATAATTACTCGTTCAATTCAACTACATATATATGTATGTAGAGGTATATCCTATTTGAGTTAAATTAAAATTCTGAATATGTAAATAATATATTTTATACGTAAAACTAGTTTATATACTACATCAGTATATTCATGAATAGTATATTATAATATAGTAGTATCAACACCATTTGGTAGTATTATAATATAACTAATAAAATAATAATGTAAACATTTGTTTATAAGAAAAATTATTGAATAGGAAATATATATATATATGTATGTTATGATATCAATACTGCGCATAATAAATAGATCGTCAAGTTAGACATATATGTTAAGGGTTTAAATAAGCAATGTGGTGTATACACTTAAATAAATATGACCTAAATGAATCATACGATATTGTATGAATCATATGTATGTTGTGTTCAGGACAAATAAAATAAATATTCGTAAAATTAAATATTGATGCACATCTAATATTCATAATTTCAAATAATATGACTCTATATATATGTGTATGTGTATTTGTGTATACATATTTGTGTAGGTGTATATATAATATTGATATTATTATTCAGGTTTGTTCATACAAATCTCATACAAAATTATACATATATATCATTTATTGCATTTTTATTGAAACATTGAATATTATATATTAATATTAAATATTAAATTAATATTAAATATTAAATCAATATTAAATATAACATATATATATATATATATATATATATATATATATATAGTTTTAAAAAACATATTATATATTAATGCCCTATTCTTATTTTATTGTCAACTTTTTTTTATACAATTCCACTTTTCCTAATATATTTAAACATATGTTTTAAAGCATTTTAAAACATATGCTTTAAAGCTAATTAGTTATACCATTATTAAATATTGAACTTAGAGTATTCAAATCTCTAAACATAAATACATATATCACAATTACCTGTACTAACTAACATCATTTAGAAAGTTGTTTGTAAATAAAACATAGATTACCTAATGATTAATTATTACTGATTTATGATTGATGATTTATTATGCTTTCCAAAATTCACATTACAAATACATTAAAATACAATACAGTTAACCAGCTATATGTGAGGAAACTTATATTATGATACGCAGTTACTTATTCTTGACATCTCTTCTGGTTTTTATAGTTTGATTCATGACATTCTATAATAATATATATATAGGTTATAATGGTTATGCTCCAAATTTCTTAAGTTCGTATATATATATATATATATATATATATATATATATATATATACGATAGAACATATATTATATATATATATATACATATGCTTATTTATATTATATTATATATTTATATATATATAAATATATAATATAATATAAATAAGCATATGTATATATATATATATATAAATCATGATCTGTAGTATGCCCTTTATTATTTAAGATTTATATATAAATATATAGAATATGATATATTTCTTTCAAAAGTTATTTATCAATTTTAAAATATAAACTATGTCAACTATACCGATGATATTCAATATTGATATTAATATTATACTGGACAATTCCTACTGGCAGTATTATTACTGTGTCTCTCTAATTATTAACTATATACAATAAACATATATATGCACTTGACAAGTAAGAATGTCGCTTATTCTTAATAAATATTTCTATAACTAAAACTACTTAATATTACTGTTAAACATTGTATTTGTATTATTATTCCTTAGATGCTACTTACATCATTCCAAGTTATTGTGCTTTATCTTCTGAATAATATTATAGTCTAAATTAGGTTTTACTAAAGTTTTCAATCCGCATTTATATATGTATCCTATAGGATGTGTTAATTTTAATTTATTTATACGAAAAATAAGAAAGTACTTGAGTACGGCATGAGTTAAGTAATACCATTTCTTGTTTTCTCTAGATTACAATGGTCTAATACTTTACATGTTAATTATAAAATGTAGTTATAATGTGGAATAAATAGAAGTATAACGTGATCTATATGATTAATGTATATAGGTGAAACTAGAATATATTACCTCAACATTATCACAACACTAAGATCCTTAAAGTGGGTTTTACCTAATAATAAGTGAAATATAAGTGACTTTTTAATAATAAGTGTGAATATTTAAAAGTATTTTCATTACTCGTAAAAATATTATGAAAAACAAAGTTTACGAGAAAACTTCTAAATAAGGTAATCAAGAGGAACCCTCGGTTGTAATATTACTATATAGTTTAATATTGATAAAGTATCGAATATAAATACAATATCGTTCAGTTGATATGTTTCTACATTATATACTTATCTAGCATTGCACTGCATCTATAGATTGCAGTATACTTCATGTGTGAGGGTTACATTATACGAGTGTTTCAATAAATAATGTATGTTCTTTATTACTTACTATATATAATAATGATGTAAGTAATTATTTAAGTATATACTTGTATATTTTACAATCTCACAAATATAAAAGAACAAAACATAAATGATAATTAAATAAATTAAGAAAAATAAAATAAATAGTAGGATATAATTATATTTTAAATAAATAATTGCGTAAATTTATCTTACTTTAAATGTAATATACGTAATTTAAATGTAATATGTATTTATGAGTACATGTAGGTATAATATACTTCGTGTATGCTCGTATATATACATATATATATATATATATATATATATATACATATTATATATATATTTGTCCCACCGATAATATTGCAATTATTATATGATTAATAATAACGTATATTAATTAAGTTGGTAAGGTGTGCATTATGTAATTATCTTACATAATCGCAATAAGATATTATTATGTAATCGGGTTGTATCTCCTGAATAATTTCAGATTTATATATAATTATATATATATATATATATATATATATATAAATACTTATGATAATGTCCAATAAATATAATAATATACATATTTTTGACATACAATTCTTACATATCAGCAGTTCCATCCACAAATAGTAAAATTCATACCGAGTTATATACATATATCTATACATTCACATATTTAATCAATTATATTAGATTTTTTTAATTCCTTATTTAATATTGATTATCTCCTATACTTATATATATATATATATATAAATAAATCAAAACTATATATATATATATATATATATACGCATGTGCGTAATATCGATAATATACTGATGATGATGACTCACTATGAATCATCGTAACTATAATCATCGATGTCTCATCTCCCCATCCGCCTTCCCGAATAATGGCATCTTGATGAGACTGACTGGTCAGCTTACTTGATACGGTCAGTAGTAATGCTCATATAATTTGGCTTAAACTTAAACGGATTTATTAGACCGTTATGTCTACTCTGTGTCCACTCCACGGTGTATCTAATTCTGCAGTTGTCTCATAGAATTCGAGTGCATGTGGGCTAAAGTTCAAGTCGATATAGATTACGCGATCTTATGTAATCTATAGATACCGTTCTTACGTAATACTGGCATCGTCGTATACATATCAATTCGTAATAAGAAGTAGCCACCTGATATCAAGTAAATAGAATTATATAAATATATTATATAATGAACTAGTATTAATAGTTCATTATATATAACAATTATGTCGTTGACTTCCTGTTTACATATATTTTATTATAAGACGTATATTTTTATCTCTTATAAAATCAAGTAATATCATTATTCAGATAAGTAATACATATTTATAATTCATATATTATTTAAACTTAATTTATTAACTTTACATTAATATATTTATTTTATTGATATATATTTATTTACACCTTATTTGATTGCTTTTTCTATAGTTATTAATTTTGTATTGACATTTTTCTATATAATATTTCATGCATCAGTGATTTTCTGTTTGTTTTTCTTCAATTGCTTTATACTTTTTTATGTACATTTTAGTTTTATATACATTTATTATATATCTTCTATTGAATTTAATTTCATATATATTTATTATATGTATTATAGAAATAATAAATAATTTGTAGAATTTATTTATTATAGTATTATATATAGATGCAAATAATTTAATTTAAAATAATTTTATATATCTTCTATTGAATTGAATTTTCATATATATATATTTATTGTATGTAATATAGAAACAATTTAAATGATTTGTAGAATTTATTTATGTTAGTATTATATATAGATGTAAATAATTTAATTTCATATATATATATATGTATCTATTAGGTATTATATATTAATAATAAACATTATATATCATTTATTTATTTTGGTATTACATATTGATGTATATATATACATGGTTATCATTAGTCACATACATATTCTAATACAGTTTTTCTTGAGTTTTTTCACTATATAAATATATTTATTTATATTATATATAAATTTCATTCACTATTGATATTAAAGACTTAATTGATTTGCTGTGTATTTCATTTTACTTTGATAATGATTTAAATAAATACATTTTGTTTGTGTTCATTAAAGTTTATATTTTAAATTTGATTACATAACAATATTATTTCCAATATATGATTTTACATTCTATACAATTTTCTTGAATAGATTTATTTCTATTTTATATTTTGTACATCATACATTTCATATATGTGCCTATTTATATTATTTATTTAATTTGTTGCATATATATTTATATGTTTATATGTAGATGTAAATTTCATTATATTTCATTATCTTTTTAGGATAAGTATTGTATTGATTAATTTTATAATTATATATATTTATATATTTTCAGTGACATTATGACGCAAAAACAAGATATTAATGAATTAAAAAACTCTATTCAAGAACTGCGTACAGTTGTATCTGAATTAGTAAATAAAGTTGATGAACTAACTGCAGTTGTAAATAATAAAGATAAAACAATTATTGAGTTAGAACAAAAAATTAATAACCTTGAACAATTTTCAAAACAAAATAATATTATTATATCTGATCCTAAATTGAATTTTGATTTAACTCAACGTAATCTAGCACCATCTTTCATCACATTTGCAAAGGAAAAATTAGATATAATTATACAACCGTATGACATTGTTAAGATACATAAATTAAAAAACAACAAGAATAAACATAATACAATTTTAGTCAAACTACACCATAACTCTACTAAATTTGAAATTATTAAAAATTCTAAAAAATTAAAAGGCACTGATACATATATAAATGAACATCTAACACAATTTAATTCTGATATTTTCTACAAAGCTCGACAACTTCGAAAAGATAAAGTGATATTACATTGTTGGACTATAAATGGAATAACTTTTATTATAAAAAACGAAGATTCGTTTCCAGTAAAAATAACAGATATAAATAAATTCTCTGATATATAAATATTTTATTTTGTATTTATTTTTCGTTGTCGTTTGTTCTAATTTCATATTACATTCTATTTTTAACATTTTATTATAATTGGTATTTACATATATTTTTTATCTATATCTTTAATCTTTTATATTATCTTATTCAATTTTAACTTTTTAATATTTGTACTATATGAACTTGAATGAAATCTATCCGCAATTTAATGTTGATCAAATTAACAATTTTAGTTCCAATAATGATAGTTTTAATAATAATAATTTCTCAAATTGTAATTTTAATTTTCTCAATGAATCCAATTATTACACCTCAAATGAATGGAAGTTGAATTCTAATAAAAATAATTTATTTAATTTTAATATTATTAACATCAATATTAGGAGTTTAAAAAAAAATTTTGATAAATTAATTATGTTTTTGAATACGTTTGATGATCATTTTGATATAGTTTCAATTACTGAAACATGGTTGAGTGATAATAATATTTTCATTTTTAATATTCCTGGTTATAACCATATATGTTCAAATCGTAAACATAAAAATGGAGGTGGTGTTTTAATCTATATACGTGAACATTATCAATTTAATATTCTATCTACCATATCAAATAACTATTATGACAACATATCAATTGAAATTATTTTTGAAAAATCAAAAAACATTATTTTCAGTACAATATATTTTCCTCCTACTTTAGAAAAAATAGCTCACTCTACATTTATTGATTTCTTGATAAATAATTTTCAGCAACATGTTAGTAATGATAAAAAAATGATTATCTGTGGTGACTTTAATATTGATCTAGTGCATATAAATACAAATAAAGTGGCTAATACCTTTTTTGATACGATGATTTCACTAGGTTGTTCCCATCTAATTAATCGTCCAACTAGAATCGACACTAAACATAATTCTTCATCTATAATTGATAATATATTTACAAATTTTAATCTTAATATGAAAAGATTTTCAGGAATAATTATTTCAGATATATCTGACCATTTTCCAATTGTTTTAAATTTACAATTGTCTACCAAACCTCAAGATAAAGTTAAATCTACTAAAATCAAACAAAATCAAATTAATGATAGAACCATGTTTAATCTGTTTGAAATTTAAAAAAAAAACAAACTGGGAATTCATAAAAACTAACGATACAGAAAAATCTTGGAATTTATTCTTGGAATACTTTATCTTAAATTTTGATAGATACTGTCCAAAAATTAATAAAGCCTCCCACAAAAATAAACTCATTCCATGGAATACTCGAGATCTTAAAAAGGCTTGTAGAAAAAAACAGATATTATATAAAAAATATAAAATATCTAAATCTGAAAATGACTTATTTATTTACAACATTTTTAAAAATAATACAACATCTTTAGTTCGAGAAGCTAAGAAAAAGTATTATTCAAATCTGTTAATAAATTGCTCTGATACAAAAAATACATGGATGTACTAAATAATTTACTTAATGTTAAAAAAAAATTCAAACAACTACCTGACAATTTTAATGTAAATAATGTGAATATTGTTGATTCTAAACAAATTGCTAATGAATTTAATTCTTTTTTTTAGAGACATTGGTTCTAATTTAGATAATAATATAAATAATTGTAATGATGATGACTTTAAATTCTTTTTACCTGAACCTAATATACATAGTTTTTTTTAACACCAGTAAGTTCAGATGAAATTATTAAAGTATTAAATGAATTCAAACCAAAAAAATCAAGAGATCATTATGGCATATCCATGCAGTTACTTAAATGTATTTTTCCTGTATTGGTTTATCCATTTGTTTTTCTTGTAAATTTATCTTTTGAATCAGGCGTTGTACCGGATTTCTTAAAATTATCAAATATTATCCCTTAACACAAAACTGGTGATGATACATTTTTTAATAACTATCGTCCAATTTCTCTCACCTGTCAATTCGCAAAGATTTTAGAAAAAATATTTTATTCTCGCTTTTATAGTTTTTTATCATCTTTTAATATATTATTTCCTTCTCAATTTGGTTTTAGGAAAGGATACAGTACATCACATGCTATATTTAACCTCCAGTCACAAATCAGTACCTGTTTTAATAATAACAATGTTGGCGCTATAATCTTTATTGATTTAAAAAAAGCATTTGACACAGTTAATCACAGAATATTACTTTTTAAATTAAAAAATATTGGAGTACGAGGCATTGCACTTAACTGGATAATGAGCTATTTAACAAATAGATATCAACAGTGTATATATAATGATGTAATTTCAGATAAACTAAAAGTCATAACGGGTGTACCCCAAGGCACCATCCTAGGACCCATTTTATTTTTAATTTATATTAATGATATTACAAAATCATCTTCTTTATGTAAGTTTACCATGTTCGCAGATGATACTACTTTATATTTTGAAAATACATCAGCCGAATTACTTAATTATATTTGTCAAACTGAATTAAAAAATATTAATAAATGGTTAATATATAATAGGTTATCATTAAATTTAAATAAAACTTGCTTTATGTCTATTAATTCAATAACTATTATAAATATAAATTTAAATAACAGAAATATTGAAAGAGTTACATTTTATAAATTTTTAGGCGTAATTATAGACGATATATTAAACTGGAAACAACATATCTTGTTTTTAAAATCAAAACTAAAAAAAATCATATGGATTACCAACATTATTTCCAAATTTATAAATAAAAAAGCATTACTTCATATATATAATTCCATATTCTTGCCTCATATAAAGTATTGTAACATATTTTGGGGAAATACATATAAATCTAATGTATCATGCATATATATTCTTCAAAAGCGAATGATAAGAATTATATGTAAAAAACATTTTTTACATCATACTAATGGACTATTTATTGATAATTCTTTATTAAAAATAAATGAAATTATATATATGTGAATTTATGTTTAAAATTTTCAATGATCTTCATCCTGTTATAACAAATGCATTTTTTTCTGTAACTTCATCATCTCACAACACTAGGAGCATAAATAATTTCTCAATTATTAATTTCAAAAAAGAACTATGCAGAAGAACATTAATATACATTGGACCAATTACCTGGAATAAGCTTGATAATATTTTAAAAAATATTTCAAATTATAAATTATTCAGGAAACGTATGTATACACATTTGTTATCTTCTTACTCAGTATACTTATAATCTAAATCTCATTTTTCTAATTTTATATCTTTTATCATGTCTTTTATCTAATATTGTATTATATACTAAGATCCACATTTTATTCTTATTTTAATTTATTGACGTTTATGTAAAAATTAAAAAAAAATTAATACTTTTGAGTGTTTTACTTTACAATATTTTATTTCCCCGACATTAATAATATTATTTTACTGAATTTTTGCATTTTATATTTGAATTTACTTTCATGTTTTCTTTCTTTTTAATTGACGTTTATATAAAAATAATAAAATTAAAAATAACTGTTAGGTATTTCTTTTTTCTTTAGTATTTTCTTTAGTATTTTTTATTTCCCTCTGACTAATAATATTATTTGACTTTATTTTTAATTACATAAACATTTTGTATTGAATCTTTTTTCTTGTATACTTGATTATACTTCTTTGTTTTATTTCTCTTTATTGACACTTATATAAAAATTAGTAATTAAACTAACATTTCAGTTTGAACAAATATTTTACATTCTTTACATTATTATAAAGTATTACAAAAAAATTCCTAAAACTTATTTACTAAAAAAAAAAAAAAAAAAAAAAAATGTTACATACAGTTCTTACCATCTTTCTAGATATTCTTTTTGTTATGTTTTATTCAGTTTTATTCAGTTTTACTTCATTTTACTTCATTATTTTCTTCTTTTATACTAATACATCTATATTTTTGTTTAGTGTATTATTTTATAGTACTTATTATTTATTTTAGTTATTTATTTATAAATAATTAAATGATGATTACATAATTTTATGGCAAGTTCAAACAATTTATATTATTTTTCTATTTTATTCATTGTATTGTATCTATGTAAACAGGAAGTCATCTAATATTTTATAATATTTTATTTATTTAGTTTTTTTTTTGAACTTGCTTTAAAATTAAGGGTAATTGTCTCGATAAGCTTTAGCTTCTACAAAAACCCTGGTGCAAACCTAAATCTGAAATCTGATAATATTATAATATACAATAACTAGGATTAGGATTACTTTTTAGTGATATACATATTATAATTAATATTTGATATATAATTATAATTAATGTGATTTTATTTAAATTGTACTTAATATTATTACTTTACATTATCAATAATTATCATTAATATTATTTATATTTCATTCTGTTA
>OZ025242.1:56150359-56157859 GCA_964019155.1 Osedax fenrisi
GTAGTAGTAGTAGTAGTAGTAGTAGTAGTAGTATCAGGGCTAGATTTAAGTATGATAATATACAAAACAAATGGTAACCGACCATGTAATGTAGATCCCTAAGTCAGTCCATAAGTATTAGCCATATGTGAAGAGAACAAGTCATTCAGTTGGTGAGGGGTGAAAGAGAAAACATATAAGACCTACATCTATAGATATGTTTTAGTGGTGTGCGAGAGCATCACAAATATATATAGATATATAGGTAAATATGGACTATTAATAGTATGATACAATTAATATTACGATAATGAGATGATATATGCGTATGTATGTGCGCATGTATGTGAGTATGTTCGTATATGCTTTTGAGTAAATATGTGCACTACATAAATCATGATTTATTTAAATATTGTAATATTTATTACTAAACTAACATAGTATATCATAACAATAATGTATACATACTTCAAAGGGTACATACATGAATATACACATGTATATTGATTCTATTTATAGTATGTTTATACAGCGCTCTACCACTGTGAATCTTAATCTTATATATATATATATATATATATATATATATACATTAAGTGTGCATATGTGTACATTATAGTTTACATTTTAGTTACATCAAGATACGAAATCACTTTTAATTAACCTGCACTCATACATCCACTCTCGTAGGTTATTTCGTATTTCACAATAACAACATATTCACTATGTATCTATAGTTACTATCAACTTGTGTGTGTGTATGTATGCATCACAATTGATGTATTCTTTATTGTTGTACCTTCTTTAAACTTTACATACCTGTCTTACATGTTACAAACTTTTATTAAACCTGGAGTATCACCTGGTATCACATTAATGTATATCATGCACGTTATATGATTGCGAACTGACGTATTACATATCGATAATAAGATATCGATAATACAATTAGTGTATCTAGTATACTAGCATACTAGCATCTAGTACTGCTAATGATGTTAGCCGACTGGAGGCAATTATCACGCGCCGTGTGTTACAGGTATCGTAATACTTACATGCTGATTAAGGCTATAGAATAGCACGATCATCGATATATGTTAGCATGTTATCATTGCTTTGGTACCCAGTAAGTAAGTAAGTTATCATTGCGGACATACACTCTTACACTCAGTACTGACGTATGTTATTGTACTATAGGACTAATTCTCTTCTCTTGCTGGTGTATATTTACCCATCGTTTGTCATCATCTCTGGAATCACTTATAAATACTTCTAGAACTTTTAAATACACAACAACCTATACATACCATTCATGTAATAACATGCTTATCTAGTCGCAATGTACTCCGAGTATAATCTACATATACGGTTATCCTCGATATAATGACATTACTATTTAGTAAGTAGTATTTACCATCTCTATATTTCCCATAGTTAATAGGCCTGCTATTGTATTGTATATTAGTAGTAGTAGTAGTAATATACAAACTAAACTTATGACATTGATAATATGCGTATGACATATCCTTGCTCGAAATTTGTAATATTATTATACATGTTATTTTATATATTATAGGTAATATGTAGATTATGTTCTATTATTGATATAGTGTATACTATTGTATCTATTATTAGAACATATGGTCGTAACCGATAACCTCATTCTGAGGATCATTATGTTACAAGATACCATTATCATCATATATCAAGCCTGTGTCTACACACCGTCGCACACTCAGACTGTGCGACGCACAGTCATGCGTGGTCGGGGAGTTCCGTTACTATTTAGTGAACAACATTATCCGAATTAATAAAAAGTGATCTAAAGTATTGTAAGATAAAATGTATGTATATCGTCCAATCACATTGTATACGCTTTATGCCGGTTACCGTGGGTAAGTTAGTTGACGTGTGTGGTATTTATATACGTAATGGTTAGTATAAATATTTATAATCGGTATTATATAACGTGTAATGATTAAACGTGTTTCGGATACACTTTTAATATTGTTGACGAAGAATGCCACTTTGTCCTACTTTAGTCTACTCTGGACTAAGTAGATTAATTGTGATCCAATGCTCTAACAACAACAGCAGAATCATCAGACTTTAACCACGTGGTTTAGGCTGGAGCGGAGCGAATCTTTTAACTACACTCCGGAGACTATTAGCGTTGCCGCTCCCCCTACCGCCCACTAACTTCCCCTATTAGTAGTAGGTCATCAATGCCAACAGTGGTCATCGTTTTGTTTATACTTAGATAGTCACGTGTCCGACGTTGATGGATTAGCGCATTAGTGTAAGTCAGTGGTAGATAGCATTAGCGGTCAAGGTAGCACTAACGGTCAAGCCTGCCTGCCTGTACACACACATGAGTAGTGTATCCTATAGGAGTGGAGCTCTTGCGAACAGTTGCGCATGTCACGCGAATCTGACATCCACTACACTAACATCTCCTACTGTCGGCGGCCGACAATGCATCTATATATTTATTGATTTATGTATTGATTTATGTATTGATTCCGGTAGGAGATGACGTGTGTAATAAGGTGGTGATGATCCAATCATACATTACACTATTGGTTATGTAAACGTTAACTTCACGTGCATCATTACAATGATACTATTATTAAAGTGAAGGTATATAAGGTTACCTTAATGTAGTTGTATCCCTGCCTAAACTATTTATAGAGAGATTTATATGGGAGGCCCAGCCTATAAGCAGTTGTTCATTATTATCAGTACATTATAACAAATATACGTACCTAGTAATATATATATATATATATATAGACTATATAATATAGTTAAGTATATGACACTTTCTGATTGTAAACCTTACGTTACGGTTGAGTGATTTTATCATATTGCATTATAGGAGATTCGGAGTACATTCTATATGTATACATTAATATGAATACCTTATATCGTTATTAAGCAATCTTTGAAAAGTAAAATATATCGCTGAAAAGTACAGATTTCTGAGTACAAAACATAGAATATATTCTATCTAAAATATTATACAAATATGTTATATATAACATATTTGTACAATATATTATAACACTGCTACTACTACTACTTTTACTACTACTACTACTAATACTACTACTACTACTACTACTACTACTACTACTAATACTACTACTACTACTACTACTACTACTACTACTACTACTACTACTACTACTACTACTACTACTACTACTACTACTACTACTACTACTACTACTACTACTACTACTACTACTACTACTACTACTACTACTACTACTACTACTACTACTACTACTACTACTACTACTACTACTACTACTACTACTACTACTACTACTACTACTACTACTACTACTACTACTACTACTACTACTACTACTACTACTACTACTACTACTACTACTACTACTACTACTACTACTACTACTACTACTACTACTACTACTACTACTACTACTACTACTACTACTACTACTACTACTACTACTACTACTACTACTACTACTACTACTACTACTACTACTACTACTACTACTACTACTACTACTACTACTACTACTACTACTACTACTACTACTACTACTACTACTACTACTACTACTACTACTACTACTACTACTACTACTACTACTACTACTACTACTACTACTACTACTACTACTACTACTACTACTACTACTACTACTACTACTACTACTACTACTACTACTACTACTACTACTACTACTACTACTACTACTACTACTACTACTACTACTACTACTACTACTACTACTACTACTACTACTACTACTACTACTACTACTACTACTACTACTACTACTACTACTACTACTACTACTACTACTACTACTACTACTACTACTACTACTACTACTACTACTACTACTACTACTACTACTACTACTACTACTACTACTACTACTACTACTACTACTACTACTACTACTACTACTACTACTACTACTACTACTACTACTACTACTACTACTACTACTACTACTACTACTACTACTACTACTACTACTACTACTACTACTACTACTACTACTACTACTACTACTACTACTACTACTACTACTACTACTACTACTACTACTACTACTACTACTACTACTACTACTACTACTACTACTACTACTACTACTACTACTACTACTACTACTACTACTACTACTACTACTACTACTACTACTACTACTACTACTACTACTACTACTACTACTACTACTACTACTACTACTACTACTACTACTACTACTACTACTACTACTACTACTACTACTACTACTACTACTACTACTACTACTACTACTACTACTACTACTACTACTACTACTACTACTACTACTACTACTACTACTACTACTACTACTACTACTACTACTACTACTACTACTACTACTACTACTACTACTACTACTACTACTACTACTACTACTACTACTACTACTACTACTACTACTACTACTACTACTACTACTACTACTACTACTACTACTACTACTACTACTACTACTACTACTACTACTACTACTACTACTACTACTACTACTACTACTACTACTACTACTACTACTACTACTACTACTACTACTACTACTACTACTACTACTACTACTACTACTACTACTACTACTACTACTACTACTACTACTACTACTACTACTACTACTACTACTACTACTACTACTACTACTACTACTACTACTACTACTACTACTACTACTACTACTACTACTACTACTACTACTACTACTACTACTACTACTACTACTACTACTACTACTACTACTACTACTACTACTACTACTACTACTACTACTACTACTACTACTACTACTACTACTACTACTACTACTACTACTACTACTACTACTACTACTACTACTACTACTACTACTACTACTACTACTACTACTACTACTACTACTACTACTACTACTACTACTACTACTACTACTACTACTACTACTACTACTACTACTACTACTACTACTACTACTACTACTACTACTACTACTACTACTACTACTACTACTACTACTACTACTACTACTACTACTACTACTACTACTACTACTACTACTACTACTACTACTACTACTACTACTACTACTACTACTACTACTACTACTACTACTACTACTACTACTACTACTACTACTACTACTACTACTACTACTACTACTACTACTACTACTACTACTACTACTACTACTACTACTACTACTACTACTACTACTACTACTACTACTACTACTACTACTACTACTACTACTACTACTACTACTACTACTACTACTACTACTACTACTACTACTACTACTACTACTACTACTACTACTACTACTACTACTACTACTACTACTACTACTACTACTACTACTACTACTACTACTACTACTACTACTACTACTACTACTACTACTACTACTACTACTACTACTACTACTACTACTACTACTACTACTACTACTACTACTACTACTACTACTACTACTACTACTACTACTACTACTACTACTACTACTACTACTACTACTACTACTACTACTACTACTACTACTACTACTACTACTACTACTACTACTACTACTACTACTACTACTACTACTACTACTACTACTACTACTACTACTACTACTACTACTACTACTACTACTACTACTACTACTACTACTACTACTACTACTACTACTACTACTACTACTACTACTACTACTACTACTACTACTACTACTACTACTACTACTACTACTACTACTACTACTACTACTACTACTACTACTACTACTACTACTACTACTACTACTACTACTACTACTACTACCAGGGGCGGATACAGGGGGGGGGGCTAGGGGGGCTCTAGCCCCCCCCCCCTCATGATTATAAAATATATGATGTGGTTAAATCATCAAAACTTTCAATGTCAATTATAGGTAGGTTTATACATATTTTTTTTTATATATTCATTAATTGTAATATAATTTAAAATATTGACATTACTTATAATGAATTAACAAGTAAAAAATATCAAGAAAGGTATCTTCAGCTAAAAAAATACTCGCACAACAATCCATCAAAGTTCACGTTTTTAAACATCATAAAAAAAATGGAAATACTCGGTTATAACCATGGTTATCCTATAGTGAATCAGTAAATGGCAGATTGTGTATACCATGTGTTTTTCATTTAATCACAATCAAGTTGGAAAATGTGTCACTTCGCCCTTGATTAAATTTATAGGTGCGATTGCTGAAATTTAAGAATTTAAGAAAAGATTAATCTACTATTTACCACAATAATTCTTTGGAAGAAAATTCTCTTTGTATTGCAGTGATAGAAAATAAGAAGCAATCATCTATAATTCAAGTCAACAATTCCATATCTAACAAATTGAATGTAATAGAGCAACATTTTAATAAATATTAGATATAATCATTCTTTATAAAAAGACAAAATATTTCATTACGTGGTAATAATGAGTATTCTACTGATACAAATTATAATCTAGGATATGTCAATGCACTTCTAAAACTATGCATAGTATATATGTATATACATGTATAACCTATGGAATTTCCATAATGGAAATGGTACCTTAAAAGAACACTTTTTAATGTGTAATAAAAATTCTAAATACATCTCACAAACAACACAAAATGAATTTATATTTGAATGTGGTGAATATATTAAAGAAAGAATAATTTATGAAATAAAAAAATATAAATATTTTAGTGTACTAGCTGATGAAACCACATATATACCTAATAATAAACAAATGGATTTAGCAATTAGATATTTTGATAATAAGTGTATCACTGACATGTTTATTTCTTTCATAGTATGTGAAAATCACGGTGGAGAAAGTATAGCTAACTTGATTATGGATATACTAACTAAAGTGGAATTAAATCTTGAAAATGTAAGAGTGCAAGAATACGATGGAGCAGGACATATGTCTGGTAAAGTAAAAGGAACGTCAACTATAATTCTGAATAAGTAACCTAAAGCTACATATGTACACTGTAGATCACACGTATTAAATCTATCAATACATGCACAATTTCGATATTTCAAAATATGATGGGCATATTATTAGAAATCTGCATATTTTTTAAATATTCTGCTAAGAGGCAAAAAGGAGGCAAAAAAAGAGGCAAGGTTTACTAGAAGAAAATATTAAACAAATTTGTGCCAGACATGATGCTTTGCGATTGTTCATCGAACTGTATCGAGCTATACTTGTAATAATGTTAGACATATATGAAAATAAAACATGGAATTCAGAAAGTATAACAACAGCTAACGGTCTTTACAATTCTATGAGCAATACACAATTTATTATGTAATTAATTAATTACAATTGTATGTAATAATTCACTTAATTCATAAACAATTTAACAACTGCTCTCCAGATTAGGTCAATAGATGCATATAAGGCAACTCAAGATATTAAAAGTGTAATTAAAGGGATACAAGTTTGTAGAGATAATATTGATGAAGTACAATTAGAATGGA
>OZ025242.1:56160359-56185359 GCA_964019155.1 Osedax fenrisi
ACTCTCTCTCTCTCTCAACACGATACACGAGGACATGCACTATAGGAAATGCATCGTCGTCGACCTAGAGTTGTTGATATCGTAATAGTGATATGTGTGTGAGTGTGAGTGTGAGTGTGTAGTCTACGTCGCATGAGGTGAACTGCCGCGTGTGGGGGTAGCGGGGTAACTCTAAGGGGTGAACTACCCTACTTCCGGTCATCATTAATTCCGGCTACATCGGTATTAGACCACAACAAACACACGACTAATGGAACAATCATAAACATATCCATGGTACCTACAGAAGCGGAAGAGACAGGCATATGTCGTCGATTATAAGTGACTACTAGTGTTGGGAATAGGCTGATATTATCTTTTTAGAGGTCATGTCCTCGTACGACATGCATACACCTCATCTGTATTACGGCTGTATGTATCGTAATAGGTGTACATTGTACACCTGTGTGTACGTGACCGATACGCATAATAAGTATACTTATACTGTATACACTGTATACAGTATATATATACAGTATATATATATACAGTGAGAGGTAATACATACGAGGAGGATTAAGAGATTACTGTATATGTACATTGCACACGCACGTATGTGTGCGTTTGTGTGCGTTTGTTGGAGTGTGTGTACATGTAGGTATTTATTAGAGTGTGGGTTAAATGCAGGTTATAATCTCAATAATAACTGTAGTATACTATACCATATATAGATGGTAACAACAATATTATATATCGATGTTCTACACGATCATGACGTCATCGTCATAACGTGTTCCGATAGTGTGACGTAATGGTGACGATGAATCATCATTGCACATGCGCAGTTAATCATGTAGGTTTTAAATGCAAGTGTTGTATACAACGACTATAGTCGAGTCGAACAGAGTTAGCACAGCACTTAGAACATTTAGCTATAGCTATATATATATATAATATTACTTCACCCTATAGGATAAATATATCTCATGATATGCACCATTATAACAATGTAACATCTACATGTTATGTAATAATGCTACTAATGAATTTATAATGAGGGTATCCATGACGTCACCATCGAATAATGCACCCATACCAAGCGTATCATGGGATAGGATTATGCTTCGAGTTTTATTCGCATTGAACTCTTTTTAAATCAATCAATATTATTATATTAATATAATATAATGAAATAACCAATTATATTAGCATGAATGTCAACATAAATAAAATATAAAAACATCGTTCAATTCAAACCGGATTTAAAAATAAAGTCATAATCCTAATAAAATATATATACAGAAATGCAATTACAAAACATGAATGTATTTTTTATACATATTGTATTTATATTACATATTAATAAATATCCTAGATATATTTGAAATATTTATTTTAATACTTTTATTCAAATATTTAAACCATTGAAATATAATAAATATACCACTGACAAGTAATTAGTTCGGAGTACAAACAGAAAGTATTACATGGCTAGTAGATGTCATGTCCTTTAATATTACAATAATATCAATGACTTGATAATATATAATAATTAACAAAATAAATATTGCTTAATATAAATGTAATTTTATTATTTATAATTATATATGTTTAAAGTATACTGACAACTTTATATTAAAACAAAATTGACAATGGCAATTATGGTAAATGTTTTTAATTTAAAAATAATATTATTTTTAGTGATATCACTATCTTTTCCAACACATTAAATAAATATATTAATTGTTTATATTTATATATATATAGTTTATGTATAATTATATATATGCCCATTATACATATGTATAATGGAGAATGTACACATTTAACTTTATTACCATATATTCCTATCCGAAGGAATCCATTGCAAACGCATAATATGCGCCGCATATGCATGTAAATGGGGGCGGGGCCAGATATAAGTAACAATCGCTGCCCTCGTTGTTATAACTTCTCGGAACAACAGTATTATGTTCACGGAATGTGTACATTAATCAATATCAATGTTAAGTAATCAGTTTGTATCGAGTGATGCAATACTAATGTTTAATCTAATCTAATCATCCAGATGGCTGACACAAGGATGGCTAAGTGGCTGCGATGTGCGTGTGTGTGTGCGTATGTAGGTGCGTGTGTGCGTATGTACATGAGTGGTGCTAAACTTGTTTACGTTATAAATGTAACTTTAAATCTCAACGCTTAATGTCAACGCTTCATTAAGCACCAGTAAAGTCACTATATAATCACGGTAATGCAACGTTGTATAGAATGTCTACATTGTACACAGTTAAAGTTATCACGCGTGCACAAGTATACATTATTGTTGTGCGCGTAAAATTGCCCTTATATGGGAATAGAGGGAATTCGATATAAAATATGTATATCAGTACTATTACATTATGTGTTGTATTTGTTGTTGTTGTTATTTTCGTTATAGTTGCATATGTTACCGTCGCTGTTATGCTACATAAGACTAAAGGTCCGAAAGTATTACCTCATACGAGGAGCTCGACACGCTCGTGGGAGGTCCGTAGGTAATGTTCTACTTTGGTCCACTAATTAGTAGCATAGGTTATTTATAGAACCCATAACTGATATCAAAGAGATTAACAAATGAAAATGTAACTTTCCTCGCATCATTATATATGCGAGTTGCGTTATATAATAGATAAAAATAACTAAATTTATATATATATATATATATATATATATATTTACGTATAAGTTACAAATGGTTAACATACTATAGTGCATATATATAGTGTATGTAGCAATGTGTAACTATTATACTGTTGTTTGAGATAAAATGAATACATTATAACAACGTGTACATTGTACACTGTACACTGTACAATAACAGTGTACTATGTGTAAAATAAACATTTACCATAATAAAGTAGCACACTATGTCAAACCTATGTCGATAGCAAGCCGATGTTATTTTATAACCGTGCTCCATTATATATATATATATATATATATATATATATATACACACACATATTACACAATACATAACAATATTCAGCCATTATGTAATAGTAAATGTAGTATTGTATAATATAGTATATTATAATATGTTATATTATCGACATCATAAATCATAAATTATTATCTATTTTCAATAATTATATTTTAATTTAAATATGTAATAAGGGGAAATTTACCAAGTATACTGACCCTGTATACCGACCCCCTCCTAATAACGACCCCTCTCATATCTCAATAACTATATATAGTTACTATAGGATATATCAATATATATATATATATATATATACACACGAACTTTTAATAATTTAATGGTAAATAATAATAAGTATTTTGTTTAGGTTTTGGTTTAATATTTAATAATATTAAATAATTACGGTAGAGTTATATTATAAATATTCTCTTTTCAAAATATCTCGATATACCTAGGGGAAAGTCTTCAATTACCGACCCCCTCCTAATACTGACCCCATATGATATGGGCCATATCGTATATCTGTAACTATAAGAGATATCAAACAATTATATATAGTAATTTAATGGTAAATATGAATAAGTATTTTGATTTTCAAAATATTCAATCCAGCAATTTATATTTAATAAAATGTAATATTCAATGTAAAATAACTTTTTTTAAATCATTGTAAATTCTTTATTAATTAAAATAAAACATAATTATGCATTATATTGTAGATTAATTAAATTTTCATAAAAATTATATAATAATTTAATATGAATATATTCATAAGTATACTTATTAACAAAGATATCTTAATTATAGCAACCCATATGATTTTCCTATTACCGATCCCCTACAGTATAATTTAGTATACCTAATACCGAACCCATATGATTTATAATATCTTATCAAAATAGATATTTTGTTACTTTTAAATTATTCGTATTTGTGTGTATATCATATTAACAGCGTTAATACAATGCTTCTTTAGTATACGTAGTTATATTCATCCAGTGGTAGCGATATCGGTTAATATGTATGCGTTGAGCACGTATTATTGATGCAAAGTGATTCGTGGTCAATGCAGATCATGCGGCTATGTTTCGATACGTATCATAGATGCGTATTCAGCATGTATCATTGATACGTGTTGGATACGTAAACGTATATGATATATCATGGATACGTGCATATTTCATAAAATATTATAGAATTATGTATCTGTTGTATTTATAATTTAAATTATTAGAATTAATAAATTATATATTAATAACATTTTAATTAATGTTTTAAATATTATGTTATACATTATATTTAAAAAATGTAAAATTGTTATAAGTTCAATCTTGAGCAATTAACTAAACATGATTTCCAAATATTATAGAATTATTGATCTGTTGTATTTATAATTTAAATTATTAGAATTAATAAATCATATATTAATAACATTTTAATTATGTTTTAAATATTATGTTATACATTATATTTAAAAAATGTAAAATTGTTATAAGTTCAATCTTGAGCAATTAACTAAACATGATTTCCAATTATATCAACTTAATTATCAATTTAATTATGATGTTATTGCTTGTAAAGGTTATACCAGAGTTATGTAATTATAAATTGTAAAAGTGATACTGATTATTCAATACGATTTAAATTTTAAAATATACTTTATTTAATTTATATAATTAAGAATATTACATTAAATATAAAATTAAAATAATAATTGATTACTAACTTTTAATTAGTTATAATATAATACATATTTTAAATAGAGAAATTGTATAGAATAATATAATTTTACTTATACAAATTCATAATGTTGGCATACTAATTGTGTTGAACAATAAATATATATATAATAATTATACAAATCACTAGTATGCATTAATAAAATAGTACACACTATATATATATATAAAAGCTATAGCTACATTTTCTTTAACGACGCACAATCTGCACATATTACTATAGTTATTTTGAATATGAGAGAATATATTTTGAAAACTGATATATATATATATATGTATACATATATATATATATGATATGCGTTAAACGAAGATCCATTAAGTATCAATGTTTTATAATTTATTTAATAATAATATAATCACATGATATACGTTAACACAGATCCGTTGAGTATCATTGATTTATATTTGTTTAAATGTTATTATAATGAATCAAGGATCAATGATACCTCTTTGATACGTGTTTAATCCATATCAAATAGTATATTCATTAATTCGTTAGATGTGTGTTAGATATGTATAAATGATACTGATACTGAATATGTATATTCAGTTAATTTAAAGTTAATATACAAATATAAAGTTGAAATATAAATTTAATATAAAACTTAAATTCAATAATAACTAATTGCGATCGTTTTGTAATTCTTTACATTTATTTATGTCTGTTCTTTTGATTGAATATTATAATACTGCAATTATTTCAATCAGGAGTATTTTATGGGGTCGGTAATAAGAGAATGGGGTCTGTAATAGGCACGTATATCTAATTACTGACCCCTGTTTATTGTTGTAAATATAATTATATCAAAAATTTAAAATAGGCAATTTATTTATTGCATAATATTACCTTAATTACAAAATTTCAATACATATATTGAATATTGAATAAGTTATTACAAATAATCATTTAGGGGGGTCGGTAATTGGAGACATTGACAAATATATGATTGCAGGTTATGCTATAGCAATATATTCTGACCACATTATTAGTGGCTTATAATCAATCTGATGACTAATATATTAACTATTCAAATATAGATTATTATATTGATTTTTAAATTCGGAATCTAACATTTTCCTATTTTATTACTCCTTAATTCATATTTCAATATATTAAAATGATAATATATATACCTATTTATTATTAAATTATATTTAATATTCTTTATTTAATACTTATACTTATATAATACCAGTATATATATGTGTATATATTAAATGATGGCTAAAATATTATTAAATGTTATATACATTATATATATATATATATAAATATATAAATTTTATATATTTATATATGTATACATACATTTATAATATATACATTTATTTGTATAAAACATATTTTAATTTATGATTTTATAATACCATATATGTTCATTTATTAATTAAATATGTTAATGATGACATTTTCTCATATTTAAATTAAGGGGAGACCTTAACACAATGGTAAGAAACCTAGACAAAACCTAAACACAGCATAATATTGCATACATAACAACATTAAAAAAACATTAAAACATGGCAATTGAAAGTATTATAATAAGTTACATTGTAATACAATAATATAATAATATAATATATATATACAAATAGTTTATATATACATAGTGAATTATGATTATATTTTATATATCACTTTAAAAATGTAAATTTATATATATATATATATATATATATTGTGTATAAAATGTTTATTAATTGTTTTATATATATATATATATACAATTGTATACAATAAATAAATAAACTATAATTTATGCACATATATATATGTATCTAACAATTATATTATAATTATTTTCTTATAATATGTATTAATCTTATTGAAGAATTCAACCAGTGGTCTACTTTATCATACACACATGCATACACACACACGCATACACACACACATACACATACACACATACACACACACATATATATATATATATATATATATATACAGTCAACTCTCGGTAAATTCGGACTACGGATAAGTCGGACTTCTCGATAAGTCGGAAACATTTAGTTGGTTTGGTTGGATTTGTATCTAGTTCCATGTTACATTAATCGGATAAGTCGGATATGTTGGATTGGATAAGTCGGACTTTTCTATAAGTCGGACACATATTATAGTCATTTTTATGATTTGTATACTGGATAAGTCGGACTTTTTATAAATTGTCAGAAATGTTTACTTTAAATAATTAATATTATAATTTTAGTAAGTAATATAATTGAATGCAACATTTGATGTTGCTGATTGTTGCATAATTCAATATGTCGGTAACTATTTAACTCGCGCTGCGTATTTCATGTCTTATTTGCATGATATTCTTAATATCGGATAAGTCGGACATCTCGCTAAGTCGGACACTTTTCCCGGTCCCTTGCGAGTCCGCCTTATCGGGAGTTGACTGTATATATTGATACGAAAGTGTCATTATTGAAATTTACATATGAATTAATATTGTGAAGTTATAACTTATAAGTTATATAGCTGTTATAGCTATATCTATAGCTATATCACATTATATCATATATAATAATATAATAATAATAAATATAGTTTACAAAAACACATGGTGATTATAGGCGTTATTAGATACTAACAAACCAAAAAAAAAACAGAAATAAATAAAAAAACGAATAACAAAATAGAACGAATTACAATGATTTAAAATGGACATACAGTTTATGTTTAAAAAATGAAAATTATGATGTACAACGAATATCACATGGTAGTGAATTGCAGCTATTCAGAGCAATAACCGATAAAGCTGATTCAGAGTAGGCCAAAGATGTTGAGCGTTGTACCAATTTATTTATGTGGTACTTCCGAATAGATCTGTTAAAACTCTGAATAATAGATCTATTTAGATATTCAGGAATATATGAGATATATCATATAACACATATATATATATATATATATATATATATATATATATATATATATATACATATATAATAACGATATTGTGAAGATTTACCTTAGAAAAATCTTTGTATATAACCAGAGTTATATATTATAAACCAGGGTGTCATTATTGAAATTTATAAATATTATATCTTTATTTATGTGAAATGATGTTTCGGGTTAGAGTAATTATCACATAATGAAGTCTCAAATGTGCATCACTATAGTGATACACATTTGTATACTATTATATATAGTAGTATACTACTAGTATACAGTATACTGTATTATTATATGTATACACACACATATATATATATATATATATACAATATATTGTAGTATTATATACGGAAGTTCCCATACATACTATAGTATATCCTCACATATACAGTGGCTTATTTTGCATGCATACTATTGCATATATATATAGTATATATGTAGTGCATATCTTTACTATATAATTGGTATACTATAGAAACCACTATTTATATATGTGTATACCATAGTAATTTGATAGCCGTGTATAATGCTACCATAGTAATGATATGAGTATCCAATTAAAACATAGATATTACATACATATGTCTACGAAGAGATATCCATATGTAAGATCTTGCAAGAGATATACATATGCTTATGAATATACACATATACTATCCCACATTAGTCTAATCCGGAAACGATGTATTTCATTGGTCGGCTGGCTATTTGAAGACACGCCTATCAGAACGCCCATCGATGCTTGTCACACGCCTTAAATTATATTGTTGATTTAGTTGGGAATAAACTCTCTTATGAAGCGCGTCATATCTTAAATAAACAAATATTAATAAACTTTTCTCTGACTATTTCATTACACTCGCGTAATTTCATAATATATAACCTAATCGTAATATTATTATCGATATTATATTTTCAAATTGGATTAAAACGCAGTCTAAGTTCGGCTTCATCCTTACTTCCATGTCAAAAACAACATTATTAACAATAGGACAATAATGCACACGTGATGTATTGTGTTCTCTTTGTATTGTTGTGCACGTGTTTGCATACGATATCAGTATCAGGTATGTCACCCCCCCCCCCAACCCCGTATGATAGGATCCGGTAGATTGAGCGGCGCCATTATTCCTGCAACATATATGTCATATTATAAAATATAACATAACATATTAAGTATTGTTAACTTTTAATTTATATTACTACTTTTACTTTTATATATATATATATATATATATATATATATATATATATATATATATATATTTGTGTGTGTGAATGCGCGCGTGTGTGTGTTCTTATGCGTGCGCGTTTGTTTATATGTTCGTATGTAATATGAATAGATTTGTATTTGACCTTTGTAAACTATAGTATATAGCTGTGTTTTTAATGTTTGCTTCCTCGTCCTTTGATGTATAATGTTCTGCAAATATGCATTATATGTATACCTATAATATTATACAAGCTACGATAGTTGGCCGAGTTGTTACCATCTCGATAATAACGCATATATACAATAGCACATGTATATCATACCTGCATATATCTATGTATGTGTGTGTATGTGTGTGTGTGTGTATGTATGTGTGTGTGTGTGTGTGTGTGCGGTATATGTACGACGTAGCATGCCTTGCACACACACACACACACACACGACATACATGAAGTGTATACGTGCAATATGTATGCGACAGTCGATTTAAGTAATCCCATGTATCGAGTGACGCAAAAACGGCTTATATTCTATTCTAGTTATATATGTATTATAATTGTATATATATATATATATATATATATATATCGTGTACTATATACAATTTTAAATAGTATTATTTTCATATCACAATACATAACTAATATATGATTATGAGAGATAGTATACCGTTATATACATACATATATATGTGTGTATTGTTAGTATTATAATAGTTGATCACAGGCACGCTCACACCTACATTCGTAATAGTACATTAGCACCTACTACAATGGCATTGGTAAGCAATGTATGCCGCGCTGTGTGTGCATGTATTTCATTGAAAGTAATTCATTCATTATTAACTATAGTGGTATTAACCAGACAGTTATTATCCTAGATATATCTTCACGTATTGCATAATCCACATGTTACGTAATTCGTAGATCATTACGTAAGAAATCGTTGAAACACTGCGATGTCTGGTGTATAAAAACGGTAGTTTGTTTAGTCATTGCAATAACTGAATATGACGTAATTCGTGTTAACAGATTGATAGAATGTTAATAGCATCGAGCTACAAGCGAACGCTACATCACAAGTCATGTGCGGCGCTCCCCGTGTGAATAACTAACTTGTGAAATATTGCTACTGCGCCTGCAAATACCACTTTATAGCAACTTATAATAATATATGTTATAATAGCCTAGAGCCTACATAAACTCTCAACTATATACGACTACTTAAGATAATGCTACACCGAACCAGTAATAGAGAAGAACCTGTCTACATTCAATGCATGGATCAAGCCAGTAGAATTATAATTATTAGTGAAAGTAGGCTGCTCCCTATAATGGCCCCATAATGGCCCCATATAGCCCCCTCCATTAGCGTAGTAATACACATGAAGTTCTCTCTCGCAATGAAACTAGAACTCTGCATTACATACATATTGTTTATATTTGTGGCGTTGAATTACTCTTGTAGATGTACCGTATTTATAGAACACTATAGTAGATACTATCTACAGTTTGCAATGTATACCATAACCACCCTATCTATGGATACTATAGATATACTATAGATATACTATAGTACACTATACTATTAACCATGTATGATATACAGTGCACTGTAGCATTGTTGTGGTATATATGGGCCATTTAATATTCTGGCGTTTGCCCTTCGGGGTTAATTAATCTTTATAAATATATATATATATATATATATATATATATATATTTAGTAGGTGATTTATAACTACCGGTATACTAATATAAGAGTACACAATACACATATAATGATATAACAGTACACATACAGACATACATACATACATGCCACCTCCGATATCACTGTGCGGTGTATGATGAACACTAACTATACACCCGGCCATACTTAGTAGTAGTAATAGTAGTAGTAGTAGGGGTAGTAGTAGTAGGGGTAGTGGTAGTAGGGGTAGTATAGCTACAACTATGTGTATGTAAACCACGATAACCTTTTGTGTATAAACTATATTATTAGCAAGTTAACAGTTCGCGAGAACAGTGTATACAATGTATTAACGAGTCCATTAATTAACTGCATATTCCGAAAATCTTTATTAATGTACTGCGTGTGCGTGTGCTTGTATGCGTGTGTGTGTGTGCTTGTACGCCATACAGTGTACAGTGTACGTCGTACACGCCATATAGGACATTAAATCAATTGTCATCTAATACGTTTTGCTTAAGTATCAATTGTTGGTGATATGTATACTACTATATATAGTACGAAGTTATAACTTTAGTATGTATACCTATAGGTAAATACATATATGTATATGTGGATTAATACTCGTGCGACGCATAGTGTGCGACGCACACTGTGCGTGTACATGCGTCGCACACGCACGCACACACAATCACGTACACACGCACATACGAATAAGCACGAACTCACACACACATACACACACACACATATATATATATATATATATATATATATATTAATCACGTGGTGTTAATCAACTCCACTGCGAGCTTATTGCTGTACTATATTAATTACTTCTTAAGAAGCGTGTGCATAACACTACATGCATGCACTACATATAACACTGATCTGGCTAATAATAGGTGTCCTTATTTGTATTCACTTAATGCTGATATATATGTGTGTATCCGATATTATTATATGTGTGATTCAATAAATAAATATTATTATTATATATATAGTATTACATAATACCAGGAAATAAACATCATCTATGTTTAATTTTTTATTTCCTTTTGAATTTGAATTAACATAGGAATATGTAATATAGATTTAATTTTAATTCCATTAGTAATTTTACATTTTAACATTACATGTATTATGTAAACTTACATATTGTGAATGAATTAATGAATCATATATGTCATATATTATATACCATATATATATATATATATATATATATATATATATATTTAATATAGTAATCATGTATCATTATTATATATCCATATATATTGCATAGTTCACTATATACTTATATATATATACATGTATATGTGAAATATAATTTACACAGTGAAAATAATTAACAGAAATATAATATTTAAATGTATTACTAAGAGTATTAATATATAATTGCAATTTATCTTTATTTAATAAATACTACTTAATACATTGTATCGTATTGTATTTAATAAATAGTATTTATAAACTATCCTTATTTATAACCTACTGTTATAATATATTCATGGCATTACTTGCATGCCCACTTTCTCTAATTTATATTTAGTGATGTATATGTCTGTAATTTAAATGTAATTCAATGTTCATTACAATATATTTTAATTTATATTTTAAATACATTCATTATAAAAGTACATTTCAAATTGTATATTATAAATTGTAATATTTAGTGTAAAGACTAAAGTAATCAATGTATTTATTTATAATGACATGGATATGTGAATATAAATATAATTACTAGTTATTCAAACGAACATATAATCATGTATATATTCATCTATTTTTGATTGGCATCTAAATAATATAAAGCACGTATGATTGCCTATTGTCGCAAATTACATATAAACATACCCACCCATATTACATATAAACATACCGTACCCAACAATCTCATACATAACACACATATGCACCCATGTTTATGTGTATGTACGGCGCATTGTGCGCCCTTTTATTGTTTACCCACAGCACCGCCTGAAAAGTAACATAAGTAACTACATGAGTATGTCGCAGAACCACGTTCCCCTCCTCCCCAACATAGCATCCAGTTGCATAACCGGTTGATTTATCTTATGAATAGTAGACGCATCTTCACAATTGTGCTTAAGCGCGGCTTTGTTTATTATTACTAGAAAACGAAATTGTAACGTTGACTTTGCCCCACTTGACAACTGAGTGCAGCACTAACACAACCACTGTATTGCATGCAGCAACTTCTTCTGTTCGTGTAGACGTAGTCATATATTACAACATTCATAACTATATAGACGTAGTTATAGATTACAACATTCATAACTGATCTTTTTATTTATCCATACATATTTTAAAGCATGCTATTTATGCCATCTATATATGATATGATATACTACTTATATATACAATGTATATTATACATCTACTAACATATATGTATATATATATATAGTATATATATATATACTAACTATACTACTATATACTACATATAATACTACACACATACTAGAGTATCAAATATATGATTATTATTCTATAAACACATAGATGTTTGATAGTGTTACCAGGGAACTTCCCTGGTGTTACTACGATTTAGTTCACAATTAATTAACTTATTTATTTAATTTGTAATGTCAATTTAGTCAAAAAATAAAATAAATTAATATATATATATGAATCATATGTATTAATATAATCCATAAGAATGTTTAAGGGGATATCGCCATGGATAAATTCGTTAAAATCGGAAAAAAAAATTATTATGTACTATTGATTAATGATATGTTGTTAACTGTGAACAAATTATCTATGAAATCAGTTTAGAAATAGCATAAAAAGCATCTTTTATAACATGTATTTTTTAAATAAATTATTTATTTTGAAATCTACATTCAAAAGTAATATAAATTGTTATATTTTATAATCAATTTCAAAAATTTGAAAATTGGATTTGTTTACATTTATTTGATTTATAAAATAAATTATTTATTTTTAAATATACATTCCTAACTAATATAAATTGTTATATAATGTTTTATATCTAATATATAAATTCTATAAATATAAAATGTGTACATAGATAAGGAAACATATCTATTACTTTATAATATTGATTTTATATTAGCTGAATGTATAATTTTATTACTTTGTAATTTATTTGAATTTTATTGAATTTATTTATTGTTGACTTTTCAAATGAGTTTTATTTTGAATAATTTTTTTTCTCTGTGTGTGAATATATATATAAATATTTATAAATGAGTGTTCAGATAAAACTACTGAAGCTATTGGCTAATTTATATTGCTATGTATATATATATAAATAATACATGCGTGCACAATTCAAGAGACAATATTACAAAATATAATTATGATGTATTGTATTTTATAAAATTGGTGAAAAAATAAAATAACATAAAAGTATGTCTATTATTATACATGTAAACATATATTTTTTATTGTTGTTGTCTCTAGGATTATAAATATAAATGTCCTTTTTATATAACAATAAAACAATTTTTAAATTCAATGATGATGTTTTTCGAAACACTCAATAAAAGTAGACAATGCTTTCACTATCTTTATACATGTAAATTCAACAAAATAACCGTCCCATGGCGCTATCCCCTTAATAAGTTAATTTAATATATGTACACTAAACAATGTACACTATATATTTTCATGTTATGAACCTAAATTATTCAATTTTATTTCTTTGAAAAAACTAGATTTTATAGATTTCATAACAAAAGTACATTTGTATTGACTAAATTAAAGTTAAACATGATTCAATAAAATAAACAATTGTGAAAAAAAATGTTGGTAACTTATCTTTATTTATTTATGTAAGAGTAATCCTAATAATGTTTGATATTCTTATTTGTAGTGTATTCTATTTATTTTAATATATATATATATATATATATATATATATATAATACCCATTTAATACCCTATTCATCTATTATTTACTTTTTACACACTCTTCACTTTAAGTGATCATCTTTTTTAAGTGATAATAGCATACCTATTAACAAATCTATATATATATATACATTTGTTAATGAATATTATGCATAATCACGTTATTTTATAAATAGCATATTTTATATATAATATATACAGTATTTACAAATGGATATCTCAAATAAGTATTGAATTATATAAATAACATATATGAGTCATAGATAATATACATTTTCATTATAAATAGGTACATATTTTGTAAATTTATCTATAAATAAAAATATGATGTAAGTAATATTTACTAATTATTAAATACTATTTACTATAACATTTATTATTTATTTTTATCTAATTCATAACCTATTTATAATATAGTATGTATATACTAAGTATCCACTATACAGCTATACTTACTAGTATACTATATATATATATAACATATTTACATTCAATGTATATTATATACTAATTAAAAAATATCATTACAATAGATACCTATCGATCAAAGGTTGGTTAATATTAGCCACTTCACAACATAAGCACATTGCTATTAATACTTCAACATTACACTTTTTGTGAAAGTAATATATACTTAGACTGAATATAATTTTATAATCAATATATTTAATTAGATTTAGGATATTTTAGAATATCTATATATAATAAATGTAGGCATATATATAATTGTCAAGACAACAATTGTGTGTGTAGGTGTGTGTATGTGTGTACTACGTACGACGCATACATTGTACATGTAATATACATGCATATGTATATGTATATATATATATATATATATATATATATATATATATATATAAATAACGTGCAAGTGTACATAAATTTAACATTGTTCATGAATAGATTTTGAATAATGTAATATACATGAATGCATTATATAACCCCATATAATATAGTATACTTATTTCCCAAAATACATATGTTGTATCATGAGTTGGTATATGTATTAATATATATATATTGCGTAATATATATATATATAGTACTTTGAAATGAAAATCAAGCATGTATTAAAAAAGGACATCGATTAATTTCTATGAGGATGGGGGTGCTGATGAGGCTGAGGGTGCTGATGAGGATAGGGGTGCTGATGAGGATGGGGGTGCTGATGAGGATGGGGGTGCTGATGAGCATTGGGGTGCTGATGAGGATGGGGGTGCTGATGAGGATGGGGGTGCTGATGAGGATGGGGGTGCTGATGAGGATTGGGGTGCTGATGAGGATGGGGGTGCTGATGAGCATTGGGGTGCTGATGAGGATGGGGTGCTGATGAGGATGGGGGTGCTGATGAGGATAGGGGTGCTGATGAGGATGGGGGTGCTGATGAGGATTGGGGTGCTGATGAGGATGGGGGTGCTGATGAGGATGGGGGTGCTGATGAGGATGGGGGTGCTGATGAGGATTGGGGTGCTGATGAAGATGGGGGTGCTGATGAGGATTGGGGTGCTGATGAGGATGGGGTGCTGATGAGGATGGGGGTGCTGATGAGGATGGGGGTGCTGATGAGGATTGGGGTGCTGATGAGGATTGGGGTGCTGATGAGGATGGGGGTGCTGATGAGGATTGGGGTGCTGATGATGATGGGGTGCTGATGAGGATGGGGGTGCTGATGAGGATAGGGGTGCTGATGAGGATGGGGGTGCTGATGAGGATTGGGTGTACTATAGTGTGCTGCGGGCCTCCCGGTGCTAAGAGGATACTAGATAAGCAAGTGTGCGAGAGTGTGTGTGCGAGTGTGCGTGCGAGTGTGTGGGTACGTGTGGTCTCGTACAAATATGATATATACTTTATAACAGTATGTTATTTATTATTATCTTCATACATTTCGCTAACTTTAATAATGTTAATATGTGCACATAATAATATGCATGCACACATTACAATAGATCATATGGTACCCACAAGCGTATTGTATAGGATTTGCATTTAGCAAGTTGCTTTTACCATCTATATATATATATATATATATATATATATATATATATATGTATAGATCTGTTAAATACGTAACATGTAACTATAGTATATATATATACATAATTCATAATGTACAATACATGTAACGAAGGTTTGCAATGTATGCTCACATACACGCGTCTGATGTAGTCTCTACGCGTGTGTACCCGTCCTTCGTTACTCTTACGTCATGCTCGGTATCCCCCCCGCTATCACTAGGTCAACCCCGTTTTATTACCCCCCACGGCGTTCTGCATGCAGTAACAATAGCAGAACAGTGAGTGTTACTGTTGTAGAATATCAACTAAAGCCGCCCTAGCGGTGTATGTAATACTAACAAAGGACACCGCACACCAACATGCCTACGTACGCACGTGCGTGTGTATGTGTGTAGCTATGTTGGAGGTGTTCTTTAATCTATATTCTAGTGTACAATACGCAGTAGTGGTCTACTAATGACCCTTTGGTCCGGCTCAATACCTATAGCGACAGCCACCTCGCATTGCCTGTCTGTATGTCCGCTTGCCTGCATGTTACTTACCTATGTGTGTGCGCGTGTGTGTGTAGCATCATATGTGAACACGTGTGCGTATAGTTTACGTATTATATATACATATATATATATATATATATATATATATATATATACATATATATATATATATATATATATATATATACAGTATATACACAGGCACACAACACACATATATCATATGTGTATTTATATATATATTGTAAGATATATTGTATACAATATTTCTTATAAGATATACATATAACCGTATCATGAACATCGGTAATATAAATCAAATATAACTATTGACTTTATTGTCCAATATTCAGTAAAAATGAACTGTTCTTTAAAGGTTAATGTGAACATTAACATACATACGTATACGTGTGCGTGTGTTTGTGTATGCGTATGTGCAGACATGTGCAATACATTATACACACCGGCTCTACAACTCATGCACGGTGTGTGTGTGTAAGCTTAAACCTGTATCAGGTTTAAACACATGTGTGTGTGTGTGTATTTGTTACATTCGTGTGTGTGTGTTCCCCTGTTGTGTGTTATGCACTCACACAGTAAAGATATATGTCTTTGTTATAGACACACACACACACACATATATATATATATATGTAGACATATGAAGATATATAGTGCTATTATCATAAAGCCTGTACTTAGTTAGCAGGTAATATACGTTACATGCACATCACACAGATGAGGGATACAGCGCGATGCTATGTCTATAGCCCTATAGCCCTATAGTGTAATTCAATATTCTTTAGAATAATGTCCTCAGTAATGTCCTGCATCAGTGTTTTAACAAGTCACACATTAATCAGCGCACCGCCATACATGTTATGTTCAACATTACATTGCGTATATTATAGTAGGGGAAAGATGGGTAATGTGGCCATGAGGGTGATATGGTCAGCTGCCGTATCTCATGAACTATAAGTCCAATCAAATAAAAATGTATACATGAAATATGCGCATTGGTAAGCATTGTTCAAATATATTTAAATATATACTTATAAGTAAACATTATTTGTAAATCTATTAATAAAAAAAATGATGTAAAAATTACAAAAAAAAATTTACTTTAAAAAAAATGTAAATAAAAGTTTAGTAAAACATATATTAAATCACTAATATATAATATAAATTTAAAATTAAAGTTGGATATTAAAGAACTATTACATTACAACAAAGTATGTACTCCTTTTACTTTTGTGAGTAATATTAATTA
This sequence comes from Osedax fenrisi, assembly GCA_964019155.1. NCBI lineage: Eukaryota > Metazoa > Annelida > Polychaeta > Sabellida > Siboglinidae > Osedax > Osedax fenrisi. Next base: position 56,178,550 of record OZ025242.1, read on the forward strand.
GTATATAGTGTGTTACCGAGAAGCGGGTAATGTGGCCACTTCATGATTATTTAAGTCATTCATATTAAAGATTAGATCTGATAAATAAATATATTTAAATATTGATAATATTGCGTGCTATGAAAACGTTGATTGCATTTACATCTACTATATCATAACCATACCAATATATTTGCATGCATATTATAATCGTGGTATACAATTTTAAATGTAATATAGTATATTTAAGGGGGAGGCGAGTTCATCTAAACAATGCTATTACCCTCCATGGAGGGTAATGTGGTCAATTTAATACTTTCAATTAGATACGCTAAAATAAAAACAATAATTCGGAAATCCTCATGTATCTATAGAATATATATATTGAAAAACATATCGAATTAGAACTAATATTTATAATTATAAATTATAACTTTAAAGTTATATATCATTATCTAAAAGTGGCAACAGTACCCATATTTCCCCTATATCATGCATGCATTAACACGGGCATCAGCATGCTAATAGTTATATTCACATATATTTTGTGTTTTGTGCAAGATATATATATATATAATATATATCTCGTGATAAAGATATACTATGTACTCAATATATTATATACTATATATATAGTTGATATATAAAATTATATTTAGTTAATAATCGTAATATATATCATACAATTGTGGGTTTATTAAATAATATATTTCAAAATATGCCATGGTTATTATTACATTACATTGGATAAAGCGCAACGTTCTGTACAGTGTAACCTATAGCAATGCAGACATGCATACATCTATAGGGACGTTGTTATCATTCGATATGATCCGTACGAATCGCTATTATAAGTATCTCTCTCTATTTTATGAAAGAGATTGCTATCATATAATGAACAAAAATATGTACATGATATTATACATACTCTTATACTTATCTCTATAAGGTACACTACTGGTATATATATATATATATATATCTAACCACGCTATGAATGGAAACATGGACCATTACGAAGTAGGAGAGACTTGTACACTACAATACAATTAGTAACATGCTTATTTCATTGATATATTGTTTATTAACGTGTTGATAAGCACAAGGGGAGGCAATATCTAACCGGGGTAGAACCTAGGGCAGTAGTAACTATCTATAGACCTTCTTACACTGGGTCTATATACCCCACGCATAGATTTCTATATTACCTAGAGCGGTATTTCTATATCTCGCTAATGTAACATTCTTCAACATACATGATTCCTCGATTTAGGTATCTCAAGATAGCCGACAATCACATGACACATACATTTAATAACAACTATTCAAACAAGTAATATTGATTTTTAAATACATTTGATTTTGTATCTATATACGCTTATAAAGTACGTTACGATTATATCAAAATAAACATTTATATTTATTTATGTTATATATATATATACTGCAATATAATTGCAACATTTAATTTGATTAAATAATACTTTAAATGTGATGGACGGTCATCTTAAGATACCTAAATCGAGGCACCATGTATGTAGAAGAAAGATCACGTGACTACCAATCTAGGTCAACTATATATCTATGACATCAGGCTTGTAAATGCACAGGATATGTGTGTGGTGTGTGTGTGAGAGAGAGAGAGAGAGGTTTTGTTCGACTTGGTGTCAGTATGAATCAAGCATATACACGTGATCAATACTATAGTATACTATATTATACTATACTATACTATATTATAGTATACTATATCATAGTATACTATAGTATATTATATTAGACTATACTATACTATATTATACTATAGTATACTATATTATACTATATTATACTATACTATAATATATTATACTATATTATACTATATATATACATATATATATATATATAGTATATTTTATATAATAATATGTAGTACACATACACACATATACCTACAGGAGTGCTCAATAAATACACGAGAGACATTAAGAATAGATACTACGCTGGTACAATACCCGCCAATATAACCATAACAGTGTTCAATAATGACGATATATCAGTATATTGCCTGGACAACTGGCTGATCGCGGAACCCAACGTCTGGAAAATCAAGAATACGGCTACATTCATGGTTAGCGTATATATCGCGATAATGTTACCCCGAAATGGGGTAGACACACCGACTAGGGTAGAGTGGGGCATGGGAGGGTGAACATATATGTGAACCTAGCTTGAATCATCTGTATTAATAATAGTATACGTTTATTTGTATTCATGGAGTAACTCCCAGTATAATTACTATCATTTGAATACAAATGTATTATTTAATTATAAATGTTTAATCAATTATTTAACTTATATTAATTATTTATATTTTTTATACTTATAAATTCGACTTTATATTAAATTATATTACCCATTTAAAATTATTATTGTATATTAGAAATGTTTGTTTTACTATTTATAATTAAATGATAAAATAAAAAATAAATTATAAATTAAATTTATATTATGTTAATTTAAATAAAAGTATCTATTTGGGGTAGGTTGAACACAGTCATGATGGGGCAGATTGAATACATATTAATTCCACCCCAAACTCATTAAATATATGATATTAATTTATTTAACTAATGGTAATTATTATAATTTCATTCATAAGATCAGCAATTGCTAATATTATATAATTATTATTATATATTATATTATATTATATTATTAATCATAATTTTTAAATATCTAATAATTATAAAATGCAAATAAATAAATAACAACGACGAATTATCTGTAAGATTAATATTGATTCTTATTAATAAGACTCAATTGAGTAAATAATTATATTAGATATGTTCAACCTGTCCTACTATCGGGGAAAAGTTGAACCATTTTTTATTTATTAAATTAAAAATTAATTAACTTAACTTATATTGTATGATATCTTTATCTTAATTTTGGAAGAAAATATATATTCTTATACTCCCTTTTATATAATTAAAATATTTTAATTAATAAATATGATATTGGCATTATAAGACAATGTAGTTGAAGTTGGCCGACTCTCCGTTAGGGTCCGAAATATCCACAGGGATAAGTGATATACTTGGTAGTGGTAGTGGTCTACTGTTGTATGTGTGTGACCTCCACTTATACCTGGTGACCTCTACAGATGACGTATGATGATATCGCGACCTTCTCCGGGGGTGAGGTTAAGGTACGATGCAGTTTGCGCACCTTCATACTGTCTGAACACAAGGATAAGGATAGCGAGAATAAATGGAAGGATCACGAATTACCAGGCCTCTCTTTCACCATATACCAATCATGTTAGTATTAACGGGCTGATGATATACAGTATTATGTTATACTATACGCCGAGTATGCTAGTAAATAAGATGTGTTAGTAAATAGGATGTATTAGTAAATAGTGGTAAGCTTTACTTGAGTATCATATACAGATATTCACGAGATGTTTGTTACATATATAATATACTTATAATTATTGATTAACATTAAGTTCATCATATGTGTTATTATAATAGTAGCAGAGGATCTGCATATACTATGATCATATCACACACATACATACATGGACGCATATACACACACGCTTACCAGAATACACACACATACACACACATAATAATAATACAATAAGTAAATATGTTGATAAAATTGGCCTACATTCATAATAGAGTTATATTATATCCACTGAGTGAATTATAACACATACTAATATTGTCTCATCTTGGATGCAATTGCTGAATAACTTGTTTCTTGCACTAAATATATCGTTAAATGTATTGCTAGTGAAGAAATTTCAATTAAAATAAATTCAAGACCTATATTAAAAAGTAATGCACTCTATCATAAAAACAGCCATATGTTGATAAATTAATATAAATAATTCAAATACACAATATTAAAAAATAATATATAACATATTTTATATATTTGCAATAAATTATTTTTAACTTATTTTTTTTAATATTTTATTTAAAAAAAATTATACTTGGGGGTCGTTTAATAAAAAAAAACTTAAAAAGTTGTCGACAAGGAAAAAAGTATGGGAACCACTGTAATATACGTATGACAAACATTTAAAATAATAATAATAAAAGTTAAATAAATAAATAGCTCCACAGTTTTTTAACTAATAATATTAGATACTTTTAAACTACAAACTATTAATTCCTAGTTAGAAGATACATATATATATATATATATATATATATATATACAATATAATATGTATTGTTAAAGTTAACTACTACTATTAACTATATTACTAAGCTATTGCAAGGAAATGTCTATGTACATCTGTAAATCTAGCCTATTTATTCTATACCTGCATTCTATACCCAACATCTCACAGTTTTTAGGAATCGTTTCCGAAAGATTCCTGTTAATACACCAGTCAAGAAGAACGAAGAAGCCTCTCTTACGTGTATTCCGCCCGACAGCAGACCAAAAGCAACGGTTATTGTTACTACTACTATATTGCCTACTATCATGCCTACTATCCTGCCTACTACCCTTCCTATAGGAACTAGTATACTACCAGTCCTACTACTACTACTACTACTACTACTACTACTACTACTACTACTACTACTACTACTACTACTACTACTACTACTACTACTACTACTACTACTACTACTACTACTACTACTACTACTACTACTACTACTACTACTACTACTACTACTACTACTACTACTACTACTACTACTACTACTACTACTACTACTACTACTACTACTACTACTACTACTACTACTACTACTACTACTACTACTACTACTACTACTACTACTACTACTACTACTACTACTACTACTACAACTACTAATACTACTACTACTACTACTACTACTACTACTACTACTACTACTACTACTACTACTACTACTACTACTACTACTACTACTACTACTACTACTACTACTACTACTACTACTACTACTACTACTACTACTACTACTACTACTACTACTACTACTACTACTACTACTACTACTACTACTACTACTACTACTACTACTACTACTACTACTACTACTACTACTACTACTACTACTACTACAACTACTAATACTACTACTACTACTACTACTACTACTACTACTACTACTACTACTACTACTACTACTACTACTACTACTACTACTACTACTACTACTACTACTACTACTACTACTACTACTACTACTACTACTACTACTACTACTACTACTACTACTACTACTACTACTACTACTACTACTACTACTACTACTACTACTACTACTACTACTACTACTACTACTACTACTACTACTACTACTACTACTACTACTACTACTACTACTACTACTACTACTACTACTACTACTACTACTACTACTACTACTACTACTACTACTACTACTACTACTACTACTACTACTACTACTACTACTACTACTACTACTACTACTACTACTACTACTACTACTACTACTACTACTACTACTACTACTACTACTACTACTACTACTACTACTACTACTACTACTACTACTACTACTACTACTACTACTACTACTACTACTACTACTACTACTACTACTACTACTACTACTACTACTACTACTACTACTACTACTACTACTACTACTACTACTACTACTACTACTACTACTACTACTACTACTACTACTACTACTACTACTACTACTACTACTACTACTACTACTACTACTACTACTACTACTACTACTACTACTACTACTACTACTACTACTACTACTACTACTACTACTACTACTACTACTACTACTACTACTACTACTACTACTACTACTACTACTACTACTACTACTACTACTACTACTACTACTACTACTACTACTACTACTACTACTACTACTACTACTACTACTACTACTACTACTACTACTACTACTACTACTACTACTACTACTACTACTACTACTACTACTACTACTACTACTACTACTACTACTACTACTACTACTACTACTACTACTACTACTACTACTACTACTACTACTACTACTACTACTACTACTACTACTACTACTACTACTACTACTACTACTACTACTACTACTACTACTACTACTACTACTACTACTACTACTACTACTACTACTACTACTACTACTACTACTACTACTACTACTACTACTACTACTACTACTACTACTACTACTACTACTACTACTACTACTACTACTACTACTACTACTACTACTACTACTACTACTACTACTACTACTACTACTACTACTACTACTACTACTACTACTACTACTACTACTACTACTACTACTACTACTACTACTACTACTACTACTACTACTACTACTACTACTACTACTACTACTACTACTACTACTACTACTACTACTACTACTACTACTACTACTACTACTACTACTACTACTACTACTACTACTACTACTACTACTACTACTACTACTACTACTACTACTACTACTACTACTACTACTACTACTACTACTACTACTACTACTACTACTACTACTACTACTACTACTACTACTACTACTACTACTACTACTACTACTACTACTACTACTACTACTACTACTACTACTACTACTACTACTACTACTACTACTACTACTACTACTACTACTACTACTACTACTACTACTACTACTACTACTACTACTACTACTACTACTACTACTACTACTACTACTACTACTACTACTACTACTACTACTACTACTACTACTACTACTACTACTACTACTACTACTACTACTACTACTACTACTACTACTACTACTACTACTACTACTACTACTACTACTACTACTACTACTACTACTACTA
>OZ025242.1:56190359-56205359 GCA_964019155.1 Osedax fenrisi
AAGCATTGTTATTACGAACGCATCGACACCATCAATTACATATATAACTGTTAGATTAGCTCATGTATATTGTATATCAGTTTAGTTAATAAATAGTATTCATTAAATACACAGACACTACTAACTAATATATCACGTCAACACTAACGTATATTAATGACTATTGACTAGATACAGTTTCACTGCAGTGCTGCACACACACACACACACACACACACACACACACACACACACAGCCACACACACACACATGCACACAGGTAGTGTGTTCATGCACACGAGAGAGCGAATACCACCGCTATATCGATGCGTCATGTCAATATCAGTAGTATCGCGCTATTACGTAACATAGAGGCGATGACGTCATCACTGATGACGCAACCACTTGTATACGGTACAATCAACAGTGATTGTGCCGCGGTAATATAATATTACGTAAGATCATATGACATTACATTAGGTCCAGACAATTGTATTGATGCGCCGAGATATTGTTATGGCGTCTGTTATATGTACGATGTATCGAATTGCGCAATATCTATCTAGCGCGCTGCACACGATTATGTAATACGCGGTGATATTGCATAACTGTTAATGTGCTTTGTTAGCGGGTTTAATCTCGAGAACAATTGTCCTTTTTTTTTCATCTGATTATAAAAACATCAAACGACTTCCAATATGGTAATTAGCAACGTGTTTAGATATACGCCCACCCCTCCCTCTCTACTACGACGAATACAACTGTAGTGGGAGTGGGTTCATTGCCCACTGGCCTTCGCCTAAAAGTAATTAATACATGTAAATAGTAATCTTTTAATTAGGTCACCAACTTATGCACACACACATACACACACATACATATACACATAAACATATGCTTACAATGCACGCCGTACGTACGCATGTGAATACTGGTGATACTGCATGTTAATAGACTGGCGACCTCCACGCTATATAGCGCATATTGGTTACTGTAGTAAGAGTGTGTGATGTGTGGGTGTGCGGTGTGCGTGTGTGTGGGTGTGTGGGTGTGCGCGTGTGTGGTGTGCGCGTGTGTGGTATACACAATAATGGTTCGCATATGAATTATGAAAATCGATGACATTAAAAGCAGTACATATAGGTAATTTAACATATAGAGAATGTCATCAGCATTATCATCACAGGAATTATAGGAATTCATACTAGAGGAGTTCTGCAATGCAATGCGCAGGTATCGGTAATGTAAAGGTCGCATTACATATAACATAAACTTCATACTATTGAATACAATTCCATATATCAGTAAATGAATACATACATGCCATATAGAACTGGTGTGTGTGTGTGTGTGTTTGTGTGGGAGGGAGGGGGTACTAGGTGTAGGGTTAGAACATACAGCAGCACATCTTGTGTATATACTGTTGTGACTACCTCATATGGTAATATCAACTAGAACTACTATAGAACTACATATCTATACTATTACTACTTTGTGATATTGTTATTACTACTTAGATATTAGTAGGATATATATATGATATTTTTCAAAGTTTCAAAGAACCTTGACATAATTACTTAATAGCTAGCTACACACTAGAGTCACACACACACACACACACACACACACACATACACACACACACACACACACACACACATACACACACTAACTATGTATGATCACTGCATCACCCAGAGTCTACGAGTGTGATTTATTCCAACAATAAATCACTTATTAAAAAAATAACCATTTTTTTATTTCCACCATTATACTATACATATATAATATATTACTAGTGTTTAACCCCCTCCCACCCGCTCCATATGTGCCTTTAGTTTACTCGATACTGCCACGCTATATTAGATAAACTAATACCCATCTCTTCAGATATAACTACCACATACCACAGTACATCCTGTACTGCTACCATTAATACTATAACTACACTATGTGATGCGCTAAGTAAATACCCCCTCCTCCCCCTACTCCCTTCCCCCTCCTCATCCATATCGATATGATGTATTACATAACTTATATATATCGTTATGTTACCTCATCACTATGATCTGGTCAATCTCGGATGCTATTTATAGAAGTCAGGCTTGTTATTACATTATCTATAAACCATTCAGCTCAGTAAACATTGCGTAATATGTTTCCGGTTTAGTGATGATGTAATACATTATAATAAGTCACTGATACACATAATCCGTAGAAGATGTATTGTTAATCTACTCAGTATTAATCCACAAATAAAATATAATTAACCCCGACGACGTATGGCATACGTTAACCCATATATCCTTAATTAACCTTAGTTACCCCTTAGTTAGCCGCGTATCCCAGTTACCCCTTAGTTACCCCTTAATTACCCCTTAGTTAGCCCTCATTACCCGCGTATCCCAGTTACCCCTTAGTTAGCCCTCATTACCCGCGTATCCCAGTTACCCCTTAGTTAGCCCTCATTACCCGCGTATCCCAGTTACCCCTTAGTTAGCCCTTAGTTACCCCTTAGTTAGCCCTCATTACCCGCGTATCCCAGCGTAACCCTTATTTAACCCCCCTCCCCCTCCAGTGAACGGCATGTGGTCAAGCTGGAGCAAGTGGTCGTCGTGTACCCGGTGCGCCCAGACCATCAGCAAACGTAGTCGACAATGTAACAACCCGCCTGCCTCTAAGTACGGTAGCCCTTGCCCCGGGCTTAAGGTAGCCAAGAGACCATGCTACTCCGGAATACACTGCAAACCATCGGCCAGCGATATCGCGGTCAGTTACATTCACACCGCCATATACACTATACACACTATACACACTATATATAGTGTGTATAGTGTATATATACACTATATAATAATGATAAGTGGAATGCAAATTGCCGAAATCAATTATATTATATTTAAAGCAATTTTATGAAACACATTATGTGGTGACAGCAAACCTCTCCTCATCCTCCTCCTCCTCATCCACCATCTCTTCCACCGCCTCATCCTCCTATGATTTTAATAATCGAATATGATTTAGTGGACGATAGTGAGTCACTATATGATAGTGGGTCATAGTACAGTCGGTTACTAGCACTAAAGATCACGCGCGCGTTGTTCATAATGTAACACAATGGCGGTATTGTCCTTTCTAACGTATTATATAATGATATGAACGTGTATGATTGTATATACTACTTGTGATTGTGATGATGTTCAGTAATGTAAACAGTTACCTTTAGATAAAACACTTAGTGTCACCACGACTAGTACATCAGAATCACCGATAGGAGCGCCACTATTGCCACACAGTATGTCCATGATGAACAGTAAACATACATTCCTACTTTATCATCATGTACATCTCTCTCTCTATCCCATTCTCTCTCTCACTCTCTCTCTTTCTCATTCACTGTATTTATCTATTGTATCTGTATAACTCACCCTATATCCCCTTATCCCCTTATCCCACTATCTATCTATAAACTACCACCTATACACAACGCTAGTTTCGTGCACACACACAAACTCACTCTCTATTGTTCTTTAGCATTGCAAAGTGTGCGCACACCTTATGCCAATACGCACACGCACACATGTAACACTGACATACTAATGCAGCACACACGCGATAGTACACGAGCGCGTGACAACGGTAGTCGGGGGAGGGGGAACTGTTGCCACTACACTGCCAGGGAACGGGGTGGGGTGGTAGGGGAGGAGGTGGGGGAGGAGGTGTTTTATGACGGGGTAGTATAACTCGAGCGCCCATTTCTTTTGATGCAATCGCAGTCGAGTGGTGTTATTACGAGTTGAATGAGTGCATCGGTCGTAAATACGTCATAGGTCATAGGTCAACTTGGTACTACTACTACAAGGTGACCACCACGCGCAATCTACCAACCAGTCACTCTTTATCTGTTATTGTGGTCCACTTAAGCTCTACTAGTTATAGATAGGCGTGGTCACGTGATGACCTTAGATCACGTGACACGGGTATCGGTACCGAGGTGTGTAAGTAACGGAGGTAGTACTAGGGATATACTGCCTATAGGGTGTAGCGTAACGGTTGTGAGAGAGAGATAGTGTAACCAGTGTACGTATGCCTGCCAGCCTATAGACTAGAGTTAGGCCTGGCTATCGTTAATGCCGGATATCGCCGGCTATCTTCCATCATCTGAGCACTGACATCCGTATTGACAGTAATAACACACACACACCACCACCTAATTACGTAATCATACACTGATGACGTCATCGTGTTACCGTCATCGTAGCGATATCGCCCTATAGCTTCCGATGTATACTATCTTCATGCTTTATGGTAGACCAGCGAGGTATAAATCACACATTACCCGACTATCATTATGACACGCCCATGATTATAGTGCAGCCCCGTGATTATAGCGTAATACTACTTGATTGACAGCCAATGGAACAATGGGAGGACTGGCTGAAGCTGTGTTCCCCTCACTGTAGACTGGAACGGAAGCGGATATGTAGAGTGAGCACGTGTACGGCCGCTATAGAATACCACAACTGCACGTCTAAACAAGAGCGCCAATGTTCCAGAGAAGGTTACCACCCATGTGTGTTTGTGTGTCCGCGAGTGTGTACGTGTGAGTGTGTGTGTGTGTGTGACCCGTGTTGTGTCGCCACTGAGACAGTAGATTATGCCACACATCACACACACACACGCACATAGTTAGATCTAGAACATGAACAGTAGGTAAAGGTGTACAGAAATACTATAACGTACACCAATATATAGTGGTAAGCTAGCGAGGCTTATCTTTACACATCCCCTGTACAGTTTGTGTAGTCCTACTACATTGGTAATCTGCAATGTGGACCAATGTACACCGATGACATCACCTATACCGTTAATAGTGTAGTTATCTATCGGGTGCTAATGTAAATATCGTGGTGCTATTAATAGCCTGGTTTGACCTTGAACGACCGGCGAGGAGGTCAAAGAAACCATATGAACGCGCATGACGGTGGCATAGTCTAGCGTGTTTATATAACTTGCAGTCGTACAAGTGTTTCTGTTACGCACGGCTCATCGACTCCACCAGGCCCGCACCGGCTAATATCGCACACCCGCACCGGCTAATACCGCACCTCCTTATAATAACAACACGGCCAGGATAGTGATACGCTGGTGAATCCCATGCATTCTGTCCGCCGACTGAGCATTAGGTGATCACGTGGGTAATGGAGCACGTGACTTACTACTAGTACCACACGTGACTTACTACTAGTACCACGTGCGTGTGCGGTTATGTACCTATACGTGGTGTGTAGTACTAGCCACACACGCACACACACATGTCAACAGTCACCCACATCATCACATGCATACACACATAAATGTGATTCGATAAAACACGTGATCAATTGTTATCCAATAACCTTACTTATTATATAATCACTTATATAATACAAGTGTCCGGGTGAGTATATTCGATAATGTCACGTTTCCACGCGTGTGTGCGTAGGTGTGTGGGAGTGTGCGGCGCACAGGTGTGCTTCGACATATATGTGTGCTTCAACATATTATCTAATATTTATATATATATATATTTAGATAAATGTCAATATTACAAATGATAGACTTAGTTATTTATATAATATGCAATGTCTCATATCATGTTGTATGATGTTTAACAATATATATATATATATATATATTTATTCCAAAACGGAATGTTTAACAGTAATTGTATTTATATTGTTTGTGAAAGTATAACATTTGAAATTCCAATACATATGGAGCTGTAACATTATATATATATATTAATGTAAAATGTACATTGTACATTGTACATCTTATAATATGCGTATTCATTAATTATCAATGTTTACTAAATTGATACTACTCCTGTTTATAATTTATCATATTATAAAGATGGATGTATAATGCACATTGTTTATACAATTTATAAATAAGATCTTTATAGACGACATTTACAATTCATTTATATATATATATGCATATATGCATATATACATGTATATATATATATATATATATATATATATATATATATATATATATATATATATGTAAGTATACATACATGTAAGTCACACACTTAATGACAACTACAATAACGATGTGTACAGTGTACAATGTGTACAATGTATACTATAATGATACAATATTAACAGTGAAATGGTGGCAATGAAGCACGCTCGTTACACATGATATTAAACAATACAATGGTGTGTGTGCGTGTGTCTCGCTATGGCCATTGTTATAGGCATTCACGGTGTTAAGATGAGGAGGAGGAGGAGGAGGAGGAGGGTCTCGTCTAGTATATTAATTATTAAAGCGATTCATCCCCAGCCCACCGCCTGCCTCTCCCCCTATCTCACATCCCCCTCCCCCCCTCTGATAGCTTACCCTATCACGTGGTATGCCCACCCCCATACTGTAGACGCGTGCGTGTGTGCGTGTATGTGTGCGCGTGTGCGTGCGTGTGTGTGAGCGTGTGTGTGAGCGTGTGTGTGAGCGTGTGTGCGTGCATGCTAACTGTATAAGCGCCTACATGCAGGAGACCTCATGCTCAGCAACCAGTGCGTTCATCACACAATACATTGTTTGCAATACAGTTACATGTAGCTCATTTGTTTATTGTATATTTGTATATATTTAATAATACAATTAATTATATTAACTTAATAATTCATAATTAATAACTACTTAGCCGGTACGTCACTGCTTCAAAAGAATGCTGGAAGAGGTAAGATATATCAATATAGCGTACTATATATAATCGTATACGAATTACAGTGTATCTATTGTAGTTATTGTAGCTATTGTAGCTATTGTGTATGCTCATTGTGTATGCATTCATCACTATAAGTATAATAGTAGCGGTTTAAAAATAGAATAATCACTCGATAAAGGCTTCCTACTCCATTCTATTGTTATTCTTCGGTATCCATGACAACTATCATTCACTATATATATATAGAGATATAGAGTGATATATAACCATGACAGTATATTATTATTATTCTACAAAGAATCATTTTCATTATCTGCGAGCGTTTTCCTCTCTAGGGGTTAGCCACGCCCCCTTGAGAATTGTCCCCGCCCATATCGTGCTGACATTTCTCAAACTTTATAATTAATATTTATTGACCTAATGGATAAATAGAGAATATAATATATATATAGTATATTTTCAGATAGACACTTTACTAGATTGTAGATAATCTATATATATATATATATATATATATATATATATATATATATATACCAATGGCTATACTACCAATGTTATACAATATATTAATACTAATAATAATAACTATTTACTTTTATTAGATATGGTAAATATATTAAAATTATGTATATTCGTTATACATAAATATAGATATTCTACCCTATATTTTACATTATATATTTATGATAATGTATTATTTTTATTTTTAATTTATCACATAGCATATTTTGTATTCTATATATGAACATATATATTCAATAACATATATCATAGAACATATTATTATTATAATTATTGTTATAATATACAATATTTATTTGGTGAAAACAATATTTAGTAAATCCAATATATAAAAGTAGGTCCTATATATATTTGAATATATACATTCAAATGTAATATAAATATGTGTCATATTGATATGAATACATATTAATTACTAAATATAATTTCATTTTATTTACAAAAACTTAAATTATTAACCCGTGATTAAACCCCATATTAAACCTCCATTAAACCTCCATTAAACCCAGTGTTTAATCCACCTAGTAGATGTCCTATTTGCTAGGTTACGTTAAGAATGATAGTGTATAGCATACATAGGTGTATGAATATTTATTGAAGTATGCGTGTTAAGTAACAGATATAACTGATGTTTATACACACACCTTATCCGCATCGTAGTTTCATTCACAGCCATCTTTATATTAATATATTATATATTTATAATATTAAGTTTTACAATATAATAGAATATATATACATATATATATATATACATGTATATATATATATGTGTGTGTGTGTGTGTGTGTGTGTGTATTTCCTTGTATCTATTTATACATATAGGAGTCCTATGTAGTATTTTCTATTAGTACTTATCTGATTTTTCGCATGCGAATCACATATATCTTATATAGCTTATAACCGCATATTCAATAATACTTACATACATAGCAATGTTAATATCGTTAATTGTCTGTGAAATATATTCAGATAAATAGTTTTTAATTTATAATAATACTAGGGAGATAATACTAACAAAAATGTATATAAGCTATGTGTGAATATGTACTTCTATGATATAACCACTAATATTACTATGACGTAATAGTTATGATGTAATCAGTTTGCAGTGATGTAAGATAACAACCTTACCCTCTCACAGCATAGGCATAGACTAATTCAATTTACTTTGTTTATAAATACGGGAATCTCAGACGGGGCATTTGTTTAATAATGTTTACATGCATCTTTAGATCGCATTTCTCCATGAAGTAATAAGTAATCAATTATTACATAACATCGCTGTACTTTGGTTTATTACATAATGTTGTATGTCTATCTCACACTTATCTAGTACCAATGACTACCGCTATAGTAGTAGTACCTACCGCCCCCTATCGGGGAACAGGTTATCACCCCCCCCCCCCGTATCACTAGGTTACCACGAAGAGATGAGACCTAACGTGGTGATATACGGAGCAGTGGCAGCGGTTGCTGTGTCCTTCGCTACCGTGTGCGTTATCATATCCGTGTTCTTGTACTGTAGACGTCAAAAACTACACGGTTAGTGTTAGAGGTCACCGCTAGTAGAGGTCATACGCATCCGGTTGACAGTGTGTGTGCGCGCGCGTGTGTGTGTGTGCGTGTGTCAATATCCTCTATCGTAGATAGATAATGTTACTATATCTCTATATCTATATCTCACTAGTGCGGTCTGTTTCTCTCTCGCTCTATCTCTCTATAGTAGCTCATCTATTGTTATTTCATTGTTGAATAACTAATATCTAGTTACTAAAATAACAGACATTTTGTTATTAACTACGCCATCATCGGTATGCTTTAGTTGTGTGTATGTGTGTGTGTGTGTGTGTGTGTGTGTGTGTGGGTGTGTGTGCGTGTGTGGGTGTGGGTATGTGGGTGTGTGTGTGTGTGGGTGTGTGTATGTGTGGGCCATCGATGTAAATAAAATATATTCTTTTATATACATAGATAGTATGGGCCCATTGGGCCTGTATGTGTGTTTACGTTTACACGCTTATATGTGTGTATATGTGCGCGCGCTCGTGTGTGTTTATCTGCGTACTAAACCTATAGTCAATATCATATTCAGTAGCATAATGATTTACTTACTGGTGCTTTATTTATGGGCTCTTAAGCAAACTGACACAATGTGTGTCGTACAGATGTCAACAACTGCGATTTTTAGTGGGCCAAAGTTCATTGTAATAAAACAAATAGCCTATGTTTAATTTCTTTACTGTTAAAACGATTAATTAAGGACAGCTTAAGGACAGGGGAGGTGATATATGTGTTATTGTGGATAAATACAATATATATATATATATATATATATATTTACTATTCTAATTAAATTAATAGAAACATTGTATTAAACATATAAATTAATATATTTCACACATAATGAGCAATGCATATTGAGCATGTGTGTGTGCATATATGTTCATCGTATGTAAATGCTACGGTGATCATCACAATATATATAACATCTCATATATATGATGCGCATCCAATATCTTAATTACTATATCTACTATCGCATGTATGTCTGTGAGATGTTCACGTGTATGTCTGATGTAATCGATACATCCTGGCGGCAGTGATTTGTACTATTGTTAGTCGGTCACTTCTCTATAGAGAGAGAGACCTGTGCTAGGGGATATAATAAGCGGTTGATCACCACCAGTAGCAGTAGTAGGGGGAGGGGAGGGGGTAATCATCGTGGTTATATGGGCAACACCGTACTGGTCAATACCGTATACAGCCACTTGGCGGCGCTGGTGCTGGTGGTCATTGATTGACCTATTATCTAATCAACAGTTGGTCGTCATCGCTTATACGCCCACTGCCGCCATCTCTTGTGGCGTAATCATTACTATTACATCATCATTACTATTAGCTTCACTGTTACGTCATGTTACGTCATCTCTGCCCAGAGAGTAATGCACTGGCTAGTTGATGTGGGTGGTGGCATGGTACTATAGTATGTGACGCTAGTGGTTGTGGTGGTGCTGAATGTGCTGGTAGTAGTACTAATGGAATAGTATACTGATAATAAGGTATCTTTCTCATTAGGTGCGACCTCTGTTCTATAAATAAATCTATAAATTCTATAAATAGATTTTTACATGTATTTAATAGGAAAAATAATGGTTTAAAATAAAAGTATATTAACTTTTTTTTTTATTCAATATAATATTTAACACAATGATATATATATATATATATATATATATATATATATTATAGATCTATAATAATAGCATTTATTATAGAATATTAAAGAAAATATTTAATACAAATTATATTTAACAAATAAATTATTATTATTTTGAAAATAAAAGATAAAATTATGAATAGTTTAAATTAGACTAATTATAAAATTAATAAATGCAATTGTTATGTAATTATATATATTCTAAATTGTCTGAAAATGTCAATTCATTATTAAAGCATTATTGTTCGACTTAATAATATTTGAATGAGTGAAATTAGTCAAAATAATTATTTCTAGAAAATTGATTATAAAAATTTACAATATAATTATGAAAAATGTATACATCATATATGATAAATATACAGACAATAACTTATCATATTATATTGTTATGAATAAAGAGCCGATAATTGATTATTAAATGTATAAATAATATTATCTATTTTAGCTTTTAAAATTCTAAAAAGATCTTATATTAATTAAATTATGACGATTAATAAATATGATTATTTTGTTTAAAATTATTATTATAATTTATTTAAATGATATACTTTTAAAAGTATTTATTTGATAGTTATATTGTAGGTAAAAGCATGATTTATATATCTCTTTAAATATAATAGTTAATATTTAATAAAAAAATAAAAAACTCAATTTGTTTTCTCAATTTCAGAGATCGTACTATCCTTAATTATACATTCAATGATATCTACTTGGTGTGTGTATGTGTGTGTATGTGCGTGTGTGTGCGTGTGTGTGCGTGTGTGTGCGTGTGCGTGAAACAATACAGTCATGTCCCGTCCTCACTATAGCTAACCACACACACGTGCGTGTACAGCGTAGCAAGTGCATACGAGTACAACCCGATATGCCCCCTCCCCCACAGGAAGTGGTGTCGGCGCCGGTAAGAAGATGTCCATAGGATCGGAAGCCGTCACCATGTTAGCCGTACCGGATGTTGCTAATATGACGTCATCGTCGTCGTTACATCATCGTCCTCTGCCCGGCACGCCCGCCTCTAATACCGGAACCAGTTCTTCCGGTTAGTAATACTAGTGGGGTCATAGTGCATTCATCGGGGTATACCCTATAGGGTGATTTATTATACTGGCTACGTATAGCTACGATATAAATTATAATTAACACTTTGCATGCTATTAACAACAGTCATTGATTACTGACGCACACTGCCTCTTAATGTATACACACGAGCGCCGCTTACTGCAGTCTAATTACTATGCTCATCCTTAAGGTGACTCATTAAGGTAGTGACTCATTAAGGTGACTCATTAAGGTAGTGACTCATTATGGTGACTCATTATGGTGACTCATTAAGGTGACTCTTTAATAGCGTGTAACCCTAGCATCATGCACCGCACCCGCGATGTTTAATTTATATGTATTATTAATTATTTAAATCGCGTTTTAGTTGATATATCAATATATAATATATTACATATATTTTAATAAATTAAAACGTTTTTAAATGAATGCACGCCATGATAAGTACACATTCGCATTACAATATATGTACTACTATTTTATTTTATTGATTTTAATTCGAATATAATATTATGTAATATATTTATCATTGATCATCACGACCTCATAAAATAATATATCTCGAATGGCGGGTTTATAGTATACTGTATACACAAAGATTTTGCGAAGCAAAGATATAACACTCACTATGCATGCAACGTAATTTAGTAATAGCCCCAACCGCTGCTAGCAGTAGTATCGAAATCACTGAAATAGATTTAGGTTCGGCTCTGTTTGCATACAACAATGTTTTCATTGCTCTATTAAATTACATGCAATATAAATTAACTTTTACTTACTAAATATATACTTATAGCATTTAAAACATACATATCATATTTGTTTGTTATATATTAGTAATGAACACTTAGTTTTCATCATATAAATATTAATTTAAAGCATATTATTTAACATTTTAAAAGTGTATAGTTAAATACGAATTTACATTATAAACAACACATAGTTCCTAAAAGTAACCCGCTATAGGTGGCACCAGGGTATTTTGTATACAAATTCGAATTACACGATTTCGCGTAAGTGTTATATCTTTCCTTCGGAAAATCTTTGGTATACATATAAATACATATGAAGATTATACACTACAGCTTAGCTATATTTTACGTCATATATCTGACCCAGTAAATAATACTATATTATATTGCGAGAAAAATGCGTATGTAATATAGTTTGTGAATGTTTGCATTATTATATAGTGTATACCGGGTGGGTGGTACTACTACTACTACTACTACTACTACACCTCGATAACACTACTATACTACTACTACTACTACAACACAGATACCACGTCCAGTAGTACACTGATACATGAGAAAACTCCGCTATACTCTAACGCTAACGAACCTCAGATGCACGTGATCACTCTAGCCAATGAGAGGTGTGCAGCTATGAAGAACGCACGTGACCAGGTACCCACTAATACCACGTGTATATCACGTGTATACCACGTGTATGCCATACTCCTCCTCCTCCTCCTCTTACCGCATAGCACTGAGATTGTTTTAATATAAACATATTTATTGTAAAGAATAATTAATACAATTTTGTATATATTTATAATCAACTTTGTCATAATGGATGTAAAAAATGGAGAAAAAGTATATTTAAAAACAAAATTGATATATTGATTACATTAAATGTTTCACTATTATTGTACACTATAACTTCTAAGCCCACTGAATATTCGTATAAGTGAAACCTAGGCACATATGCCTTCACTAAGTATCCCTATCACCGGATTACATATCACTAGATCAAACGAATAACGTGTTAGATGATGACCTTCAGCGATATCCGGTCTAAATAATATGTACCACGTGGTATGAATACAGCAAGTGTATCAATATAGCGGCAATACTGTTCTATCATAGGATAGCCTAAAGCATATAGTATTATATAGACCGCTTTACCATAAGGTAATGTGATGAAGGTGATGAGTCACTCTCGACTATCTGTGATTACATCACTATCAACAATGATTAGTCATCATTGATACCAGTAATGAGTCACCATCGATAGGGCGATTTCACAATTATGCCCTACCCCCACCCCACCATACTAACCCTCTCCCCTCCCCCCCCCCTGTCAGCTGGGTGGAGACTACCAGGTATTAACGGATGCACAAGACAGCCACGTCTACGCTATGTTCACACACGAAGGGGGTCGCCTATCTCTGCCTAACTCAGGTACGTGTTGTAGTCATATATTATGTAACGATACCCTCACCCTCTGTACCCCCACCCCACCTGGTATCAATGTCCAGTCGGGTAGTATACTTCGTGTGTACTTATATCTAGGTCTATAACTCGCTTGCCCTTGTTCATCTTACTTAATTACCTGATATATTCACCCCTACACCATTACGTATTATATTACCCTAAATCATGGATGAATATATATATATATATATTTTACCCAATGATTAGGCCATTATATAATATTACACTTTTTCTTACAACGTAATTACCCCTATATTAGCCCTCCCTCCCTCCTTCCCCCATATCATTGTTCAGGGCACTATTATGCCATTATGATTACCAGTATTATTGCTATGCTACACCCCCCACACACCATTACCACCACCACCACACAACAGGTGTATCGATGTACATGTCTGCCCTACCGAGTAAGCAGCGCATCTATTTGAAGACTTGCTACGACCACAGACCCAAACTAATGGGTTAGAAGCAGGGCATACACTGAATTAGATACAAGGGCCTGCATTAATTATACTAGTAGTAAGGTCTGCTAGTGGGGTACATATCACCCTAATAACTAGTGACAGTATCCTAGTTAAGTGACCCGAATTCCATGCATTCCCTCCTCTCCTCCTCCTCCTCTCCTCCCCTCTCCTCCCATCTCACTTCCGTGAATTACAATTCAGGGATTGTTTACAGAATTGTAGTATTATTTTAAATATAAACACGCTTATCTATGTATTGATACACACTTCACCACGTGTGCGAGTTTTAATCTCTATAAGTCATAATCTATACCGTATTCCTCATAAGAAAGGGGCGTGTCTACCTAAATAAAACTCCCTGTATCTATCTGTCAATAACTTAGCTTATCGCTATACGGTAAATATTTCATAATAAGGCAATTAATCATCTACCATACACTGTTTATATAACATTTCATATCAGTAATCAATTGATAACCTTCACCTTTCAACTACTTACATCCCTGTCACTCACTTCCATCACACTATCACCATGCATGGTGCTATATTCACCGCAACATCAAAGCAATATAATGACTATATACACACACTTATATATAATGATATATAATGCTTGTTGAAAATTAACATAATGCCACACAACCATTACTCCCATCAAACAGTAATAGCCTCATACTAGCAACATAATAGCATATCTAATAGCCTCAAATATTTGCATTGTGCTATATAATATTATTCAGCTATTATGTTTCCATTCAATGTCTATTATGCTGCTATTATGTTTCCATTAAAAGTCTATTATGCTATTATTA
>OZ025242.1:56210359-56312859 GCA_964019155.1 Osedax fenrisi
GGTAGTGGGGGTGTAGGGTGGTGGTAGTGGGGGTGTAGGGTGGTGGTAGTGGTAGTGGGGGTGTAGGGTGGTGGTTATGGCAGGGGTGCGGGGTGGTGGTAGTGGTAGTGGGGTGTAGGGTGGTGGTAGTTGGGGTGTAGTGGGATGGTAGTAGTAGTGGGGTGTAGGGTGGTGGTAGTTGGGGTGTAGTGGGATGGTAGTAGTAGTGGGGTGTAGGGTGGTGGTAGTTGGGGTGTAGTGGGATGGTAGTAGTAGTGGGGGTATAGGGTGGTGGTTATTGCAGTGGGGTGTAGGGTGGTGGTTATGGCAGGGGTGTTGGGTAGTGGTAGTGGTAGTGGGGGTGTAGGATGGTGGTAGTGGTAGTGGGGTATAGGGTAGTGGTTATGGCAGGGGTGTAGTGGGGTGGTAGTAGTAGTGGGGATGTAGGGTGGTGGTTATGGCAGGGGTGTATGGTAGTGGTAGTGGTAGTGGGGGTTGTTGTTGTTGTTGTTCGCGGCGTAGCGTTCACATGGATGGGAGTCCATGCGCAAACGCTATTACAGCCTCTGGTTGTTCAATCAGGGCTGACAGTAGGGGCGCCGCTCCCCCAATCTCACGGATTCGTCTTCGAGCTGTGGCCGGGCACTCTTGGAGCCAGTGCTCGAGCGTCTCTGGGGCTCCTTGGCAGTGTGGACAGGTCGCGGAGGAGTCAGCATCGACGATGTTTCGGTATGCTTCCAGCTTGTGGCAGTGGCCACTGCGGAGCTGGGCTAGTAGGACCGAATCCTTTCTAGAGAGGGAGACTGGGGCTCGCTTGCCGTTAAAGACCGCTTTGGTTCTCTCGTGGCTTATGGCCGGGTCCATCGTTTCTCTCTTCGTGAAGGCTTTGGCTGTCTGGAAGGTTATACCACCATCCGTTGCCGCTGGTTCTTCGTCTGAAGCTGCCACTGCATTGGCTTCGACGTCCGCCCACTCGTTTCCTATGAGCCCTATATGGCCGGGGACCCATTGTAGCGAAACACGTGTATTCAACGAGTTCAGGATTCGGCGGGTCTCTGCTAGGTCTGAACCATCGCTCAATCCAGGCGACTGTAGTGCTGTCAGGGTTGACTGGCTGTCGGTGCAGATAATGAAGGGGCCTTGGTTCTCGCGGTTCTTGATCCAGCCAACTGCCAGTAGCATCGCTGTCACTTCCGTCTCATAGGACGACGTGAGACGTCTTCCCTTGCGTGTGATGGAGGTGATTTTGACTGGGTCAGTGGCTGGGCCTGATGTTACTACTGCTGCGCTGCCTCCGTTTTTATATCCTCTTTCCGCCGATCCGTCAGTATAGATGGTGATCTCCACTTCTCCGGCTGCCGCGATGGTGTCCACTGTGTCCGTGAGCAGGGTTCTCTGGTCACAGGACTTATCGCTGCCGCCATTTAGTCGTGTATCTACCGTCCATGTTGGCTCTCTGTCCCAGTTCCAGGGTGGCGCTTTCTTTGGAGCAAACCTCTCTCTAGGCAATTGGTCCAGGCCGATGCGTGCACATTCTGCTTGAGCTAGGGTACTGAAGCTCGACCTTTTCCATTTATGCTCGATAGGCGAGGTGAACAGTTTGTGGCGTGGGTTGCCGGCGGGGAGCCTAGCTGACCTTTCCCAGGCAACAATGCAGTTACGCCTGATCTGCGTCTCGAAGGAAGTTAGCTCGGCCTCCGTGCGTAAGCATTCGAGAGGTGTGTCAGCCAGTTGACCTGTTAGGATACGTAGAGCCCGATTCTGTACTCGTTCCAGGATGGCAACGTTCGACTTCGCGAGCCACGGTTGCCAAGCCGCGCCGCAGTAGTGCAGTGTGCTGTGAATCAGTGCTGTGTATATCCGCGTCATGCATCATCTGCTCCATCCCCACTCTTTGGATGACAGGGAGGATAGGATCCGGATCCTGGACATCACTCTGAGCTTGACAGAGTCGACATGTGGCCGAAAGGATAGCGAGCGGTCAAAGGTGACCCCGAGGAACTTGGGAGTCTTTTTGAATATGAAGGGCTGGTTATCGAGGGTAATCGACGGAATCCACTTTGCTTCATGAGTGTCGGAAGTGAAGAACGACACTTCACACTTCGACGTGTTCAATTTTAGCTTGTGGAGATAACTCCACTCCGATACCCTGTGCACCGCCTCTTGTACCTTGCTCTCAGCAACAGTCTTATCGCGGTCTTGACTCCAGATCGCCATGTCGTCCGCATACATGCTAACGCTCACCCCGCTCGGGACTTCTTCTCTAATACCATTAATATAGAAGAGGAATAGTAGGGGTGATAGTACAGCTCCCTGGGGCACACCTTGTTGCATCTTTCTGCTGGCGCCGATAACCCCATCGATCCGAACAGCTGCCTTTCTGTCGCAGAGGAATCCTCTGATCCATCGGACGATAGTCCTTGATACGCCTTTCTCCGTCATCAGCTGGAACAATCGATTCCGCCATACCGTGTCATACGCCTTACTGTAGTCCAGTAGTGCGAGGACGCAGCGCTTAGCGGGTCGAGTCTGGAAACCGTCACTGACTGCTTGGGAGAGGCGGAGGACTTGATCCTCGCAGGATCTGAGGGTCCGAAAACCAGCCTGGTCCTGGCACCACCACTCATTGGACTCTGCCATGAAGGAGAGGCGGCTTGCCACCATTCTCTCCATGGTTTTTGCCACGCAGGATGTGAGCGATACTGGGCGGAAGGAGTCAATCTGACTTGCTGGCTTACCCTTTTTCAATATGGGGACAATTATAGCCTCCCTCCATGAAGCCGGGCAAGATCCTGTTTTCCATGAATCATTGAAAATGCGCAGCATGAAGCTGGCTGCGATTGGGCCCATGGCTTTGATGAACCTTGGGTGAATCTTATCCTTCCCTGGTGCGCCTTTGACTTTCATCCTTGTGATTGCGTTGGACATTTCTGCGTCATTAAATGGTATAGAGCTCGGATCCTCAACTATTGGACCTATTAGGGAGCGGCGCACTGAATTCTTAATTCGGCATTCCTTGGGTATACTCAACCTACTGGTCGCAGCGTACCTTTGTAGAAAGACATCTGCTTTGGCCTTGTTTGTTATGTACTCCCTCCCCTCGTGGACCAATGTTTCATTCCTGATGCTTGCTGTATTCCTTCCACTTAATGACTTGATTGTGCTCCAGATCTTGTGGGGGTTCGAGCTTGAGTCAGAGTCTTCGAGGAATTCCTTCCATCTATTCTCCTTACTCTCTCTGATCATATCCCGCACTGTCATACATGCCTCAATCCATTCAGCCCGCTTGTTCGTGATGTCTCTCCTCAGCGCGTTTCGTCTCTTCACAGTCTCTCGTATGTCCCTGGACATCCACTCCTTTCCATTAACACTACATTTGACTTTGCCAATTGCCTTGTTGGCCGCGTCAATCATTGCCATGTTCAGGAATTTGGATCTGGAGTCTAGAGAAGACTCGTGTATGGCCGCTGGTGCTGCTGTCACCGCTTCGTCTACCGATTCAGCAAATAATCGGAAATTAGCAGACTTCCAGTTCCATTTGAGTTCGGTACGGGATGGGGCGTTCAGAGTTGTCACTTGACAGTCAACGGTGATGAGTATGGGGAGGTGATCCGATCCTAGGCATTCAGTCGTGCTCCACTCCACTCGATCCAACCAACTGCTGTGAACGAGGGTCACATCGGGCGCGCTGCTGCCTCCGGTACCTGGGTTAGTCCTTGTTGCAGCTCCGTCGTTCGCGATGCAGAAATCTTTTTCCATCAGCCACTCCTCGAGATTCGATCCCAGAGAGTCTTCAGGTTGCCATCTGTCCCACATATGACTGTGTGCGTTTAGATCGCCCCCTGTGATTGCGTTCCGGTCATGAGGCAGTTCCGACATCTCAAACTCGTTACCGTGGTTTGCTCCTCTTGACGGGGGGCAGTAGACGTTGGATAGTAGAGTCTTGACGAAAGGTTTAGCTCTCAGTTCAATCGATTGAATCTCCAGTAGAGAATTCTGGGCACTGGGCGTGTTGTCAATAGTTGTGAAGGGTATATCTTCCTTAATAAAAAAGAGAAGTCCCCCACCACTGCCGACGCCTCTGTCTTTTCGGACTGTAGAGTAGCCCTTTATAGCAGGGTTCTTGTCCAGGGCCCTCAGCTTCGTTTCCTGGATCATGATAATGTCGAGATTGAATTTCCTTATTCGGTCTTCGAGCTCTACCATCTTGGTCCTGATCCCATTAGCGTTCCACTGTAGTATTTTGAGGCAGCCTCTTCTGCTCACATCGGTCTTTCTCGATGGGGCCGCTTGGCGCCGGTCTCCGCTATCCACGCCCTTGTTGTTCGCGCTGGTCGAGCAGTTTTCACAATGCCAGGAGCCATTGGATATGTGCATGCTTTGTTCGCCTCTCGACATATTAGAGCAGCTTTTGTGACAGGTACGCCGGCATCCTATGCAGACGAGCGGGTTGGGCGAATACCTTACAACTTTTCCGCATTGCAGGCATCGCTTCTTAGGCGCGCTGGTTCCTGAAAGTCTCGGGGCTCCTATCGGTTGTCCAACCAGTGTGGGTACGGTCGATGGTAGGGGAGGCGTACAGGAACGGGGTGGGACGCAGTCGCTGCAGGTCCAGTTTCCTGGAGTCTGTGACACTCGTCTCAGGCCGCTACATTTCTCTTGCTTGTGTGAGGTCGCAATGCACGAGCCACATCTGAGGTGTGGCTGATTGGTTCTCAACGTCCTTCCGCAGGGCTTGCAGAATAGACCAGGGCCGGGGTTCACTTCCACATCGCCAGCTCTCATCAATAGTATCCGGACCACCAGAGCTGGTAGGTGACCGGACCACAGAAAAACCCCCGTGAGTGTGGAGGGGCGGCGTTCCAACCGGGCCTTGGGCCCGAGACTGTAAAGCCGAAGTAAGGATTCTTTTCGCCATCTCGATGAGGTGGACATGGAGCGCCGCGGGAAGGCAGAATCGTAGCTCCACGGTAGTGGGGGTGTAGGATGGTGGGTATGGCAATGGTGTAGGGTAGTGGGGTGTGGTGGTAGTGGGGGTGGTAGTGGTAGTGAATACCCTATAGGGTAATACTTGTGTAGGGTAATAGGGGTGTAAGTCCTACAGTGTAGGGTCTACACTGTAGGGTAGTGTTAGTGATGGTAGTGGTAGTGGTAGTGGTGGTTGTGGTGTTGCTGATAGTGGTAGTGATGTAACATCATTCAATATATAACAATTATACAACATCCTGCAATATACAGAAAAACGACACGTTACAAGGAATAAGTTATATGATGACGGGTCAACCAATCAATGGTGACCTTCAATCGGTGACCTCGGGTACTACCGGAAGTAGATCTACATCCACCTCGATGTCTAATTCACATACGGGCATCTCTCGTCAATTGAAATTCGAACTTTGCCAGGCTCTTAATCCTCCCAACGCTCAAGGAAACGACTGGAGGAGATTGGCTGCATGTTTAAATATAGATAGGTCAGTATGTATAAATATAGATAGGTCAGTTTGTCTAAATATATATAGGCCAATATTTCTAAATATATATATAGGTCAGTATGTCTAAATATATATAGGTCAGTATGTCTAAATATAGATAGGTCAGTATGTCTAAATATATATATATATATATATATATATATATATATATATGTCAGTATTTCTAAATATATATATAGGTCAGTATGTCTAAATATAGATAGGTCAGTATGTCTACATATAGATAGGTCAATATGTCTAAATATATAATTAGGTCAGTATGTCTAAATATAGATAGGTCAGTATGTCTAAATATAGAGAAAGTCAGTATGTCTAAATATAGATTGGCTGCATGTTTAAATATATATATAGGTCAGTATGTCTAAATATAGATAGGTCAGTATGTCTAAATATAGAGAAAGTCAGTATGTCTAAATATAGATTGGCTGCATGTTTAAATATATATATAGGTCAGTATGTCTAAATATAGATAGGTCAGTATGTCTAAATATAGATAGGTCAGTATGTCTAAATATAGATAGGTCAGTATGTCTAACCACGTTAACTAACTCGATGTAGGCACTTCAATTAACTTATTTTTTAAAGTTTTCGGGTACCACGTTACATCGGGTATACCTCAAATATAATATAATGTAGCCCTATCTACCTTAGGGGCTATACCCATAGGGTGAGGGTTACTATTGCTAACTAATGCATGGGGTACATCCATTGGGTATGTAGTACACACACACACACACACACACACACACACACACACACACACACACTGTGTATCAGGTGACTATGATATGCGCGAAACTATAAACACCTCAACTGCGCATGTCAACTACAACATCAATAGTGCTGCATACAGTGGGAGGCGGGGTTCATTAATCAATGTAAACAGGTCCACTTTTTACATGCAACAACTATGTTAATGAACCGCCGGTATATATAAATAGATAGGGGTCTGTGAAACTGTGTGTTCCGCCCACAGTATATGCACAAGCATTGTGTATGTAACAATCTCACACACACACACATACACACACCTACATATAATGGGTATGGCGTGAGAGAAGTAGATTGTCACACAGAACACCGTCGTCACCCCTTACAGTTCTGCACGGTGATTATGTAATCTGTTATGCTGATTGTAACTCACAGTAGAAGTTTACATCACAAGATAATACCACCCACCGCGATCAAGCCTTTGTTCTTCCACGAGCGCGTTTTTGTCGCCTTTAGAATTGATTTCAGTGTAGATTACTTGCAATCAAACAGTATCTATACACCGGACATGAGAATTGTATCGATAGGCGTATCCCTTTGATTCCAATTACATTATTAAGTAATGTCATTGTAATACTATTTTCTCATGTAATACTCTATTTTCCTATTGTTTAATTCAATATATATATTAATATATTAATATATTATATATATATATATTAATATATTAATTTATATATTTATTTCCTAGATATATAAACTACTTCGCTACGAAAACCAATCCGACGTGTTGCATTCTGGATCTGTGGCAAGCCGTGAACGCCCGCTCTAATCACCCCCGCTCCAATATGGTGGTACAACTCTTATCAGCCCTCGAAAGTATGGAACGTTCAGACGCTATAGAGATAGTGGAGAGATACGGGCACTGGGTGTAACCCCTTTCCCTCACCCCTCCACCATTACTGCGCGCCTATTCACGTGTGATCTCTTGAGGTAGTATTCGTAGTAACACCACCCCACCCCAACCCCACTCCCACCACCGCCACCACCTCAACACTGCCTTCCAACTAATAGGTCAACTCAAAACGTATTATTATTATTATTAATATTTTAATTAATTCGAAAATAGCTTTTATCATACTATCTTACCATTACTATTTGGCTATTATTCAATATTATTAGCTATTTATATATGGAGTATTAATGTATATATATATATATATAAATAATCATTATATGTCATTTTGACATTATTAAATTAATGAATATTATTATTATTATTTTTATTATTATTATTATTATTATTATTATTATTATTATTATTATTATTTTTATTATTTTTATTATTATTATTATTATTATTATTATTATTATTATTATTATTATTATTATTATTATTATTATTATTATTATTATTTTTATTATTTTTATTATTATTATTAGTACAAATGCGTTATTTTTTACAAAAGTAAAAACATACACTGTTTATAATATACAAAATATTGTAAATATATTTTCAATAAAAACTGAATAAATAAAAATTCACAAATATATATATTACTTCACATTTAAATGTCGATTATTACAATTGTATGGATTACCATTAAATAGTATAGATTCATTAAATATTGATTAGATTATTAAATACATAATAATTAATGAATATATTAGAAAGTTTATCTAATATGATATATATATATATATATATACAACCTATGTAATCTACAACCTATCTCCTAATAAATGCAACCTCTCTCAATTATATACTATCCGAAATATATACAGAAAACTTCTAATAAATTCCAAACCCACCTACTTAAATGAGAAATTCAACTGCAACAATTATGACTACAAAGAGCTCTATGAAATAACTAATAAACTCCTCGGTAGAACTAATAATGTCATATTATTTAACCTACCAGTTATTCTCTTGTGCTCTACCTTCTCTGAATATTGTATTTATATCCCTGATTATCTAAACACTTTGAACAAACAACTACCTGACATCCAACTCTCTTATGACTTATCCTTTCTGACACAATAATTTACGGTGTTCTACTTTACCATTACTACTACGATTTATAATCTTATTATCACCTCTAAATGTTAGTAACACTCAGAACCTCCGCACCTATAAACTTTAAAAAAAGCTCACCTCAACCATTGCACTAATATACAAACGTTTCATTGATGAATCCCTTTCAACTGGTAGTATCCCTTCAAACCTAAAATACTCCATATTCTTCAATTTTATATAAAAACCCAAACTGGACTGTAATATCCACTCTATTTAATATCCACATACCCATTTATACATTTCTTATTTAGAAAATCATTTACAAACAACTATTCTCCTACCTTACTGCCAACAATATACTTGACCCTCAGCAAAGAACTTTCAGAAAACTACACAGTACAGAAATAACTATACTCTCCCTACTCGACGACCTCCTGAAATACCTTGATAATGATATCCCAACACAACCAATATTTCGACTTAACTGGTCATCCTAAAAAATGTCTCAACTTAAATTACTACCATTCTATATTTCTCGCTACTGACTAAATAACCTGATAATATTTAGCGACTAATTACATTAATTACACTAATCACACGAAAACCTAGAAACCTTTAAATATACGATCTTGACTAATAACGATATCTGAACTTCATCATATTCATATTCGCCGCGTTGAACATTTGTCCGTAATCATTATTTATTTAATTACTTAACTATTATTATCACACTATAATAATTGTATAATTAAATTAGCGTTAACATAAAATAAAATCATCATAACACATACGACTATATATAATTAACGCATTTCATAAGAATATATTTTACAATTTTGTTTGGACTTCTATCTTTACCATGTAACAATGCTCAATATGAGAATTTATTTATTTTAAGAATTACCTTTTGAACACATAATGGGATTTTTATAATCTTATAAGGTCTCACAAGTTATCACTTATCTCCATAAACAACAATATTAGTATACTATAGTTATAACAGATATTATCACAAGTAAATTTAGATTCTAAAATGTATTATGTATAGGGTACGGAACGGGGTAGTGGCCGAGAACAGAGTATTGGTCGTTTTAATTAACGCTTAAATGGTGCTAAATAAGATAAAAAGTTTAACTATATACAATATTTAGATAATCAAAATATCTATAATATAAAGTAATTTTTTTTTTAAATAATTAATTAATTGCTCTAATTTATTACATAATCATTTTTTGTTAAATTTTAACAAAAACATGATTATATATATTTATACTTATTTATGTGTGTGAGTGTGTGTGTATATAATTAAATCATTGAATAAAATAAGGTTCGTATGCATCATAAATATAATTATTTAATATTATGTAATTAAAAAAATATAAATCGAATAAATTACGAGACACCTATTGCATATTTTGATACTATCGGCCACTACCCCGGACTTGCTTTATTTTAATGCTTTTGTATGCCTTTTTTAATGCCTAATAAATAGTTAATAATATTCAGTAATATATACAAGTGAAAGCATAGAAAATTCAAAAAAAAATTAGATCTTAAAATTCAGTATTTATCGATATAGGGGAAAGTAACCGAATACGGATACTCTCGGTATCTCATAAACCATAAATCCTAAAAAAAAAAGTTAATAAATAAAATATTCATAATTATAAAAATAGTCTAAAAGAGTATTTTTTATTTTTAATTATTAAAATATTGCTAATATATCCAATAAACTGATTTTTTTATTACGTTTATAAATGTATGAAAAAAAATTTCAACTTAAAACCTTTTCAAGAATATACAAATGTATTGATATAAAATTATTATTTAATTACTATATTATTAAAAAATAAAGCATTCTAAAAATTGTATTTTTAATTTCTATATTTTTTATCAAATATTCATTAAGTTGTAAGCATATATCTAGATGTCATATAAGTTCCTAATACAGACACTCTATATGTCTTAATAGTGACACCCTATAACCAATCAACGCACATCGTATGAACTATTCTGATTTTCATAAAAATCGCGTGTGTTATAATAGTAATACTACCAATAAAGCTCATTCTAAACAAAATATTATTTAGACACTTAAATTGTATTATTAATTAAAAAATAATAAAAATAAATAAAATATTAACTAATTAAATTACAATATATTTTTCATAAAATTAATTATAAATAACGTAATTGTAATTTGTCTGATTGATTCATCAATAATACATAGTTTATCTAGTGGTATATAGGGTATCCGTATTATAACACAGGGTGTCCGTATTCGGACATGGGTACCGAATACGGACACCCCTGTTATCTATGGAAAATAAAATATTAAATAAAATTTTAAAATTACAATAATATCTATAATCATATAATATTAATATATAGTAATTTTTGAATACAAATAATGAGTCATAAAAAGTTAAGACCATTTATTGTTAACGTGTCCATATTAGGTTACTTTCCCCTCATTAGAAGTATGCTGAAGCATATAAATTATCGGCCACTACTTCGTTCTCTCCCCTAGGTATGTATTAAATATGCATTAAATAGTAATATGTACATAGACATAGACATAGACATATACAATTGTCTAAATAAATTAATATTTCTATATCTGATAATATATCTCAGTAATATATTACTTGGTATATTAAAAATTGCCTATAATAAATAGATTAATTAGATTATGATCAAACGTAAACGCGTATACCCAAATATACACCAGATGAATACTAGATGAACGTTAGGATACTAATAAATTGTATCAACATACAACATATAAAAAACCTACTGATAATACTATAGTAATATAAATCAATAGAACATTACAAAGAATGCATCAATATTACATACATTAGCGGTTAATGGTTTGTTATACTCTATTATGTAATGGATTATTTATTTAATATGATATTTATATAAATATCAGTAGAGGAAAGTCTCCGATTACTGACCCCTAAATGATTATTTGTAATAACTTATTCAATATTAAATATATTTATTTGAAATTTTGTAATTATGGTAATATTATGGCAATGAATAATGTGACTATTTTAAATGTTTGATATAATTATATTTACAAGAATAAAAAAGGGGGTCGGTAATCGGATACATGTGCCTAATACCGACCCCCTTCTCCTATTACCGACCCCCTAAAATAATATTGGTATAAATAATTGTAGTATATTAATATCCAATAAAAATAGTAGATAATATCTAGATAAGCTATTAGATATACATAAATATAATTAATTATAGCATGCACGCAATTTATTTTTTATTGAATTTATGTTTTAATAGTAATATTAAATTTAAATTTAAACTTTATAATAATTATATTAAAATAGTGTATATTATTATTTAATATTTATTTATTAATCAGTATGTATATAATCAACTGGAATCATGAATCCTAAATCTATATCAATGATACATAAACAATTTACGACATATTTTAAAGCAAAATACGGATCTATTTTGACCGGATATCATTAATCACATGGGGTCAATTATTTCTCAATTAAATATTTCCAAATTGTATTTATAATTATTACAACTGATAAATCTATCAACAGTTATGTTAATATGGTAGATATATCGTATTATACTAGATTGTATATATTAATAAAGAGTATATTTATTAGTAATAGTTTACACCACATATATGTGTACACACATTGATATCTATATAAATTACATTAATAAAGTAAACTATAGTACGTAAGGGTATACACTTTCTTCGTGGGTTGTGTAATGGGTATCGTATAAGTCAAATAAATATGAACATATTTAATAATTATATTTGTTTATATATAGAAAATTTACATTTAAAATATATCTAGGATATCTTTTTTTATAAATTAAATTAAATTTTATATTAGAATATCAGTTTATATAAAGAGTACAAAAAACACATTTCGGTGAATTTCCAAACTCTGTGATATTATCTAGAACTTCTAATATATCTATACCTTATTTATTATTTTATTTTTTAATATATAACATACATTATTACCAAGTATTCTATTACTACGAGAATAAGTATACTATTTTATGAAATTTTAATTTCCGTTTGAGTGATTTTATCATAAAAACTTTTTTAAATCAATGATTTTAATATGATTATATTAAATTTATAATATAATTTAACATAAATTCATATATATTTTATTTGGAATTTCGACATAAATAATATAAAACATCGTTCAATTCATGTCTAATTTATAATTAATTATTATGTTTTAATAAAATATTTATATAGAAATACAAAATTAAAAATATTAATGCATTTATTTGGAAAATAAATCAATATCTCTGATATATTTGATTCAAAGATTGAAATCATTAAAATTTAATTAATATACCACTGACAAATATCTAGTTAGGAATTCATAATAATACAAACAGTAGCCATTGCATAGGTATCGATGAATCATCGTCAATGACATCCTGAAGGAAATGTCCTTGTAATTAATAATATATTTCTATGAAGATTGAACATTATAAAGACAGCCTATATATATATATATATATATATATATGTATATATAAATTGGTATACCAATTAAATTCCGCAAACATGCTGCAAATAACACACTAAATTTAAAGTAAGGCGCAAGTTATACCTACGAATTAATATATAATTATAAATTTATACTGAACATTATAGCAAGGAGAT
The DNA here is from genome assembly GCA_964019155.1 of Osedax fenrisi. Classification (NCBI taxonomy): domain Eukaryota; kingdom Metazoa; phylum Annelida; class Polychaeta; order Sabellida; family Siboglinidae; genus Osedax; species Osedax fenrisi. The sequence goes on from OZ025242.1 coordinate 56,223,243, forward strand.
AGGTATTTTTTGCATAATATTGTAGATCAATGAAATGTTTATAACTATTATAAAAATAATTTAATTTGAATAACTATTAACCAATATATCTTAATTATAGCAACCCATATGATTTTCCTATTACCGACCCCTAAATTACCCTAATACCGACCCCATGTGATTAATGATATCCGGTCAAAATATATCCGTATTTTGCTTTAAAATATGTCGTAAATTGTTTATGTATCATTGATATAGATTTAGGATTCCAGTTGATTATATATGTAAATTACATACTGATTAATAAATAAATATTAAATAATAATATACACTATTTTAATATAATTACTATAAAGTTTAAATTTAAATTTAATATTACTATTAAAACATAAATTCAATAAAAAATAAATTGCGTTCATGCTATAATTAATTATATTTATGTATATCTACTAGATTATCTAGATATTATCTACTATTTTTATTGGATATTAATATACTACAATTATTTATACCACGATTATTTTAGGGTGTCGGTAATAGGAGAAGGGGGTCGGTATTAGGTACATTTATCCGATTACCGACCCCCCTAGTTATTATTGTAAATTTAATTATATCTAACATTTAAAATAGCCACATTATTCATTGCCATAATATTACCCTAATTATAAAATTTCAAATAAATATATTTAATATTGAATAAGTTATTACAAATAATCATTTAGGGGTCGGTAATCGGAGACTTTCCCCTATTTGGGTTATTTTAACTTCTATGTTCATATTTATTATTTAATAATAATAATAGTTATTTATTGAAATCACATATACATATATATATATATATATATATATATATATATATATAACATTGAATATTATATTGAACCACTATATAAATGTAATGAACACTTATTTTTTGTTTACATTAAATATATAATGTACATCTATAATTTCCATTTTAAAATAACATATATGATAACAAATATTATCTATTTAGTTCCTATAATAAATACCACTTAGTTTAGGTGTCATAACGTCGAATAATATGTGTTTGCCAGTTATGACTATATCTTCCTACAGAAAACATGTGATGTCCCTTAGAAGTCGTTCTCATGTTAATTCATCCATTTTTTAACAAGAACCGATAATGTATTACATATTTATAGGCGATATATCTCCTAAATATATAGATATACCTATTTTAATGGTTCGAACAAGGTTTGAACCGGCGTCACGCAATTGTGGGGTTAGCCTTCACATCTAACAGTAATAGCCTCATAATAGCAGAATAATAACATACATTATAGCCTCAAATGTTTAAATTGTACTATTATGCCTCTATTATGTTTCCATTAAAAGTATTATGCTGCTGTTATAATTTGTAATGCTATTATAATAATAGCAACATAATATAGCAAAATAGCATTACAAATTAATAGCAGTATAATAGGATTTTAATGGCAGCATAATAGCACATTGTAAATATTGTAGGCCATTAGTTATGCTATTATGAGGATACTACTGTTAGATGGATTCTGGACACAAATATACAGGCAGAAGCATCCATATCTCCGATACCATTGTTATAACGGACAACTGTGGCGTAGTCGTATATAACGGAGATAGACGGACAGACGAGCACGTGACCCACTTCTCACGTGATACCTTCATAGACAATAGGTGATAGGGATATACGTGATGATGAGATGTTTCCTTAGCGTAATATAGTAATGAGGTGAATGTTAAAACTGATACACGCTCGCTGGTGACTTTACAATTATAATTAAAGTTTGAATTATGTAATACATTAAATCTAGATTACAATAAAACATTTTAAATATAAAGCAGCCTATATATTCATGTAAGGAAATCAATCATCAATGTCTCCTTTCACTATTATCCATTCACGATAAGATTATTGTGCGTGTGTTGTTCTAAATATATATTATTACCTAAATACATGTAACTTATTAGGTGATATTACATAATATCTAACATTGCGTAACTTATAACCTAACTATTCTGAATATTACCTATATTATTATCTTTGTTAACCAGACATATCTTAACTTACAATTACTCTTATTGTACTTTATCCTATATCTCTACTATGACTCATGTCTATAACCTAATTATAACTATACTTGGTAATGTGTTGCTGGTATCTATAGTTGTGTATTTACTAGCATATAGGCTAATGATATATCTAATAGATATATCTAATGATTACTTTAAATGTATTTCTATAAATCGTATGGAACATGCTCACTGATACAGTGTTGCTCATACATAATACGAATGGCATAGTATACTCTTTCAATGTGACGAATGAATATAGCAAACATAGCAAGTCATAATTAGTCATTTGTAGGGGAAAGTCCCCGATTACCGACCCCCTCCTAATACCGACCCCCTCTCGTATCTCAGTAACTATAAGAGATATCAAAAAATAATATATACATGAACTGTTAGTAATTTAATGATAAATATGAAAACGTATTTTGTTTTAAAAAATATTTAATCCTACAATTGTTATTTGATAAAATGTATTATTCTGTTTTTATTTTTTAAATATTTGAATAATAACTTTTTTTAAATCATTTTAAATACTTTTTAATTAATAGAAAACTTAATGTTGTGCATAATATTGTAGTTCAATAAATTTTTTATAACTATTATAAAAATAATTTAATTTGAATAACTATTAACCAATATATCTTAATTATAGCAACCCATATGATTTTCCTATTACCGACCCCCTAAATTACCCTTACCTAAATTACTAAATATTCCAGACAACATATATCCCCTTTGAGAACCAAATTACATTGGCTGCCAATAAAATCCCGTATAATTTACAAAATTGCACTCACCATACATTTAGCTACACATCATAACACACCAGACTATCTTGCCAACTTACTAACTCCCAACACAACTATTTACGAACAAAGACACATAAACAAATTCAAATTAAAAACTCCAGTTCTATTACATTTAACATCTTCCCAACATAAATCTTTATCCATCCATGCTCCAAAAATCTGGAATGATCTACCTCACCATATCCGATCAATTGACTCAACTGTAACATTCAAATCAAAGCTCAAAACATACCTTTTTGCCCAATAATATATTGAAAGCACGTCCGAAAACTTCAATAAAGAAGTTGATGGAAGTGCCTAAACCAATTAGGTAACAGGTAACAGGTAACCCTAATACCGACCCTATGTGATTTATAATATCCAATCAAAATAGATTCGTATTTTACTTTAAAATATGTCGTAAGTTGTTTATGTATCATTGATATAGATTTAGGATTCATAATTCCAGTTGATTATATACATACTGATTAATAAATAAATATTAAATAATAATATACAATATTTTAATATAATTACTATAAAGTTTAAATTTAAATTTAATATTACTATTAAAACATAAATTCAATAAAAAATAAATTACGTCATGTTATAATTAATTATAGTTATGTATATCTACTCTTTTTATTGGATATTATAATACTACAATTATTTATACTACGATTATTTTATGGGGTCGGTAATAGGGGAAGGGGGTCGGTATTGGACATGTATCCGATTACCGACCCCCCTGTTTATTCTTGTAAATATAATTATATCAAAAATTTAAAATAGCCACTTTATTCATTGCCATAATATTACCCTAATTACAAAATTTCAATTAAATATATTTAATATTGAATAAGTTATTACAAATAATCATTTAGGGGTCGGTAATCGGGGACTTTCCCCTATATATATATATATATATAAATATATATATATATATATATATACAATTTAGAATATAGTCCTTAAATGTAATTAAATATTCATTTAAATAAGTAGTATGAAAATAGTATTACATTATTTAATATCAATATTTTATATTATAAATAATTATTAAAATTAATAAATGGAGGCTATTAAATTATTTTTATTGAATAACACATATTACATTATTAACTTAGATAAATAATAGATATCGCAAGTATTACGCCATATATAACGATGGTTATAACAAGTAACCATGGGTATTGGTAAGTTCACACATACAAACATGTACACACACGTCACGCATGAATGGTTTACAACGCGACTTGATAAGTTAGCCCGTCTTATCTTTAAGTCCGGCATAATTCATGGTATCCGTCATGTAGCTGGTGTTTAGTTTGACCTTCAGATAACATTGAAGTCTAGAGTCATTCACAGTGAACACGATCACCTCCATTCCGCGATTTCTTATGAAATCTATCGTCATTCTGTGAATAATATTTATTTTCTACACTGTAATCTGATATATATATATATTTATATATATATATATTATATATATTACTTAAAGATAAAGTAAGGGAAATAGAGTAAGGGAAATTCTTTAAAGTTTAAGAGATAAAGTAAGGTATATTCTCCAAACCCAACCCAACAATAACTATTTTTTACATAATATTTCATTTATTCATTAAATTTGTGTATTTATAATAATATAATTTTAATAAGTATCATAGTATTTTGAATTCTCAGTATATATGAAGGGTGAAGAGTAAACAGGGGTAGGTAATTGTATACATATTCCTAATACTAACCCCATGCATAATTACAGATCCCTTGAAATACGCGTAGTTTAAATAATTGTAATATTGTAATATCCAAACAAAATCATACACACACATATATATATATATATATATATATATGTGTGTGTAGTAATGTAATATTATTAAATATAATTAATACAATACGAATGCATTTTTATTTGAGAAATAAATAAATATTATTGATATATTTTATTTAAAGATTTAAATCATTGACATATAATAAATATATTACCACTGCTAAGTATTTAGTTACGAGTACAAACAGTAACCCGTAAATAGATAGCTAGAAGAGTGTCCAGTGGAGTCCACTGGACGTTATCCAGTCCTTGATACTATTCAGTGAATGTTACGCTTGATTGAACATGCATTGAAATAAATCTTAACACGAGTTAGAAATATAACAAAACTACAAGTTAGTACAGAAAAATCCAGAATCAGATATTATAAATCAGCATCTTAATTACAACATATATACATATATATATATATATATATATATATATATGTTGAATATACACAATATATAAAAATTAAATTAAAATTATACTATTACTTACTATATAATATTAACTAATGTATACATCATTGATTTTAAATGAGGAAACACATTTTACAACAATGATACATCCCCAAGTACGATTACAACTTAAAATACAGATATATTTTTTATTTAATATTATAAATCACGTATACGTATACATATATGGTCGATATTTTAGTAATTTAAGTGGTCGATAATTGGAATATTAATGTGTTAATTATATTTCTCATACAATTAGTTTCATTGATATATGCTAGACATTTTAATTATTTATAATATAATGCTTGGTGTCACTTTTTCTTTTAATTAATTAAGTATTTACAATGATCAAAGTAATCAGTCAAATATTAAAAAAATAAATCCACCATATTATATGTTTTCAAATACAAGTTTTTATTGAGAATCAGGATAATTATATTCACGTATATCATCATTAAATCACTGATGCATGTCATGCATAAATTACTGTTGTATATCTGAGAAACAAGAGCTGGTCGGTATTTGCAGACTTTCCTCTACACATTACTTACGTAGTCATTCACATATTAGTTATACACATACTCGCGCTGCAGTGACCAATATGCACGCGTTTACCAAAGCCAGGGCTTTGCGTGTACTGTACACTGTGTACACATATACACACGCATATGTGTGACATGTATTCGAACATATTTACACATTTACGTTTACAATGTATACCTATGGAAACGATAACTTACAGTGTACGTCGTACACACGTACACACTCACACACGCACACACTCACACGCACTCTCACACGCACACTCACACACACCCACACACTCACACACACGCACTCACGCACACACACTCACACGCACACACACGCACGTGACTACATTACCACTGACTTTGATGCGATTCTGTAGTCCATGATAAACACGTCGTTCTGACATATGTACCACAGTACGTTGTAGTGTAGCCATCTCAGTATCTTATCCATGGGCAGGTATACGAGTTTGTAGTACCTGTCACGTGATGTGGTTATAGGGAAGATAGGGGTAGATAGTATGTTTAGTTTATAAGTGGTCGTTATATAATTTTGAGTATCAATCGCATGGGTTTTATACTCTATATTATAGTATTACTATATAATATAATTATTATATAAAAGAGTGTATATGTATATCGCTAAATTATATTTTAATAATTAATTAGATTTTGAATTTAAAAAATAAATATTTAATTAATAATAAAATTAATTAATTATACTATTAATTAATATTAATATTTCGATAAGTTTTTAGTGAATTCACTCTTTGCAAAAGTGTAAATTGAATCTTTTAATATATTTAGAATAGGAAATTGTTGATAATTATAAATTATGAAATTATTAACAATTAATTGTTAATTGTTAAAAATTCTATATATAATATTTAATAATAATATTTATATATACTTAAATATAATTTTAGAATCGTATAATTATAGCTATACTGATAGTATAATACATATTTGTCATTATTGCATGCACGCATGTTAAATTAGTATATTATATTAGATAATATAGGGGAAATTCTCCAATTACCGACCATTCATTTAGGGTCGGTAATTGGAGACTTTTCCCTAAATAAAATATCTATAAAGAAATATATTTTTGATGGCATGTATATATATATGTGGTTATTAGTGTTGAGTTATGTGTATATATGTGTGTCATATGAAATAAAAGTAATATAAATAATACAATATTATATTAAAAGTGAAAATATATATATTCATATTATAATTTTTAATGTTTAAATTGAATATTTTATTATTATTTTTGCCAAATTTCTAATTTTGTCTATATAGCGTTTTACCTATTTACCTATATAACTATATTTATTTAAATAATAATAATATTAAATATTATTTAACTTTTATTATATAATCGATTTATCAGGATATCAAATATAGGTATCGTATACAAATTATAAAATGAAACGTTTCTTATTAATACTTAATAATCTTGTTAAGACGTTTTATATAAGCTTAGAGTTTAAATATATTATGATATACTATATAAACATATATATATGTATATAACAATAAGATATGTAATATATTAAATATATAACATATTTATAAATAATTATATTTTCAATTGAAATTATATTTTTATGAAAGTTTGAATATTACGGATTATGTGAAAAATAGTCAATTAAATATAGGTAAATATTAATACAGAAATAAGTATGTATTTTATAAGTATATATATATTAGTAAGTATCATATATCGATATTATAATAATGCATTATAATAAGTATAATATTTAATATCGATAAGTAATCTATGTTAATAACTATTTAGATATATCTAACATATTTGTTATTTGCAATATTATTAATCTGAAATAATATTATTTTTAAAGTGCGATCTATTTGTTAATACTTATCAGTTTGTAATTATCAGGCCTATTTATTAATTATATTGAATAATTTACATATATAATTAGTTCATATTAGAATATAGTTACATCATAATACAATGGGTAAAAACCACCCAAAACTTAATTTTATTTAATCAGAAAATTATTAATAACAGATATAGGGGAGAGAACGGAGTAGTAGCCGATAATTTATATGTCTCAGCATACTTCTAATATATCGATAAATACTGAATTTTAAGATCTTAGTTTTTTTGAATTAGCTATAAATCATATAGATCTAGAATACTATTATTTCACTTTTAAATATTACTGAATAATATTAACGATTTATTAGGCATTCAAAAGTGCTTAACAAAGTATTAAAATAAGGCAAGTCCGGGGTAGTTATCCGGCCGCTAGTATCAGAATATGCAATATGTATCTCCTAATGTATTCAATTTATATTTTTTTAATTATGTAATATTAAATAATTATATTTATTATGCATACGCACCTTATTTGATTCAATGATTTAATTATATATATACACATACTCTTACACATAAATAAGATTAAATATATATAATCATGTTTTTTTCAACATTTGACAAAAAATGATTATGTAATAAATTAGAGTAATTAATTAATTATTTAAAAACAAAATTAATTTATATTATAGGCATTTTGATTATCTAAATATTGTATATAAAATTTGTTATCCTATTTAGCACCATTTAAGCGTTAAAACGACCACTACTCCGTTCCGTCCCCTACTATTTTTTTCCTAAATGGAAAATAGTGTTCCATGGTATTCTATAAAGTTTTCTACAGTACACGATAACACAGCTATCGATATCACGTATTGTGTTGTTGTAATAATGTCACGTGATAATATAACTTATTACCATGTGATGATCTTCTGACTTCCGTCATAGTTCAAACAAAGGCAATTATCGCGATGTATGGCGCCGGTTGTGAATTCTTCGTTACTGTACTTTAACTGCAACAATAGAACAATAGAGCAATGTAGGCATGTATAGATCAGCGGTAATAAACGATTATTATTGTTAAGATACATACGATATAACAATGTACTACAGGTATAATACACGTATATAAAAATGATATGTAATGATATGTAATACATAGAATATTGAAATCAATAAATAATCACTGCAGTGAATAAAGGAGAGTACTATTGATATGTAGGGTCTCCACTATGGGGCTTACGGTGTATGGTTCTACTGTGGGGCTTATAACCGTATACGGTGTAGGGCTCACGGTATAGGGTATCCGTATACATACAGTGTAGCTATGCATATATATATATATATATATATTCGATAGTAATATTCTTGTATTACATCCTTATTATTATATTTATTTATTTTATTATTATTACTATTATATCATCAATATTTGATATTTTTATTATAAGGATATTCTTAATATATAAGCTATTTATAGATTCTGAATATTCTACCGTATATTACATTTAATTCGGAACATAAATATGTATATTCAATTAATAAGTGTTATTAAAGTATATGATGAATCATCTAAATAGTTAGAATGCAATATAAATCGAATCCTTAAATAAATAAAAATATAATAAAAATCCACCATGATTAATTTATTAACTTATTAACTTATTACATATTACATTTTAATTTAACACCAATAAATAATAATTATTCAGATATACATTATTAAAATAATAATTATAGACATGATTTCAATGATGATATTTATCATTTAAGAATGACCTCTAATTATAACCAGTTACGTAACGTTTTACTAACGAAATAGATAACTTGTGGAAAGTATGATGATAATACCGCCATTTTGTAAAGTTGTGGGTACTTGTCGTAGAGGTCATTGAACGTCTGGATTATCTATTGTTTGTGTGGTCGCATTTATTATATAATACAGTTAGGAATTAGCATCTTTTTTATAAGCTATTGTATATATATGTATATATATACATATATATATATATATATATATATATTATATTAAAATATGTTCAAACACTATCGATTCTGATATGATCTTTGATGTCAATGATCATCTTCAGGTTCAATGTCAGACACAATTCAACCATTTCTTCCAAGTGTGGAACTCTTTCATAACGCAAATCACTGTATCGCGTGACGTTTGGCTTTTATATTATAGAGTAGACTAGGAATTATATTTAGTAATAGATATTCGTTATGCGTTACGTTTATTTCATAGGCTGTGTTTTAATGCAATAGTGTATATTGTTTATACCATATGTATTGTTACATTATCTATAAATATACTGAAGATATTAATGCATACATTGATACTCTATTGATCAATAATATGTTTATAATACCGGGGAGAATAACCCTCCCCGATAATCGCAAGTTATTTAATATATACTCCTATACTATATTATTTATTTAGTTATTATATAATAACATTATATAATACATAATAAATATTATAATATACCCATAATATATTATGGTATAATGTTTATTATATATTATATAATGTCTATAGAAACCCACATAATAATGCAATAATAATAAATTAAATTCTGTATAACTTGAAGTACAGCTACACTTAAATCTAACTTAATATATAAGTATCTGGTAATGATAAATTACTTCTATTTATAGCATAGCGAACAGTATTAACCTAATGCGTTTGTAATGTATCCAACATTATGGTTAACAAATATTATTAAAAGTCACGTATAATTGTATTAATATTGTCGAATATTACTTTTGAAAACTGTTGTTAAATATACGTCGGTGTGACAATGATAAAATGTAATTTAATAAATATATATGTTTTAGGATACTAAATATCTACCTGTAGACATATTAATATATATATATATATATATATATATATATATATATATATATATATATATATATGTATATGTATATATACTCATAATTATATAATATATTATCATATTATATATATATTCTATATTTATAGAAAATTAAAAATAATATAATCCTAATTCGATATTTCTAAATGAATAACTTACAAATATGTTTCATATAATATTATGTTTACATGCGCATGTCTACATGCGTGTGTATACATGCGTGTATGTTTACCAATCATCGTAGAGTTTGTCTACGATACTGTATTCCCTGATCTCCTCAAAAGTAAGCTCCCTAACTTCACCCTCCCCGTCCGTTGTTCTGTTTATAGTGAAGTCGTGTATAACGACGGGAATGTGGTCACAGGTAAACTTTACGTCGAACTTGATGCCGTCGGCTCCGTTCTGTTTAGCCTGTGTGTGTGTGTGCGCGTATATGTGTGGGTGTGGGTGTGGGTATGGGTGTGTGTGTTCGTGTATTTAGGTATGTGTGACTGCGTGTGTGTATATACTATATACGTGTATTAATATCGACTCGAATATAATTATGATAGAATATTCGAGTAGTCTGATAGAATACGTATACGCGCTATAGCTATAATTATGTGTGGCTATATTTATAGGGAATATGTGGATATAATGGTATATATACTATAGTTATACCTGAACAATATTAGTTGCACACTGTAAAATATATGTGAATTGTATTTAGGTCATTGGTATATTTATATTAATACATGCACATCTATCGATTAATTCAGCATTTCATATATAACATATAGTAAGTGTTATATGAAATAAATCACATTTATGTACAATCATTTGTAAACGTTGACCATGTTGACTATAATCTTGTATACAATTGTATACAATATTATACAATATATGTTAAATAATATCATTAGATAAATAACAAAATCATTATTAACATTACCTATTTATTATAAGATATTATAATATATGCATTTAGTAGTACATTATGTAGTAGTATATTGTTTTAAGTGACAGGTTTCAGTTTTAAAGTTATTGAACATTTTCAGAAATCTTATTTTAATAAACTCGGCGAATATATGATTTATAGCTCTTCATTTATAGGCATTCGTTGTATTTATAAACAATAATTGTTAATCAATTTAATCAATATATCTATATGTGAAATTGTAATATTAATAGATTAACTCTAAATTAAGTCAAACACCTATGTGTTAATGTTATAAGGATTATAAGATCTACTATAGTGTTTTAATAGTGCATCTTAACAATATATGTATAACTAAATAAACTATAAACTATAAACTAAATTATATATTCCTCGTCTCATTTTTAAATAACATTTTCTATTTAGTTATAAAATAATATAATTTGTAATATGAGTTTGAAAAGTTCATTTATATTCAACCAAGTATCTGCCTATTTTAATATTTTAAAATGAATCATGAACCAATTAGCTTAATGTATTAGACCATATTTTAGAATCAGTATAATGTCGTATAATATACAGTATAATAGCGTATAATATATAGTATAATAGCGTATACACGTGTGTATATCTAATATTATAATTTATAGGTAATTGTAATATTATTATAATAATTGAATTGTTTATCTTTATTTTAATTTTTTTAAATATATTGAAAAATGAACTTACATATTTAATTTTCTTAAAAATCTAACATAATTGCTATATTGTATGATTAGCCTAAATATATATATCTACTGACTATTACTAACTAGGGGAAAGTAACGAAAGTAATACGAACACTAGGTATAATAATAAATGGTCTTAACATTTTATGATTAAATATTAGTATTCAAAAATTACAATATATTAATAGTATATATATCATATATATGATTATAGATATTATTGTGATTTTAAAATTGTATTTAATATTTGTATTCAATAGATACAATTTTTAGATTTAGATTCATTGGTGGTATTAATATTATAATACACGCAATTTTTATGAAAATCAAAATAGTTCACACGCTTCGCACTGATTGATTATAGCGCGAAACTGTCCGTATTAAGAAATCTAGAGAATCAGACGGACACTGTCCGTATTAGGGATTTATATGACCCATAGATATATGCTTATATTTAATTAATATTTTATAACAAATATAGAAATTGTGTATATAATGTTTAGAATGCTTTAGTTTTAATAATATATTGATGTATGTTATATCGATACATTTGTATATTCTTGAAGTCGAAATTTTTTTTCATAAATTTAAAAACGTAATAAAAAAATCAATTTATTGGATATATCAGCACTATTTTGAATAATTAACAAATAAAAAAATACTTATTTAGACTATTATAATTATAAATAGTTTATTCATTAACATTTTTTTGTAAGATTTATGGTTTCTGATATACCGAGAGTGTCCGTATTCGTTTACTTTCCCCTACTTATTATTGACTTTTTTATATTTGTCGCTAGATTAAATATGTTGAATATGTGTTAAGAAGTTAGCATGTAACAGTAATTCTATTATATAACAGCGGTGTACCCTTGTATACATTTGTATAACCGTATAGATCATGTATGATACTTTCCTATTGATAGTAAGTAATTACAACAATGTATGCGAATGATACGTATTTATTAACGATAACTTAATGATGTAACGATAACTTAATGATGTAACGATAACTTAATGATGTAACGATTACTTAATGATGTAACGATAACTTAATGATGTAACAATTACTTAATGATGTAACAATTACTTAATAATTCAACTAATTCATGATCGTGTTATTTACATGAAAGTTTCAACATTTTTTTTTAGTAAATTAGTATTATCTTTTGTTTAGTATAGCCCCTACTAATATATTAGTAGGGGATGTTATTTAATTAGTAGAACTTAAGCATCGATAAGTATTTTGGGTTTTATGATAAGGTGGTAAGGTGTAAATAACAATAAAAATATCTCTTGTTCGGATAACTACATCCGGGTGTCGTAGTTTCAAGGTTAGAGATATATATATATTGAGGTATATTCTATGTTTGATCTCGTAATAGTAAATTAAGTGAATTGACCTGTGAACTGCAGTTAACCATGGTTACAGTTTACCATTACTATATAACATATTAATATAAATATATATATATAATATATTATATATATATATATATATATATATATATATATATATATATATATATACGTTAGTAGACTATAGCTTTGGTGTTTAGTATTATGATGAGTCATTATACTGACCTATGTGTCATCAATATCTGATATAATTATGCTTATAATGGATCACGAATTTTTATATTTTTAAACAGCTATATATTATATATATATCCTATAGGATACTATATATAGTATGCATGTATATATGCAATCTATATATATATATATATATATATATATATATATATTGTTTAGATATACGATACTGTTTATATAATATATTATTAATCGTATAAATAATATAAATCATTTAAACACACACACACATATATTAGTATATGAATACATATAGGCAATTACTTGTATATACTATATACGCACATACACACATACGCACACACATTGCACGCAATGAACTATGAACTAACGATTCTGACAGCTCTAAGTGTGTTCTCCGGTCCATCCTCTCCGGCACATCTCTGCGCTATCTTCAGCGTCCGTTTGTCCTCGTGTAGCCAGTGCACCCCTAACTTCTGGGGTACCTTGACTGCGTGTATCAAGAGTACCACCAGTATGTCCACTAGTATGCCGTACAGGGCTCGGCGGCATATCAAAGAGAAAAACACGAATACGTAGAGCAGAAATTTTACATTTTTCGTCACGAAATCAACGATGATATACGACAATATCTCCATGTGTTATTTGGCGAGTTTATCTCAAGTTTATCTCTAGTGTGATTATTTAATAATAATATTTTATCGCTTTAGAAAATAGATGTTTTTAAATTAAACTAGTTACTATGGATATAAAAACTATTTTTAAATTCTTCTCGGATTATAAAAATTAATAACAATCACATTTAAATTAAAGCATTAGTAATTTAAATTATGATTTAAGATTTAACTCTTTTCACGCTTACCTTACTGGCTATATTGCGACAACTATATTTTGTATTAATTGTATACGAAATTATTAAAATAATTAAATATATTGATAACATATTGAACACAACTATATTTTGTATTAATTGTATACGAAATTATTAAAATAATTAAATATATTGATAACATATTGAAATATATATACATATATATATATATATATATATATATATATATATATATATATATTGTTATTGTTATTGTTATTTTGGTGGAGTCCTTTCATCCCATCCAGGAACTTAGATGAAGTTTTCACTTATAAACATACGACTCTAATGTCCCTTCGAAGCCGCTATCATGTTAAAGAATCCATGATTTTAACGAGAGCCGATCATTTATTTATACACAATCATATAAAATCACTTTTAAATATTATTAAGACTTATTTTAATGGTCCGGACGGGACACAATCAGTATACTGCAGTATATATACATGCATGCTTGTGTGTCTTTCCCCTTAGTCAACTGAGCCACACATGCAGCATATATATAATAACTAACTATAGTTTGAATTATATCATATATTCAATTATAATTATCATATGATCATATTTAATATTACATCATAATTATATATATATATATAACTAGGTAGAAATGTATGCATTATATCTATATATTATATTATATAATACATAATAAATTAAAAATAAACTTATAGGTAAATAATAAATGTATATAAATATTTAATCATTTAACTATTATCATAAATATACGTTTTTAATATTTAATTATGTAAACTGTACAATACACAGTGTGTGGTACCCCGTACATTGTACGGGGTACAGGGTACGGCTGATACAATAAACATGTACAAGTATACATGCATCTATTTTAGCCGATGATCTCGCGTGTTTGATACATGATCATTGAAGTATACACTTCACAAGCAGGTTACTTGTGTTAATATATCACACTCACAGCATATCCCCAACACACACGACTAGCGTGTCCGATAATTAGGTCATAATATAGGTCACCCATTGAACTATAACACCGGCTTCATTAATATATCGGAGCCGCACGCTTACTACAACAATATCGTGTTACAAAGGCTGTTGTCCCCCTACCGCCACTACTAAACAATAGCCTATGAAATATAATAATGTTTATCGTGTATTATCGCTCATCTAATTTCCTACTACTATCGCTGCTGTTTGAGTTAACTACGTATACTTGATCTATTGCGATGTGGTCCTAGTTAGGGGTGTATGAGGGTTATACAGGGATGAGGGGTATACAAGGATGAGGGGTATATAGGAATGACGGATAATATTTAAACAAATACCAACTATTTTTTCGGGAAAAATCTTTGCAAATACATAGAAGTCGATCGACTCGATTGTGGTTTGCAGTAAGATTAACATTATAACAAATATAATAATATATCTAAAGTTAACGTATTTATGTATATACATTTATACTATTTTTTAAATAATTAATTATTTGATAACAAATATTTAGTAATAAATACGTAATAAATACGTAAAAAATCAATTGTTTTTTATAGTTTTCATCATATGTATCCTATATTTTATTTTAGGAATTTGATGTTTAAAAGTAAAACTAAAATTACAAATCAAATACGTTGTTAACAATTTCAAAGTAACTCTTATACATATACATCGTACATTATACAGTATGTAGTGCACACTATGTACATTGTACACTGTACAATGTACACTGTACATTGTGTACATTGTACATTGATATGGAAATAACTAGATACTTGTACCTATTTCTAGGTACCTTCACCTATATTCACCAACATATGGTCACAACAATTCCAATCCGCAGATAATATTAATATACTGTAAACCCTATATTAGTGGTTCTAAACTGTGAGACGCGACCTCCAAGCGCGGGTCGCCTAAGTGGGTCACCTTCTGTTTATTTGTGGGGGTATCGTGATTTTATAAATTGTATAACATTAAAATAAATAACAATATTTTTTAATAATGATGTCTAAAATATTAAATTGATATAACTACAACATATTCTAAAGATTAATACGATAATATTTAATATACATTTAATTTAATACCGTTCATTAATTACACTGGTTAACATGATTTTTGAGGTTTGGATTTCATAAATGTTTTCTAGACTAGTTTTTTGCACTGATTACAAATATGTAATTAGTTTTTTCAGATCAGATCAAGTTTTTTTTATTTTATTTTTAAATTTTTTGAAAAAATTGTCAAATTCGGCAAATTTTGAGAAATTTTGAAATATATATATATACATATTTTTATTTAATATAGATATATACACATTCAATTATACTCTATATATATATTGTATATACTATATATTATATTTAATATACTGTATACACTGTATATTTCATTGTATATATTATAGTATATATTATATTATATGTATATATATATATAATAAGTATATTCATATATGTATAATAATAAGGATACGTTAAAAATATCCGAATATTCCATCTAGGATTCCATCCAGAATATTCCTCCTACATTATAACAAGTACCACATAGTGATATTCCAATACAACAACTATTTAATTTTATATCTCACATTTATTATATCTATTTGTCTTGCACTGTTATCGTGAAATTGTCTTTAACAAATACTTTACAACGATAGCTTTCAAGACGGTTCATCGATATATTGCCATAATTTAAATGGAATAGTTTAGTTAATATATATCCATGAACCATAATAATAGAGGTTATTCATAAACTCATCAAATACAAGTTGAAAAGCTGTGTTGCTCTATAATGGTAATACTGTTGTATTTCTTCACCTGGGATATTCGCTACAATTGACTGAAAGATATAATAAAATGTATATTCTACTTGAACAATTAATATACAATGATCATACTTGAAATATATGTGGAGACTAAAAGATGATATCGATACTTTTGGGACGACAAGTTGGATACACACAATATCCATGATTTATCTTTTTATGATATAATCATGCCTTATGATATTCATTATACATAACATGATTTATCAGTTACAGAGCATTTATTAATTTATTTTAGCATGGTTCATATAAGGCTAAATAGCTTAAGTCACACTCGCTTATTAATACAAGCATGTTATATATTGATTAATGATATCCTATTACCTCCATTACACATTAAACTTAGATTAATGAAGAATTTTGTAAAAGTATAGGATAAGGAGGGGCATGGTTTCACTAATTTACAACAAACATTTCCACATGTAATTGAATCTTAATTAAGGAGGTTATTTATAATGTACCAAAAAATAGGGAGTTAATAAGCAATACTAATTTTTATTTATGTATGAGACATATTGAATTAGGAGCTGACTAGAATTAGACTCATTTATTAAACATTTTTTGAAAATCATAGATGTAAAAAATGTGTAGGAATATTGTGGAAGACTTGCTTCTATGTTTTATATATATCTGAGCTCTTATGTCCATAAACATTCATTTTCTCATCTAGACAATGTTTCTGGTAACTTTTTTGACTATATTGAAGAACAGGTAACGTGCTTTAATCAGAATATTATGACAATAGAAGATAGAACCAAGGAAACGTAACAATTAACATCCTATATGATTATTGTTGGAGTCAAAAAGGGATATAAAAGACTTCAAATAGAATAAAATCATTACAATAATCATTTAATCAATAAATATTAAAACATTAACTATTTACATTATTATTTTGTATCATTATTTATTAAAATATACCATGGTATATTTTGTGTATGCATACACTATTGAAATAAATTCATTACATTTCCGTTAATTTTCTTTATTTTTCCTATTTTTGTGATTTTTTCATAAATTTTAAAACTTAAATAAATAAAAAAATTGATCTGATCTGAAAAAACTACTTACATATTTGAAAGCAGTGTGGAAAACTAGTCTAGAATCAGTTAACAGAACCAATACTTCAGAGAATTTGTTTTCAAATGTCGACCAGTGTTTAATGATTAATACCATATATGTATACAGTTACTATATATTGCCATATTTATTAATATATTTATGTTTATAATCGCAAAATTGTAGCTCCAATATATATATATATATATATATATATATTTATTGTGGATAAAAACAACAATTCAAAGATAATAAGTTAAACAAAACATATGTTTATATCTAAAAACATGAATATTAAAAAGAGAAATATAATGATAGTTTTTATCATTTAGGTTTAACTTTATAGAAATAGTAAAAAATAATATCGAAGATCCACAATATGTTGTATACAATTCTATATTAAGCAAGGAATCGTTAAACCTAATAAATTAAGCATCGACAAAATTTAAAAAATAAATATGTTTATTTGTTTAGAAGATTTGAGAAAGTTTTATGATCTTCAAGAATAAATACTAATACATCTTTAAATAAAAAATAGTAAATATATTAAAGCGTCATATAAGGTAAATATAATTTTAATATGTATACTATTTTAATATAATTGTATTCATATAGCATTACAAATTTAAAAAACAAAGCAACCATGGTTTGTATGTGTACATAATATTGGTGAATAACGTATTGTTACTTGCGCTAAATATATCGTAAAATGTATTGCCAGTGAAGAAATGTCAATTAAAATAAATCCAATTGCATTATCAAATAATACGATAAAAAGAAGCATATTCGATATGTCAGATAATATACAATTTCAAGTAAGTATTGTATTTATAATTTAAAACTAAGTTTAAATAATGTATGTATTTACATTAGATTAAATAAATCATTATTTTAATTTTAAATATATTTTCGTTAAATAATAAAATATAGGTATCAAAAACTCAATCATTAAACGTCATTAAAAGTGTGTATCCAAGTAATATTTAATAATACAAAATACAATATTAACTATAGGACAATATTAACTTACTTTTATTATTTTTTATATTAAAATATTAAAAAATGTATATTAAAAATATATCAATAATATTACAAATATATACATTATAATATATGTTAATCTACTAATTATATTATTAAATAGGGCTTCGTCATTTATGTATATATAAATATACATTAATTTATAAATTACTCATCTCAATGATTACATTTATATTTTATTTACATTATTATATTTTATTTATTAATTTTAGGTTATTTGTGAAGTTAAAATAGTTCAATATTTAGTAACAAATTGGATAAATCCACCGATGTAACTCACGTGTCATAATTGATGTTATTCGTACGTTACATAGTAAAAAAAATCTATAAAATAATATTTCATTTTCTGTGAACCAATTACAACGACAACTAAACCAGGGTTTTCTTTGAAATTCATTTATATTCATTTTTATTGCTAACGATTTATAATGGATTACACTAATTTCGGTGAATACTGACGGAGCACCAAGTAGGTGACTATAGGCACCTATAGAGTATACTCAAACAAATGTGTGAAGAAATGGATACAGACTGTGACAATTTATTATGTTATACCTACTCAGGTCCGATGGTTGTCAAAAGATAAAGTTGTAATATAGTTTATTCTATTAAGGATGACATTATTAATTTTCTTCGAGAACATAATATAATTGAACTTACAATTAAATGGGAAGAAAATAAGTTCATCTTGGGATTGTCATATCTTATTGACATGTTTGATTTACTTTGTTTTTTATATGATATACTATGTGTGTTAAATATCTTTTAATTAACATTTATTATATATATAATAATAAAGATACTGTGAAAATGTCATCAAGTTTAGATATTTATTGAGATGACTGAATAATTTCTAAGATTCAAAATAGACTAAAATCAATATACTGAGCAAATCGATTTTAAAGTTTAACTACATTTATTTTACATTTTATGATAATATTATCTATGTAATAGATATCTATGTTTATTATTTATATATTTGACTACATTTCTAGTATTATGATATAATAGAATACCATACTAATATATCTTTAAATTTATTCTTATAATATTTATATTATATTACCAATAATTGCACATAATAAGCTAATATTTAAATAATTATGATATTTAAAAAAAAAGAAAATACTTTTTTTACAAGAAAATATTTTTTTTTAGCTTATTTATTTATTTATAGTATTATAATATAACAGAATACCATACTAATATACCATAAAGTTATTCTTAAAATATTTATATTATATTATAGTCCGACGATCGATCTCCTACTACGTCTTGGAATTTTGAAATTAAATAAATAAATGATGCAATATCAATTACGTTGTTTTATAATGCTAATTTTATACCCAATGCAATGCGTTCATTTGATATCATCCGTTAATTATAGATGTCGCTAGTTGACAAATTATTACATATTATATCGTATATAATACTGCATTTAAAATTATTAAAAAATATTAACATTTAGATGTCATATTATAAGTTTAAAATATAAGTATTTTGCTATCATTTACTCCATTTTTTACAAATTTATTTTTTGTTACCAAATAGGTCATGTACTAAACTACAAAATTGTATCATTTATAGATCTTTATATGCTCTACAAGTTTCAGAGGATATAAAATATATATTAAATAATGCTTTATCAAATACAAATAAATTAAAATATGTATTTCAAAGGCCGCGAATCCCATTAAGTAATACATTGAACACTTCTTTACAAGGTCATATTTATTTATATATAATCTGATATAATATTTAAATTATTTATCAAGGAATAAAAAATATTTTCCTGAATTAATATCTCAGATTCATGGATTTATTGGAAAATCGTATAATTGGTATCGTAAGACTTTAAACAAGAACTTCGCAATGTTCCATACGTATACTGAATATGTTGATATTTCTAATCAAATTCCGCATACTTAAATATAAGATAATATAACAACGCATGTAATTAACATTTCAGATAAATAAAAAATGTATATTCCAGAAATTGACAATTATCTTTATAATATAGAACCTCACCCCTTTTACACTGATATTACATAGGGGAAAGTAACCTAATACGGACACTTTAACGATAAATGGTCTTACAATTTGATGACTCATTATTTTTATTTTAAAATTACAATTTATTAATATTATATGATTATAGATATTATAGTGATTTTAAAATGTTATTTAATCTTTTAATTCCATAGATAACGGAGTTGTCCGTATTCGGTACACATGTCCGAATACGGATACCCTGTATACCAATAGATAAACTATATATTATTGATG
Organism: Osedax fenrisi; assembly: GCA_964019155.1. Taxonomy (NCBI): domain Eukaryota; kingdom Metazoa; phylum Annelida; class Polychaeta; order Sabellida; family Siboglinidae; genus Osedax; species Osedax fenrisi. The sequence goes on from OZ025242.1 coordinate 56,244,876, forward strand.
AATCAATCAGACAAATTACAATTACATTATTTATAATTAATTTTATGAATGATTTATTCTAATTTAATTAGTTAATAATTTATTTATTTTTATTATTTTTTAATTAATAATATAATTTAAGTATCTAAATATTAAAATTTTTAGATTTAGCTTTATTGATGGTATTAATATTATAACGCACGCGATTTTTATGAGAATCAGAATAGTTCATACGCTGCGCGCTGATTGGTTATAGGGTGTCCGTATTAAGACATCTAGAGTGTCGTTATTAGGGATTTATCTGACCTCTAGATATATGCTTATAACTTAAGGAATATTTGATAAAAATATAGAAATTATATATATATAATTTTAGAATGCTTTATTTTTTAATAATATAGTGTTATATTTTATATCGATACATATGTATATTCTTGAGAAGGTTTTTAGTTGACATTTTGTTACTTCACTTGATGCTGCAATTGATGGTCAGTATAAATTAATATTGGTGTTCAGTGCGGCGACTTGTTACTGGGTATATTTCTGAAAATAGAACGTGTTGAATATGATGGCGACTTGTTACTGCGCTTGGTACCGAGAAAATTAGCTGTTCGCATAGCAAGCAACAAGCACGGCGAGTTGTTACTAGAAAAAATAACTTTTCATAGATTTTAGACGGCGACTTGTTACTGTACTTGATGCTGTATTTGATGCTAGCAGTGTATACACGCTTTTAGGGGTGGTTTTATATTATAAAAAAAATTAAAAAGGGGTCGCCGAATAAAAAAATCTGGGAATCACTTCTTTATAGATTACAAATACCTATATATATAGTGGATACTATATTAAAACTATATACTATATTAAAACATAAATTAGTATAATATAGTGACTATAGATTCTTCAAACACCATTAAAGTCAGTTATGTAATGGTATTCATGTGCATTGACCTGTTGTATAAGAAATACACATGAGAGATATAACATGTACACGACGTATGATGTAAGGGGGCTAATCAGTTTCGATAACATCAGATTTAATTGTATAATGTTACCATAGTTAACTATTTTAAGAGTAATTATAATGATACCTAACATATAGCCTATATGATATAGGTATACCCAGGCCGGCTTAAGAATACTATGGGTACCGGGCAAAAATGTATGTGCCCCATAAGAATTGCATAACATATTAATAGGGTCATTCTACCAATAACTAACATATCTATAGCTATTCAATTTATATATATATACTTACTTACTTTACTTAGTCCCTTGACCTGTTTATCGTAAGGGGACATGACTTGACGACGACACGCATACCCTTATCCATTTTGTTGCGGTTGTGAGCAGCATCGATGAACTCTCTTTGATTCATGCCAGACCATTTACAAATATTTCTGTTCCAAACTTTCCGAGGTCGTCCTCTTCTTCTCTTCTCTCTTAGTGATCCTCGTAGGATAGTTTTGTGGAGAGAATCATGTCTCATCACATGTCCGAAGTAGCTCATTTTTCTTCGCTTGATCGTCGTTAGAATATGTTCTGTTTTTCCCACAATTTCTTCTATCGTGTTGTATACAAATACATTTGTTTTATGTTCTCTATATGATATACCAAGGATATGTATGTATGATTTTGTCTCAAAAGCAATTATTCTTCTTTCTAGGTCTTCTTTCAATTTCCATGTTTCGCATCCGTACAGCATAATCGAGAGTACTTGTGATTTATATAGGAGTATTTTTGTCTGGATGGAGATTTTATTACTTTTCCATATAGTCTTTAATCTTACTAATGCCGATGTAGCAGTGGCCATTCTTATCTTTATCTCAGATTCACTTTTACTGTCTTTAGTTAAGGTTACTCCTAAATATTTAAATTTATCGACCGTTTCCAGTATCTTTCCACCCATGGTTATTTCTCTTGGTAGTTCCACTTGATCTCTTTCATTCACCATTACTTTACTCTTCTCTTGGTAATTTCCATTCCATATGCTGCTGAGGTAATGTACAGTTTGTTTTTGATTAATTGTAACTCATCCAATGTTCCTGCAATCAAGTCAATGTCATCTGCGAATCTTAGATTGCAAATTACCCTACCTCCAATCACTACACTGCCCTTATAGTTTTCAAACGTGACTCTCATTATTTCCTCTAGGTATATGTTGAAAATATATGCAGATCAATATTTCTTCAATATTAATTGTCTCGTCACATTCCATAGATCTTCATGCCAAACTCGGTCGAATGCTTTTTTGTAATCTATGAAATTGTGGTATAGTTTCAAGTCATGCTCTATATGTTTTTCTGACAGTATTCTGCTAGTTAATATATGTTCTCGGGTGTTTCTCTTTTTCCTAAATCCTGCCTGTTCTTCTGTCAGTATATCTTCTGCTTGCGGATTCATACGATTAATTATTATTCTTAGGAGTATCTTACTTGCGTGAAATACATATATATATATATATATATGGTATATTATTATATGTGTGATAAAATTGTGTAAAAATATTTAAAATCTTTGGTTTTTAATATCTATTTACATGTTTCGTGAGAAGGAGGTCCACTTTAAGATAAGTATGATATATAGAGGAGGATCTTCTTAGTGCTATGGATGTAAATATATATTAAGGTTCATTCTTAAAATAACTGCAATATAATATTTTATAAGTTAACAAAAAAGTTATAATATAAAAATAATATAATTTGATATATATGATACCTATTATTATTATCAATTATTATATAACAATAATTAAACATTTATTTTATTCGATTTCCTCTCTTAAAAATGAGAATTATATATTTAGTATTAATGTAGTAAGTAACCTTGAATCTAAATATAATGTTTCCAGACTTGTAAGTATGTATTGTGTTAGATAATTTCATAGAACATTATTTATAAGTTCAAGTTTCGATAAGCTTATCTCTCAGGTGTAATTATTTGGCATTAAACATGTATATACGTATGAAAATATCTACATTTGAATATACATCTAGGCCACCATATATTGTATATGTTAATATGAGAGTCCATTCCTAGGATGTATATAAATATAGTATAATGTATGTTTAATAATGAATTATCTTATTTATTAATTATATTACTTACTTATGTCAAAGTATATACGTATATATATATATATTAATTATTTATATAATATTATTAGTAATAACTACATTATTATATATTTTATATTTTAATTAACTAATCAAATAATGATATAAAATATTTCTTTTGAACTTCTTATATGATGTAAATTCTATATTTGATCATGTGTTATCAATATACTAATTATTTTGTAATTGTTTTGTTTGAAGATTAAACGACATTTTGCATAAACAGATTTAACGATTGCGTAGCGCGGGCTATCCATATTATCAATTGACTATGGTTTATTATAATAATTATCATAGCTGGCATTTCATTAATGATTGATTCATTTTGAATTAATGAATCTTCAATTGAATCTTCGAGATATATTGATAGAATTATCATAACTTTGAGCTCTATAATCTTTTATATTTATATTATTATTATTTTTAAATTCTAATAAATCATTATCTAAATATTGACAAATGTGATAATGAATCTCTACGTACATAAATAAAATGTAAGAAGCATACCGTACTTGGTATATATGATGATGATTGTTAACTTATATATATGTGATATATCTGGAGTTGAGTCTACTAATATAATATAATATTTTGAATTTTTTATTTCTTCAATTATTTAGCTCTCAACATATATATATATATATATATATATATATATATATATATATATATATATATATATATATATCTATAAATAATATCCGTTTCAATAAATATAAATATAAATTATATATGTAGGTATACCTATATATTATATATGCAGGGGCGGATACAGGAATTTTTCAAGGGGGGGGCTGACATTCAATTATAAGTGTATTTTAAAAATGAGACTTATTTATTATGATAATATTCAATTGAAAAATATGTAGGTATATATATATATATATATAAATTAAATACTATATTAATTAAATAGAATAATATTTTATATTTCATTTAATAAAAACTATTAATCCAATAAATTAATCAATTTTATTCTTCTTGGAAATTTGGAAATAACATAATCATAATCGATCTATATGATAATATGTATATATATAATAAAGAATATCCATTTAGTCGATCTACACTCCTATTTGAACGTAAATATGTATTTATTGTTCTTAATCGGCTAAATGAACGTTCACAATCACACGAGGTAATTGGGATAGTAGCATTCAATAAAAGCATATCATAGATATTAGGAAAAATAAACCTATAATATATATAAATTATATATTATTACTATATATATAATTTAATGTAAATTTAACTTGACATGTTATTAAGAGTAGGCTAATTGCTATCGTATTAGGTAAATATTTAGTCTCTGTCCATTTAACTTCCCAGCAAATTAATTCGGTTTTTATTTAATGTATCTTTGGTAAATCATATTTGACTTATTCATAAAACTTTATACAATATATTTTCTTTCCACGAATCTTTGTTTTCATTCATTACTTTTGGAATTAATAATGATCCAAAATATATATACAATATGTGTTTATTGAATCTTTCTTTCATCTCCATTATAAAATGATCCAATAATGGAATAGATATTACTTTTTTTAAATACTCTTCAGCTGATGAATCAAGTATATTTGTTTGTACGATCCTAGCTTTCTTTTATTTAACTTTGGTAAATAAATTACTTGATTTTAATATGATAATAAATGTGATGCTTCTTCATTCCATTCTAATTGTACTTCATCAATATTATCTCTACAAACTTGTATCCCTTTAATTACACTTTTAATATCTTGAGTTGCCTTATATGCATCTATTGACCTAATCTGGAGAGCAGTTGTTAAATTGTTTATGAATTAAGTGAATTATTACATACAATTGTAATTAATTAATTACATAATAAATTGTGTATTGCTCATAGAATTGTAAAGACCGTTAGCTGTTGTTATACTTTCTGAATTCCATGTTTTATTTTCATATATGTCTAACATTATTACAAGTATAGCTCGATACAGTTCGATGAACAATCGCAAAGCATCATGTCTGGCACAAATTTGTTTAATATTTTCTTCTAGTAAACCTTGCCTCTTTTTTTGCCTCCTTTTTGCCTCTTAGCAGAATATTTAAAAAATATGCAGATTTCTAATAATATGCCCATCATATTTTGAAATATCGAAATTGTGCATGTATTGATAGATTTAATACGTGTGATCTACAGTGTACATATGTAGCTTTAGGTTACTTATTCAGAATTATAGTTGACGTTCCTTTTACTTTACCAGACATATGTCCTGCTCCATCGTATTCTTGCACTCTTACATTTTCAAGATTTAATTCCACTTTAGTTAGTATATCCATAATCAAGTTAGCTATACTTTCTCCACCGTGATTTTCACATACTATGAAAGAAATAAACATGTCAGTGATACACTTACTATCAAAATATCTAATTGCTAAATCCATTTGTTTATTATTAGGTATATCTGTGGTTTCATCAGCTAGTACACTAAAATATTTATATTTTTTTATTTCATAAATTATTCTTTCTTTAATATATTCACCACATTCAAATATAAATTCATTTTGTGTTGTTTGTGAGATGTATTTAGAATTTTTATTACACATTAAAAAGTGTTCTTTTAAGGTACCATTTCCATTATGGAATTTCCATAGGTTATACATGTATATACATATATACTATGCATAGTTTTAGAAGTGCATTGACATATCCTAGATTATAATTTGTATCAGTAGAATACTCATTATTACCACGTAATGAAATATTTTGTCTTTTTATAAAGAATGATTATATCTAATATTTATTAAAATGTTGCTCTATTACATTCAATTTGTTAGATATGGAATTGTTGACTTGAATTATAGATGATTGCTTCTTATTTTCTATCACTGCAATACAAAGAGAATTTTCTTCCAAAGAATTCTTGTGGTAAATAGTAGATTAATCTTTTCTTAAATTCTTAAATTTCAGCAATCGCACCTATAAATTTAATCAAGGGCGAAGTGACACATTTTCCAACTTGATTGTGATTAAATGAAAAACACATGGTATACACAATCTGCCATTTACTGATTCACTATAGGATAACCATGGTTATAACCGAGTATTTCCATTTTCTTTATGATGTTTAAAAACGTGAACTTTGATGGATTGTTGTGCGAGTATTTTTTTAGCTGAAGATACCTTTCTTGATATTTTTTACTTGTTAATTCATTATAAGTAATGTCAATATTTTAAATTATATTACAATTAATGAATATATAAAAAAAAATATGTATAAACCTACCTATAATTGACATTGAAAGTTTTGATGATTTAACCACATCATATATTTTATAATCATGAGGGGGGGGGGGGGGCTAGAGCCCCCCTAGCCCCCCCCCCCCTGTATATGTATACCTAATAGTCTATTGAAAAGGATAATATTTTTTGTTTACATTAATAAAAACTATAAAGCAGAATACTCCTATTTGAATTAAAAATATATAAATATATATATATATATATATATATGTATACCGAATCGTATTTAATTATAATAAAACAAAGTTTAATTATTTTTTTCCGTAATCTATAGTGGTTAATCCCTTAATACGTTTCTCTAGTAAAATATATAGCTTATATATATAGTTTATCAATTATTTTCATACTATTTTATCTAACAATAAGATATTTTTGAGGTGGTCTATGGTGATCACTATTAATATATGATTCAACATCTTCATGTACGTGTTACTATCAAATCTTCTTGTAAAATTCTGAACATTTTGTCAAATTCACTTTTCAAATCAGCCCAAATGACTCATATTTAATTAATTTATTATATTATTTATATTTTTTTTAATTAAATTAATAATAAAAATTAATTTTTTTTAAATAAATAATACTAAAATTGTTACTCAAATAATTTATGGGCCCCCCAAAATGTTGGCCCGGGTAATTGCCTGATTCCCCCCCTTAAGCATGCTCTGCTCGGGCATCAATTACACTGGTCGACATTTGAAAAAAAAAGTCTCTGAAGTCTGGGTTCTGTTAACTGATTCTAGACTAGTTTTTTACACTGATTTCAAATATGTCAGTAGTTTTTTCAATTCAGATCAAGTTTTTAATTTATTTAAGTTTGAAAATTTATGAAAATATCACAAATAGGAAAAATAAAGCAAATTAATGGAAATCTATAGATTTCATTATAATGAATTTATTTCAATATTATTTTGTATATTTTAATAAATAATGATACAAAATAATAATTTACATAGTTAATGTTATAATATTCATTGATTAAACGATTATTGTAATGATTTTCATATATTTGAAGTCTTTTATATCCCTTTTTGACTCCAGCAATAATCATCTAGGATGTTAATAGTTACGTTTCCTTGGTATCTTCTATTGTCAAAATATCCTGATTAAAGCACTTTCCTTGTTCTCAACTATAGTCAACAAAGTTATCAGAAAAATAGTGTAGATGTGCACTGAGAAAATGAATGTTTATGGACATACGAGGTCAGATATATATAAAACATAGAAGCAAGTCTTCCACAATATTTACATATTCTGTACTTCAATGATTTTCGAAAAAAAGTTTAATAATTGACTTTAATTCTAGTCAGCTTTTATTTCAATATGTCTCATATATATAAACATTAGTATTACTCATTAACTCCCTATTTGTTTGTCCATTATAATATCCCCCCTTAATTTAGTTTCAATGGTATGTAGAAATCTTTGTTGTAATAAGTAAATTCATGCCCCTCCTTATCCAATGCTTTTATGAAATTCTTCATTAATCTAAGTTGAATGTGTAATGGAGGTAATAGAATAGCATTAATGGATATTTAACATGCATGTACTAATAAGCGATTGTGACTTAGCATTGTATGTTTATTTTGTGTATCCTGCTTATCTTCCCAAAAGTACCTATATAACATTTAAGTTTCCACATATATATAAAGTTTGATCATTGTATATTTATGAATCAAGTAGAACAGACATTTTTCTATATCTTTCAGTCAATTGTAGCGAATATCCCAGGTGAAGAAACACAACAGTATTACCATTATAGAGCAATACAGATTTTTAACTTGTATTTGATGAGTCTATGAATAGCCTCTATTATAACCTCCATATATTATGGTTCATAGGATATGCATATTAATTCAACTACTCCATTTACATTATGGCAATATATTGATGAACCGTCTTGAAAAACTATAGATATAGCTTAGTAAAGTATTTGTGAAAGTCACTTTCACGATGATGATGCAATACAGATGGCGATAATAAAGTTGAGATATTAAACGAAATATGTGTTGTATTGGAATATCAGTACTATGTGATACTTGTTATAATGCAGATGGAATATTCGGATATTTTTAATGTATGCTTATTATTATACATAAATTAATATACTTATAATATATATATGTATAATATAATATATACTGTAGTATATACAATGCATTATACCGTGTATACAGTATACTAAATGTAATATATAGTATATACAATATATATAGAGTATATAATAATGTATATATATTTATATTAAATAATAATATGTATATATATATTTCAAAATTTCTGAAAATTTGCCAAATTTTTTCAAAAAATTTAAAAGTAAAATTAAAAAAAAACTTGATCTGATCTGAAAAAAAACTAATTACATATTTGTGATCAGTGCAAAAAAACTAGTCGAGAAAACATTTATGAAACCCAAACCTCAAAAATCATGTCAACCAGTGTTATAGTTCTATGCGTATTATTAAGATTAAGTAGGGAACTTAACTTTAGTTATTATAAATTAATCGAGCTATTTTATACATAAGCACTTTACATAAGATAAAGTATTTTATTTGTTTTAAAGGAGAAGTTAGTTGTTTAGAAACGATTTTTTTCTACAGATTCAGAGAGTATGTAGAAATAGGTCTATAGCTATTAATAATTATATTAATAATTATTAAAGGATGAGGGACCAGTAGAACGTTTTTAAATGATATGATTATTAATTAAGACAATGTTTAATGATTGTAAAGTTATGCATTAAGTGTGTCGCATAACTTATGTGTATTGTATTAGCCAAATAAAGGAGATATCGGGGGGGGCTGAATGATTTATTAGTTTTAAAGGAATAGGATCTAGAGAAGAACAACTACGAACATGTTTAAAAAGACTAATTAATTGTTCATTAGAAGGTATACCTATATACATATTTATAAATATAATTAAGTAAAGTTATTCATTTGAGAAGATGAGATAGATATAGAGACTGCATAGTCATAGAATATAGGTGATGTTATCCTTGACGATCAGTCAACTAAATTTGTTAGATTAGCTTTAGGAAATTCAGGTTAGGATTATTTGTGTAGCATACTGTGTTTATATAGATTGATGTCATTAATAAGATCGATACAGTGCTTATTTTATTATTTTTGTATGCTACTATTGATGTAGAATAATTGTTCTTTTACCATTTGGATTCTCGCTTACTTACACCTTTGAAAATATACATTATACTATAATGATTATAGTTGATAACACCCAATATATTAATCAAGCACTCGTATTAGGACATGTTTACCCAGTATCAGGTGATTATTCGTGAATGCTGACCACGTGATATATAGGAGAAATACTTAGAATAACTTAAATTAGTATTTTACTTACATGTATTGTATATATATATACAAATATTTGTTTATTTGAAAAATAATAAGAAATATCAAAAAATAAAGAAATATAATTATCATAATTCAAAATAATATCACGACAACCTTATATCCAGAATAATACAATACAGTAATAATGTTATACATACATGATGGATATCTATAAATATTATATAGTATATAATAAGTTGTAAAACGGGTATTCCGTTTCAGAATTCTATTACAATTTAAAGTTTTAATACATTTGACATCATACATCATCACGAAGTAAATTATATTATTTCTAAAGATGTCAATATAAATAGTTGCTGATATTGCATTTATACGTTATGTTTTATACACATATTACTTAACGTGTTTACTCTCAAAATGATATGCACCTATTGCTCAAATGTCATGAACATTTAGACATCATATATTTAATGTTTATAAATACATGTAAACATATATTATATATATAGATATATATATATATTATATTTAAATAAATTTAATAAATAATTATTTTATCAATATTTTATTTGAAAAAACTACAAGATATATATGTTCAACTATTTTAAATCTTTATTTTGAGTATCAAGAAATCTTCACCAATCTGTTTTCCAGCCAACAATCTAGGTTAAATATATAATATATACGGTAAATATATGGTAAATAATATATATATATATATATATATATATATATATTATATACATAATATAGTTATAACTATAGTAACCTATATTTTTGAAGATATGACGTTGATATTTGACACATGATATAAACACTTGATATAAACAGATTATGTGAAGAAATCTCTCCAATAATGATGACTTTTGGTTTCGTTTCGTTTACATTTCTATATCATATTTATACTTACAAAATAACTTAATAATTATTAATTCAAATATGTATTATTCCATTTTGTATCCGACATACCCACACACACACTAGAAACATAGTTAACCACTAGTAACTATGGGTTACACAGGTTATATACCACATGACGAGAATATAGAATTCTTTTAAAATAATTAGCCTGAAGAAATTAACGAAGAATAATCAAAGAAAGACGACAATGAAGACACGTCATCAAATACTGAAAATAGCCTTAGCCTTTAACCTATATATATATATATATATATATATATATATATATATATATGCGAATATATGGAAAAGGAAAGAATTACATAAGAAGAAATAAAAGTAAAAGAATCACCCAGATTTTAATACAATGAAATAATATAAATAACTAGTGCTAATGGCCTTGTCATGTATCTAATATATATATATATATATATATATATATATATATATATATATATATATATATATATAATTAATGGATGCACAGATAAAATATAAAATATATTTTGGAGGTTATAATACTAATACATCATCTAATATATATATATTGCGATTAAAAGTAAAATTAAACGATTCCTCTATAGAATAAGTTCATCATTGCCTAAGCCACTTAGGAACGAGAATATGCATACACTTATGACATATGCATACCTATGCCTGCTTCGGCTATTCTCCTTATTGCACTGTTGCTCGGGATGGTTTTAATAACCCGCTCAAACCCGCCATTAACACATCTATTATTCTACAATTAACGATTCTCATGTACATTTCATAAACAATAAACTTTATCATATGGATCTATCATTACACCCCTCGTGCAGAAAGTCGCAGCTCTCGGTCGTCTTCCCCTACTATGTATAATATTTACTTGGAATTTTGCGGAAATCATATATATAATTGTATATATATATATCAGTTCCGCAAAATTCGAAGTAAATATTATACATAATTGGGGAAGGCGACTGAGAGCTGCGACTTTCTGCACGAGGGGTGTCCTAGGGAACCCTTACCCAAGTGTAGGTACTACAAGCAGGCACAAAGAAGAATACAGGATAGAAGCCGCTTTTCGTAAATATATGTACAGCGATGATGATATCATCTGGTCCGGCAATGTAATGTCACGGTATTGTGTATGCCTGTCACTGCAATCACCAACAGAAGGCTGGCTAAGACTGAATATTAATAACGCTTCGATAACACAGGTGAAGGAAACATCACAATAAATTACCCTGCCGACGCGAGACACCTGGCACAGGAGCAATTGTATATATATATATATATATATATATACTATAAATATATGAATACATTAATTTATTTCAATTCCGAAAAATTCGAAGTAACAATTATACATAAGAATGCATACCATAATTATATTATGTCTATATTAACTTCTCAATATATGTATATCGGACATATAATGGAAACATACATCTTTGAATTTATAACTATTAAATTATCTTCAAAGCACAAATAATAAATAGAAATGTTCAACGATAGCAAAAGTCATCGCTGACATCGACATATCTTCAATAGCGAGGACATATGTTACCTGTAGGCATCGAAATGAGCAACTGAGCGTTCCATCCAAGCAATTACTGCGATACAATGGAGCCCCGATACAAGAAATACGTTACAAGTTAGGTACTTCGATAGAAATGTACCTGATGAATAATAGTATTATTAATTACCTATATATTATATTTAATAATATTATATGTACAATATATTGAGGAAGCAATATTAAGAGACACGCGTTATATAATAACATTATAGTAGATATATCCATAATTTGTAGTTAACAATTACATTTGCATGAACAAATATTAATGTATATATATTCAGTATATATTATACTATTTAACTTAATAGAATATTATTAGTCATCAATTAATATGATATATTGTTATATGTATATATATATAACAATGTAGATTTTTTAATTGTTGTTATTATTATTTTGGTGGAGTCTTTTCATCCATCCAGGAACTTATAAGTTCATCTATAGATGAAGTTTTCACTTATAACCATATGGCTCTAATATCCCTTTGAGGCATCCATGGTTTTAACGAGAGCCGTTAATAAGTATACACAATTATATAAATAAATATATATATATATATATATATATATATATGGAAGAGACAATTTAACTCACAAGCATGTATGTGTATTATGAATACCAATGTATAAATAAGTAAGGCGTATTAGTATATACATATATATATATATATATATATATATATATATATATATTATATGCTACTAACGGTATTTCCGTCATATCCACCATTTTCGGTTCTTCATTCTCCTCCTCCTCTTCCCCTTCTTCAAATCCAAACAGAGACCCAGAGTATCGGGAGTTCGTTCTACTCGTGAGAGACGTATACTATATACGTCGTATAGTGACCGTATAGTATATCGGCGAGTCGAGTTATCCGGGTAACGGGCTGACATTTACGGGAAGGCGACGTTGTATCGGGAGTTTCTAGACGTTCTATAGCTGACTTCACTATCTTCGCCGTAATGAGAGGAATCTTCCTGCATGTGTGGGTTACGTGTAATACGGGTGTTACTCTATAGAGTGGATATCGGTAATGGAGGATGGTATAGCTAATGAATATAATAATAAATGGCAATAAGTATAAATATATGTATATACATATATATATATATATATATATATATATATATATATACATGTATATATGTATATATATATATATATATATTTATATTTAATATATTTCTTTAAAATGGTATGTAAAAGATACAATTATAATGTGTACATTCCAATTGTTATCATTAGTTAACAATTATAAATAGGTATTGTACACGGGTATCTATATTTCATCTTGATTATAGTATTTTTTAAATTATATATTAATAATATAATTGAATGTAATATAATAAATAATAAACTAAACTAATCAATTAGCATTTAATTAATATATAGATAATACTATTAATAGTCAATATTTGAATGATACTTAATACATAATGAATATGAGTATCTTATTTATATAGAGTATATATATAGTACCTTTTAGGTACTTTATATATATATATATATATATATATATATATATATATATATATATATATATGTGTGTGTGTGTGTGTGTGTGTGTGTGTGTGTGTGTGTGTATAGAACATATGTAAATAATAACAGTTTCTATTGACTTGAAGTTAATATGAATGTAGTTCGTAGCGGAGATTTTAAACACTGATATATTTTATTTATTTTATTTTTCTGTTTAATTTACATAATTTTTAAATTTGTTTGTTTATAGTTAACAACAATAAATTCGTTACTATTCGTTACGAATTATATAATATATTTAATATTGACAGAACAACAATAATAGATTATAATCAAAATCAAAAAATATTTATATTTAATTATCTATTTATTTTTATAATATTATTATTATATTATTTATTATGTAAGCATGATAGTAATATATTTGTGGAATAGTTGATTATAATATCTATGATGTATTAGCACACGATCGTGTACCTTAATAGACCTATTATTATAACAAGTAAGATGCATATGGTAATTTTGTTATGAATTAAAGATACATAATATAATAGTTAGGCATTACACACAACCCTAAGTTACCACTCCATGGAGTGCACGCTCCAGTCTGAACGAGAGTTACAGGAGTGCACACACCAGTCTGAACGAGAGTTACAGGAGTGCACACACCGTACGAATTACATTCAATAAAATACTGCGCATCTGATAATGCAACTTAAATAATCGTAGCTCCATAGGGCTAAGTAACTCTGCAATGATACTAATAACAATGAGACATAGCACCACTATATCTATATAAACCTAGATAGGGTAATTATAATTAAAGATAAGATAGCGTAATGTATAACCAATACTTCCTATAACCTCAGTTATAGGTTATAGGAGGTTATAGGAGGTATTGGTATAACTCTTAAATAACTCTTAAATAATCAGATGTTATCGAACATGTAGGATATAATAATTTAATATACACGAGAATACACATAATCTAGAAATATAGGTCATGACCCTAGGTAGAGAATGAATTTATATCATTATTTGTATTTATATAATTATTTTTGAGTACAAATCGGTACAGCTGTAATCATATGTAACAACTAATTATTTTAAAATTATATTTGTGTACAAATCGGTACGTCTGTATTCGTTTATATTCTTGTTACGGTCGTACTCAAATATACTCGTTTATATTATTATTTTTATTTATATAATTATTTATGAGTACAAATCGGTACAGCTGTAATCAAATATAGTAAATAATTGTTTTAAATTATATTTGTGTACAGACGTACCGTTTTGTACACAAATATAATTTTATAAATAAATGTATACGGTTGTAATCAAATATACTCATTTATAATCAAAAATACTCGTTTGTGATCAAAAATACTCATTCGTACTCAAAAATAACCAAACCGTACTCAAAAATGTTTGCTGGGTACCTACGAACATTCTACTAACAGTTGTAATGCTAAGACTACGCTGATTGGTTGACATTAATATCGATAATATTATTAGTGTTCGTTACTTGTGTAATTTTATTAAACAAAATACCCCTTAAAAGGCACTGTTGCAACATACATGTATACATGTATACATGTATACACACGTAAATAGTTTACTGTAGTAATACTACCAATGGTAGTCTACCATATAGGGTATAGTATTAGGTACAGTAAAACAAATAGGTGTTATATTATTGAATTATAAAATAGTATACTTTTCTGTATACTCTCCTGCAGCATCTGTCACCATGTGATGATAGTTTGACTTAGCCTATAGGCTATAGTAACGTAGAAGGGTGTTGTGTTAAGGATGGTATTATAATATGATCATATATGAGTTTGATACGGGTGAAAATCGGGGGGTCATCGAGGGAGAGAGAGAGGAAGAGAGAGAGAGAGAGAGAGAGAGAGAGAGAGAGAGAGAGAGAATTTTAGTGAATATTTATTTAGTTTAGATGATTTATATTATATATTATATACATATATATCATTTTATATATATATCATTCGTGTATTTTATTCGTGTAGGTAATATCCTAATTGTATTATATAAATTTCATAAAATAGGTATATAGTATATAGTATATAGTATATAGTATATAGTATATACTATATAGTCTATAGTCTATATATAGTCTATATACTCTTATTTATAATATAAAACTTATTATAAAGTATACTACGAGTACTTATAAGTATACCTATATTATTATATTATAAAATATATAAAATTATATTATAAATTATTTATATTGACACTATGTATGACATATATATTATTGTAATATCAAAGCCCAAAGGGCAATGGTAATATTATATATTAAATATATTACTAATTAAACCTAGAAATAGCTATTTATTTTAATTTAATATTATTTATAGAAGAGCATTGCGCTGAAAAAATTCCCTTCAATATTTAGTTTATATAAATGATTTATTCTAGACATAAACATTAAAATCTGTATTCGGATGAGGAATATGATTACTCACTCAATATCTATGATTCTAGAAGATTCTAGTATATATAAATTATTTTCTTATATCTTTGTAGTGTAGAGGCGCAAGTAGTCATCAATTTTGAATATATAGGCGTGTCTTATATTTTGGATAAATATATAAAAACTAAAATTATAAACATTAATTAATTTGAATATTTTTAACAATTCAGATTGTTTTGTTCTTTTTAAAACTACTTATACTTATAGTAGCTCACTTAATATGAGTTTTAGACGTAGAGGATCATTTGCTCGTAATTTACGAAGTATCGAGCCAGATTATAGCGACTTCCTTGCTGATGGAGGTGTTACTGCATTATCACGTAATCAGTGGTTCTTCGAAATAGCTTGGGAAGTTGCTAATAAGGGTTATTACATTAGATAGTATATTAATTTGAATATTTAATAATAATATGTAATATATATTTTATGTTAATATATAATATATATTTTATATATTATATTATTATAAT
This sequence comes from Osedax fenrisi, assembly GCA_964019155.1. Classification (NCBI taxonomy): domain Eukaryota; kingdom Metazoa; phylum Annelida; class Polychaeta; order Sabellida; family Siboglinidae; genus Osedax; species Osedax fenrisi. Next base: position 56,261,472 of record OZ025242.1, read on the forward strand.
AATTAAATTTAATAATTTAATATTATTATATAATTATTATAATTAATATAATAATAATTATACTACTCATTTATATATATATATATATATATATATATATATTATATATAATATACAATATATACACATGTATATCATTGATATACTCAGTGTCCAGTTTGTACATTTTTTCACTGAAACACTCTTCTCCTTGTATTGTTATATATTAGTTGTAATCCTTCTATATAATATTATATTATTAAATATAGTATATAACCGGGTATATAATATACTATGTTGAACATATTTAATATTATATTACATAGAACATAATGTTCTATTAATCAATGTATTACTAAATATGTGCACACCTTTATTAAAAGTACTAATTTATATAAATACATCTTGTAACTTAAATAACATTAAGTATATCATAATTGTAGACTTATTTTGTTCATTTCTATTAGTGTAATCTATAATTAGCTCAAATATATAAATTGATAGTTTTTTATATATATATATATTTTTTAACTTGAAAAAAATATGAGCACATAACTTTTATAGTATTTTTATTTGTTATATGAAGGACATGTGTTATAACATTTTAATTAATATATAAATTAATATTATAAAAATTTTCATAATTTAAATATGAATGTTATCTAATTATATTGAAAATTTCATCTAGAAATCAGTAATAATAACTTGGTTACTCTGTTTTAGTATCAGGCAAAATTAATATACTGATAAAAACAAGTTTAAAGTATAGTGAAATATTTCAATAGATAGTAATTATATAAAAGTAAAAACAACATATAATAATATATTTCACCATATGCATGTATGATATAATAAGATGAGTATATGTATATATATATAGTTATAAATTTCATGTATTTTTTATAACATTTTAAAATTAATTTGAATACTAGATAGTATAAAATCTCATTTTACTTGATTATATTCAATATAATATTGTATATAATATAATATTGCATATGTAGATATCGTTTTTATATGTATTGATAGATTTTTAACGTCAAGTCATTTTGTCGAAGTCTATGCTATTTTTGAAAATAAAACCATTATCTAGACTTTACTCCCGGCATATCATTACAGTTTACAGCAAAGGTTATATAATTAATAAGTTAATTGTTTAATCTAGGTTCAAGCTAAGGTTATCAGTGACAACGTGTCATACTTTCATGCACTCTTTCTGAACCTTTGTTCCAGAAATATATTGTATTACATGTTACTGTAGTTAATTTGCAGTATGACCAGAGGGAAATATAAAATAAATATTTTTTAATTTTATCACTATAAATCTAATAAATTTATTACTATAAATGTATAATATAAGGATATATTAAATTAAATATCATCGAAAACATGTTATTTAAAACAGCTTACAAAATAAATAGATATATATGTGAAATAATTTTTGATTTTAAAAATATATAAATCATATTCATTACATTATTTATTAAACACTTTAATATTTATAATATTATTTTATATATGTAATATATATGATAATATTCCAAGATATATATATATATATTTATTTATTAAAAATATTATATTTTGTATATTTATATTTTATGTTCATAAACAAACTATATCTACGTAACCTTTACATATAATATTACTAACAACTTGTTAGTAACAATTATTATTAAAATGTATCTAATATATTAAAATTTATATTATATATTATTGTATTACTAAGAAAATCATTTGTATGAAATTCATACTACGAATGAAATAATATATGTCTAATTTAACTTTAAATATATATATATAAATTGTTTTATTAATGTTTACGTATTAAGTACTATTAATTATCCATACTTCATCTACTTGTATTGTGCTTTTTATCGTAAATAAACAAACATACTTGTTTACTATATTATTACATAATAGTTGTACAATAATACAATGTTGAAGTTAACATTTCAACATCGCATTCGATAAACGCATTGTATCACAATAATAATGTTTCCCAGTTAGATCCAGTATAATCATAGAATAACTTGCCCAGGTAATTGTTGTGTATAATGTTAGTCACATGTAGTATAGATTATATACTATGTTAAACAAAAAGCCGCTTTAAAACTCAATTAAACCGGTTTTAAAATATAAACATTTGCAACATAAAAGTAATTCATCATCTCTCTAATTTATTTATATAATAATAGTGATGTGTGAAATATACAATGAAGATATATTTAACTCCATCCAATGAATACATATGTTTTAAATGATGGCAAAATTTAATAGGGTTTATACTTTTATGATTATTTATTCTATATATTTAATTATAATAAAAAAACATTAAATTTAAATTTATTCACACACATGCTCACTCACTCATAAATATACATACTTAACAAAATATGTACCTAAATTATATATAAATTTATATCTGTATATATAATTTTTAATAATGTATTTTATTTTATAATGATATAATTTTAGCCAATATTAATAAATATTTTCATCCAGAAGTTAAATCAGAGAAAAACTGAATATGTATGTATGCTATAGGTTATAATTATTCACATACACACACACACACACACACACACACACACACACACATTCACACACACATACACACACACATTATTATTATTATTTTTTGTTATTTTAATTAGTAGATTGATAACTCTGTAATGTATATGAAATGTTATGTCATGCTTGTTATGTCATCTAGGGTATATTAGTGTTTATTACACACTTTTTTTACTTATTCAATATTATAAAGTATAGAGTATATTGTAGAGTAACATTTAAATTAGTGTAGATTATATTATAGTATGGAGTATAGTATTGAGATATATAGTATATAGTTTAATAGAGTATAGACTATACTGTATAGTATACTAAGCCCATGATAAAACTATCCAGCAATATTTCTGTAGATATTGGCGGTACAATCTGTTATTGTTAAAATATAACAATATTAAAACAATTTCATATTCCGGTGTGGCACCCAGATTTATCATTGACAACCTTATTGGTAATATCTCTGGAAATGTTCCTAAGTTCCTGTGACATTTTTATGTAAACACATTCAAATATAAATATAAAAATGTCTAAATCAGCAAAATGGAAAGAATATAAACTCATCAGAATTTATTAACTGAATATATAAAATGTGGAGATGATTATTCATTTAAATTTAACAAATTGTAAATAATAAACTAAATAAATTAGATAAATAATAAATTAATTTAATGTATATTTAAATTATTTTTTTTTATTTATATTTTAAGATCATTTAACTAAAAAACCCTATAAATAGGCAGTGTTTTTTAAAAACTAACAATAATATTTTTGTTATTTCTAAATTTTATGATTAAAATGTATATTAAAAATGTAACCGAAAATATTTTCAATAATATTGCAGGATAGTTGTAGTATGGGCTTTATATAGTATAGTATATTATAGATTAGATTATATAGTATACTATACAATACTATATTATACTATAGAGTATAGTATAGTATATTTCATTTTTGGTATTAAACTAGAATGAAGTATATACATTTCTTTAGATTAATGTGTATATTTGATTAATAACAATTCTAAACATAAGGGGGCATATGCCACCCCACAACACTTTCAGGACAGTACTGCCATAATGTATTGTACCGACAAGTTGCAGTGTGACACTATTTACTTTCCGAAAACTATCCGCCAATATATTCTATTGTCAAGCAATATCAGTTCTACAAATTTCCGATAATACTATATAAATTATAATCATTTTTCAATTTATAGTTCATTGAGACATACAACAGGATTTAATAACGAACATAACCGCTTGATTAAAAGTTAAACTACATTTGAATTTTAATTTAAAAAATATAATTTTAATATAAAAAATAAAACATTTGTTTGATATAAGTATAATACCATTCCGATGAATGTCTGAAGTAATACACCAGTATGTTGTCAGTGGTTCAAACATTTATAGGGCCACAAATATAGGGTTTACATTGTAAAGGTCATCTATTGGTCATCTATTGGTCATTTATTACATAATACTCAATTGTTAATCATTCTATTATACTATACCATACTATTATAACAATATACATATCAATAATTTATTAAAATTCAATGATTTAGTAGAGGTAAATAACTATAATTTGAAATGACAATATATAGCATTATTATGATACTCATAATATGAAAGAAGCCAGGTTTGAGTGCACACACTCTCTTAGCCTGCATACACCAGTATAAGTGCATACTATCACAGATACACACCTCAGGGCTTACCTCTAATAACAATAGAACACTTGTTCTCTCCTAGGTACCCATGCACAATCATTATGAAACTGTGTTGCTGTCAACCTAAATATAAGACACCTAGTATCTTATAGTGGTTATGAATAATACTGACACCACACCACTCTATATTACCACCCTACGTCACACGTATGCGCGCGTGTACACTCATGTAGGCATGCTGTACTAGCTTGACCTAGATCTACTGTACAAAGTCTGCCTCTTTAAGACAGCCTATGTACAGCGTCATGTGTACTGTAGCCCTCAGCGTGATATTGCATCACCTTCCATGTTATGTAATCACTATTGACCTCCACTCTTGACCGTATTGCCTCATCCATGGGTTACGTAATAGTGGTCAGGGAATCAGTGAATGCATGCGCATGTTTGGACTTTAATGTTTACCGTAGAGTGGTAGTGTGTTCTGTATGTTTCTGAAATAGATGTAGGTGAATGTATGCGTGTATGTGTATGAGTATTAGTATATATGTATGTATACATAAATACATACATACTATATATTTTATCCATATATATATATATATATATATATATTGTACTTATTATATTGGAGTATATCTTTAATTGTACATATGTACATTGACATACCAGTGTACACGTATGTACATTACGCCTTAACCCTACCCTGCCCTCACCCTACCCTCACCCTACCCTCACCCTACCCTCTAGTCGGAGGTATCTACACAGTGATAAGGTCTAAGGCTGACGTATCAGTAGAAGAACTAGGAGACCAGTACTGTCTAATGGGGCCAATGAACGAGCAATATGTCCGTATAGAGGTCGAGGTGTTAGACCCTACTCTTGACCCCCGCTGCTGCAAGGCTATGCGGCTCGCTATCGAACAGATGAGGGAACACGGTATCAAGGTAAGCGCGGGGGGGGGGGTTAGGCAGGCGGGGGTATTAGGTAAGCGCAGGGGTTAGGTAGACGGGGTGTACACTAGCAATGGGCATGATTGCATGTGCAGCCCCTTAATAAACAATTTGCTACATATAACCGTGCCACCCCATATGACCCTCTATACACTGTGTAATCTGCAGCACATAGATATCAAGTGATTATAACTTAATCAGACCTTATTTACTCTATCTATCTATTATTCTACTGTAATATTCAATTTATTATAACAATTGATATTTTAATATTGGTATCATATCAATATCATTGATAAATTAACTAATATTGATATATTAATATTAAGGAGTTGAATTTTAATATTTCATTTGTGGTTAAATTCAAAAGGTATGGCAGATCTAGTTAAGGTGTATCTTTCCTCCATACATTGGTATAACAACCTAAATATGGTCATAATAATAATAATATATATTATATTAACTAATACACATGCATGTATTAACTAGTATATATACAAGAAATCTCATACAAGTTATCTTGTTACCTTTTATTCCCCACCCGTCATATGTATAAAAACACATGTATATTAAGAATGGAAGTTGTAGTTCTAGAAGTTATTTCTTATAATACATAAATATTATATAACCTATTGTAACAATACTTGTAAATATTATATAGTATATTCAATTTTAATAAATGCTTACATTTTTTTGCCTTGATTAAATGTAGTTGACTATTTTTAAAACATTTACTTATTAATACTATGTTACTTTATTACTTGTGAATTATTTATATATATATAATATATATATTATATATATATATATATATATATATATATATTAAATATATATATATTTATAGTTGATCAATAATAATATTGATTATATATCAAGTTTGCTATTTATTATATACTACATTATATTTTCTATTTATGTAAATGTCCCATAGTTAATACTTATATAGCATTATTATATTTTATTACTTTTATTATCTGTCTCATGTTCAATTATATTTAACATTTTTAAATACTAAATAAAATGTATATTAGATTTAATATCCTTCACACGTTGAACTTTGAACCTAATATATTGGGTTCATTCATCAGTTTAGAGTTAATGGTATAAAAGTTCTAATATATTGTTATTTCAGTATATTTAATAGTACAATTTAATAATGAAAATAATTAAAAATCTTCATTATAACAAATATCACATATCAATAGGTCTCCTATCTCCTATCTCCTATCTCCTATCTCCTATCATAGTCACTGTCACACACTACATTCATATGTTATTGTATAATACTTAAGTGAATATAATCACTGCGTAATTGTATAGCTAAAAACTAGAACTTTTATATATCAGTTCTTAGATATTTATTATTTAAAAAAGTATACTTTCCTAATATTATTCTTGAATCTATTCGGCATTTGTTGGCGCAGTAAAGTTGTATAATGATTTAGAAGAAACCGTTGTTGTATTCTTCCCATAACATAATCAACTAGTTGTCAAGTCAGGCGGTGAATATAAAACAACTTCAATGTTTTTACTCTAATTTTATTCTTGATGCCTACTAATCTAAAAAAAATATGTTATTTATATGTATATATAATACTTTGACCTAAAAATACATATATATATATATATATATATATATAATATTGAGTGAGTGTAATTATCGCCATCTAGCATGACAACATAACATTTCTATTATATATTAATCGGATGTGATGTAATTTAATGTAACCGTGGAGATCCTTTATAGAGATCTTTAGGAGTGTTTCACTGATATCATATACTAGTACCTACATATTGATTACAGGTGTGAATAGACACTTTAAAGGAAATGAAATATTTTTAATTAAAAAATATGTTGATTAAATATTACTAACAGCCAATAGGATTAGAATGTTAATTGGATTAGAAGTGGAGTACATAATATATATTTTATTTGTACATTTAAATAATATTTTCAAAATATAGAAAAATGGTAATATTTATATTAGTTTAATATTAGTTTTATGAAATAAATACCAACACCAACACCAACCATTGAAAACAGATATATATATATATATATATATATATCTAGAATATGTATATTGTGGTAATAAAGGCATAGCATTATGCAGACTAACACATTAGTCTATCAGGAGACAATCATCAGAGAGAATAAACATAGAACTAGCTGCGTATGTAGAGTGTATACTTGTGACCTGTACAGGGGAGAGAGCTAACACCACCACTAACCTGAAACTAGCACTAACATCACTAGCTACTACATCACTATTAAAGCAACTTTAAATCTTGAGGGGGGAGGTTACATTGCGATGATTTACCTATAACGCCCGCAGCCGTAACAACATAGTGGTGAGGTGTGTGGGCTAACCTTTCTACAACTACATTACAACTGGTCAATGCACTGACCAGAGATACAACACATATAGCGCATGAGTGGATACTAACGGGGGTTCACATTCAGTATGAGAATGAGGCAGTGTTAGGCAGCAGATGTTAGCACTAGACCCACTCTAGTAACGAACCTTTTGCCTGAACAAGGTAATACAGGGACATGTATGTGATGTTAACGGGGTATCCCACTACAATATTTTCTGCAACTTGCCGGAAATATTGTAACTTTAAAACCATTTTCTATAAAGTTGTAATGGGATACCCCCTATAAAGTTATTATATTTCAGGCAAGTTGCCGGAAATACTTGTAGTGGGATACCCCCTTTATAGATAAAGTTCTAACAGAGTTTCATGTAACAGTTGCATTACAAATTTAGCTTATCATTTTATTTTATTGATAATCATAAGTAAATATGTATTTCATAGTAAAATAATATTAAACCTCTTTTACTTCATATATTATACTTTAATGTAGTTATAATTAATATTTAATGTTCGATATTTGTTATTGCTGGTAAGCTTGTTTACGTTTACAATTTCAATGAGAAACATTTAATATTGTTGGATAGCATTCATATGAAACTAATTAGCAAGTATACATGTAAAACTATGTTGCAAACAACCTAAGGTATTATATATAGATCATTCTAGATAATAAATAAATATTCTAGTTTGTGTATACAACTTTATAGTGTGAATATACAATACAGTAAATAATGTGTGTGTATATTTGCGTGTGTGTGTTTATCAATTATTTCTTCAATCAAGGGACCTATTCTAGAAGAATTTACTATATTTAGGATAATGTGTAAACATTAATATTCAATATTATATAATGTAATATGTCAATAACATTTTGTATGTCAATTGTATATACAATCTTAGTTAGTTAATCTTTAAGTATACACCTCAATCATATGTATTACATGAATAATATACCATTAGTTAAATAAATACAAAATACCAATATATAGTTTATATACATATATATATATAATATAGTATATTATATATGTATATATGTATACTGTTATAAATTATTGATTATATAAATTAGAAATGTAATTCTGTAGGATATTTCATCATCTACATGTTCTCTGTCTATATAAAATCTATTTATAAGTTAGTAGTATATGCTGATTTATGTATCTAGCCCTGTCTTGTATATGTTCTATGCGTTACTAGTACATACACTGGTACATGCTACAGGCCACCATCCTACCTACATACCCATGCACAGACATACACAAGTATGTTTAATGTTATGGTTCATATAGTGTGGTGGTAGCGAGAGAGGGGGGTGGGGGGGTTGATATATAGGTCTGAATAGTTGTCAATGAGTCCTCCTCGTTAATAAATATCACCTAAATATGTCAATTATCACAGGTATGTATGTCCTCTCACTTTAATGATCAACATAGTAGGACATTTCTTATATTTTATGGTTATTGATTTAGAATAAATATAGAACAATCTACTGTATTTATTTTCATTTTGTTACGACATTATTTTAGTTATTATTTCACATATATAATTATATGAATTCCACATATATAATTATATGAATTCCACTAAATTAAACTAAAGTCATACAAGGTGAATAAGTAGTATGTCCTGAAATCTTCACGCTCACTAATCTGTAATGATAAAGATGGTACACTCGTCAATTCTACAACCTTCACCTTTCTATAAGGTCGTAGAAGTATGTCCTAAAGTATGATGATTTGCAGGCATATTTATTTACCATGTAAGCTTCCCATAACTTTCTATATAATTAGTATTTTAATTAATATTATATAAACAAATTTCTAATATTCATTATAAAAATAATAATTTATATTTATATATATATGTACTCTTTAAGTCTTTATATAATAATAATAATAATAATAATAATAATAATATCAGAGTAGAGAAGCAAGAATAGTTTATAGAGGTATCTATGTTTAGAGTAAAGTTTCGATGATAAAATAAACATATATATATATATATAAAATATACAAAATTAAAAAAAAAATTAAAATATATATATTAAAATATAATTAATAATAATACTAATTTTATTTTAATTTTTTTTTAAATAGTAATAATAAAATATAATTAAATAAATACCCGGAGAAATACTTTTAATAAGTTTTTTTTTTTTAATAATAAAAATAATAATATATAATTAGTGTAAGACTATGCCCCTTTAATACGATTGATTTTTTTTAAATATAAAATAAATAATATTTTTGAATGACAATATCACATACAAATATAAAACGAAACTTTAGCTCTAACTCATCATGTTTAAAATAATAAATATTATAATAAAATATAATTGTAAAATGATAAAAGGTAAAAGAAAAAACTAAGTAAGATATAAATGTATAAAATGTAAATATTAATTAAAGACCATACGTTTATATAATTTGGTAACTGCTTTTAAAGTGGGTTAATTCATTATATTACTAGGTAAAGAATTCTAATGACTTACACCAACATTAGTTAATCGAAATAAGTTACGTGATGTTCTAGAAGAATTACGGATAAATTTAGCTGGATAAGTATTTTTTTTCAACCTATATTTAGTGATAATAAATTATTATGTCTTCTATATATAAATTGTTATGAATCAAATTTTACTAAAGTATCAAATGACCAAATCCTTTTTTTGAACATGAATTATAAGATGACTGTGTACTCTTCTTATAAGATATATATATATTTTATTGCTAGATTTTGTAATTTTATTATATATTTCTTATTACTAACGCACATTCTAAAATTGTTTCCATATTGTCATTAATACATTCTGTCAATATACCTGATCAAACGCCATATTGAAACTCATTGATTACGTTATATTTCTCCAGAAAGATATTTAAACAATATTTAATAGCTTTCTCATATAACTTTGCTATTTGAGGCATAAATATATTGACCTAATATATATAAATATCTTTTATATAATATAGATGTTATCAATATTATAGCTTAAATTAATAATCTAATTTTATATCATTTTAAACAAGTGTAATGTCTTTTGAATAAAATTCAATAAATAATGATATATACACACATGTAATATATGAAGTAAACTATGTTTCATAAACGATGATATTATTATTATTATGTTTATATTATTATTATTAGGGTGCCTTTTTTGTAAAATACCAACGTACTATCTGAAACGCCCGCAATTATATGAAAATACGTCACATCTATACATGTAATGGATATAGATACAGGTACGATTGTTAAGATTGGTCCAACGTCCCATCAGAATTTACATGTATATGAATACAAATGGGACGTTGGTACGTTACGAAAAATGCTTGCTAAAATAGTACGTTGGAATATCACAATATATTCACCCTTATACACTAGTAATGAATATTATATGTAGATGATATATCATTACAAATGCATCATAACTAATATTCATTCTAAATTTCTTATCAAATCAACAACATTTTGTATTGAATTTTAAATTAATGTTATAGTTTTTTAGAAAAGATAGTTTTTTATTTAATTTATATATTTGCCATCTAAGTAAGTTATGACTAATTAATAATATATTATATATACATAGATATTAATATGTTGCATAGTTCACATGTATTGTACTACCTACACTACCTGATACCTCTATGTTAATCAATCAGTACACACTATACACTGATATTAGCATTCACATTTGAAGTGTAGAACTTTTTATAATAATGCTTTAATGTACCCTGTATGTGAATAATGCCCTTTAATAATGAAGGTCAATATTCCTTTGTCATACTTCTATTATCCCTCCTAACATATATCATATATGTGTTTAGTTTGTATTCAATAAAGAATGAATACAAACTCTGATAGCTAAATATCATATGTGATAAAATACTGATATTATATAACACATGTAGAACACATATATAACAATATGTAAATCTTATAATTAGGTTGTATGTGTATGTGTGGGTTAGGTTTAATAAAATTACAATGCTACTTTAAAAGTTAACAATTTACTTTAATAACCAATATTACTTATTATAATTGTATAATAAATTACTAGCACAATCTACACATGAATTCCTCACAATGACTTTATCACTTATACTGACTGTAGAGATGTGTTTATATCATGCATAACATGTTTGAATAGTTAAACAGATTATCAATATTCCACAATTTTATACATTTTTATACAATGACTTTATCGATTGATGATTAACATTTGACCTTGTCTTCTGTTTCAAGGTTATATACGGAAGATGGCTGATACATGGCTATCCCAAAGTTCTTCTGTTTGACATCGCATCAGCACAACACAAGCTTTCTGAGTGGAAAAGGGTAACTACTAATGAATGCGCATGTATATTTATGATTATATATTAATAATTTATAAATTTGTATTACATCTAATTTAGATCATATAAATTAATAATATTATTATTTACAAACATGTTAAAAATTTAATTTTTATGTTTTAATTAATTGCACGACGATGAAGAGCAACCATTCAGCTATGAATAAGTTCATCCTTTCTCTCTCTCTCTCTCTCTCTCTCTCTCTCTCTCTCTCTCTCTCTCTCTCTCTCTCTCTCTCTCTCACTCTCACTCTCTCTCACTCTCTCACTCTCACTCTCTCTCTCTCTCTTAGTTACTCTCTCCTAATAATATACACGTGACTTTTACTCTAAGAGTTAGCTTTCATTACGACCTACTTGACTAGTGACTACGACACCTCTCACACATCACCACACTAAGCCACACCCCTATCACCGCCTGCTACAAACCCTACTACTAGCGCACACCTCACACACACCACTACCACTACTACAGGACGTATGGAACAGATCAAGTATAGGTATCCCTAACGATGATAAGGAGACTAACGAAGCTGTGATATTTGGTTACCTCACCACCTGGTTCCTGGCTGAGGTTACCCTACACCTCGCTACCTTACACCTCTTTTAACACCAATACCATTATCAACCAAGTAAAGTGTGACTTATCAGTAAGGGGTAAGAGTATTTATTGTTATCAATCTAAAGTTCAACATTTACGTTACCTGTTGTTCATTCTGATAATATTTCACATGTTCAAAGTGTAAATGTTTGTATACAAACTAAGTTTCTCAGTTTTTTGATTGACAGGTATGTAAACATAATCACTAGAAATTATTACATCACGTAAATATTATTTTTTTCATGTTAATACTATTTACTACATTTAATAGTATATCTATTTTATTTAGTAGTATATCTATTCTATATTGTACAATATTCTACATTATAACCTCTCTTATTATATCCCCTCTTGTTCCCTTACCTTCACTTATTTGTATTATCTTATTATCTATATCAATGTATTGCCATTTCATACTATCAACTCTCTGTAACATCAAGCCCCTCCATTCTGTAACATCAAGCCCCTCCCCTTGTATAACATTAAGCCCCTCCCCCCTGTAACATTAAGCCCCTCCCCTTGTATTACAATAAGCCCCTCCCCCCTGTAACATTAAGCCCCTCCCCCGACAGTTTCAGAAGGCCCAGTCCGGTAACCCGAGTATAGTGGCCCACTACCACGAATGGCAGGCTGGGTTAGGCCTAATAGTTGCCCGTACCCAAGCCCTATCCATAGCTACTATCTTCACTACCCACGCCACAATACTCGGACGTTATCTGTGTGCAGGACATGTTGACTTCTACAATAACCTCGATAAGGTGGGTGTGGGTGTGTGTGTAGGTGTGTATATGTTGAGGTGGGTGTGTTTGGGTGTGTGTGGGTGTGGAGGTGTGAGTGGGGTATTGGGTGTAAACATTTGCAGGTTATTTATATGTTCAATATAATCTTTAGTTAACACATGTATTCTTATTATCACCTTCTGTTTGCATAACCAATGGAGTTAATATGGAGTTAACATAAAGTAGATCATATTATACACAAAGGGTAAATATTATTACTATTATTTGCAATCAATAATATCTACATATTTATAATAATTATCATTGATACTCACTAGTATATTATCATTGCTTTATAATAGTCAATATGTTTGGTTTATCATGCAGGGTTATGTGAGGGTTTATCAGGCAGGGTGTGGTGAGGGTTTATCAGGCAGGGTTAGGTGAGGGTTTATCATGCAGGGTTATGTGATAGTGTATCAGGCAGGGTTAGGTGAGGGTTTATCAGGCAGGGTTATGTGAGGGTTTATCAGGCAGGGTTAGGTGAGGGTTTATCAGGCAGGGGTTATCACATGTTAAGTCAGTTAACCAACAAGTTGTATTACACACTAAACTTGCCTACATTAAAGTTCAAACTAACTAAGTATAACTTGTAAGTGTTCTAACTAACTTACCTATTTACATGCAATTATAGTATGCACGCTATGTGTATCATACTTATGTCTTATGGACTAAGTTTTCTTATATTTTGAATTTAAAATATAATGAATATATATTATATGTTAATAGAAGTAATGTACCGTTACCTAATAATTATAATTTAGTTGTATTGTGAAGTCAAACCTACCTGAAGTCATATGCTGTATGATATACTTGAATAAATAACAGCTAATCTTTACATCCGTGAACTTTGTACAGCAATAGTGAGTTTAATGATAATAAAGTGATTGTCTGTGATGTCTGTGATGTATAGTACTATGTACATCTTTGTGCTTCTCTAATGTTTCTTAATTATCATACAAAATATATAATTCTATATAAATATATATATTTTATATATTATATATACTATAACTTAACCAACCTTTGTATTATGGTAAATACTATCTATTCATGTTATCAGATTCGATAATAAAAAATATGTAAATATTTAATATCTTCATTTAAATATATTATTATAATTATTTAATCTTAAAGCATTGCTAGTTTCTCTAGAAGAATAAATAATATTTTAGTATTTATATTAATTTATATATATTACTATAAACATATAAGCAATAATAACTATTTTAAAAAGTAATATTGTATATTAAAAATGTCATCAAATACAAATATTAAATTCCCCTTAAAAATATCCTTTCCGAATAAAGCAATCTTATAGCTATATCATCTCATTGCATTCTATTATAAATATATGTCATTATATATATACAGTCAACTAAATAAGACTTTTTATAAGTGCTCGTATGATTTTATATTACATATTAATTAAATTTGGTAAATATAAAACCCAAATAGCTCAGATAAAAATATATACATTTGTTAATTCAGGATATTATTTAATTTTTACTGACAACAATATATTATCATACATTCTTCTTTCTATGTGTCTATAATGAGATATGTTAATATTCAATGGAAAACTATGATATTTTGTTTGATAATTGCAATTAAAATGATGTACATATGTCCTTTAATGTCCATCAACTCTCAGATAACAGTGGTATATGTATACCATTGTTTCTTATGCTAATCATGAATCATGTGGCCATCTAGTATATAATATATTCTAAATAATGCAATTATAACAAAATGCAATCATTTATAACTAAGCATGTACAATATAGAGATTATTATATTAAGTTATCATTAGAAAATTGCCTTATAAGTTAACTTTAGAAGTAGATATAACAACCAATATTAGAGCAATGTCAACCAGAGCTTGCTACCAACACTAATAACTATTATTATAACTATATAATAACTATTGTATCTGCATCTAGCACGAAACATCTATTTCATTATAATGATTTAGTACAAGATGCTCAATATTATTAGAGGTTAAATAATTTGTATTAGAAATGTATTCAAATTTTGTAAAATCTTCTATCTTAGAAACCCCGCTATATCAGATAAATTTTCTCAGTAAACTTGAGTCTGAGATTGTGTGTGTGTGTGTTTGTTTATGTGACTCCATGACCACTACCATGATTAATCGATGCTATGCTCCATCAGTTTGACCTTGACAAAGAGGCGGGTCAGAGGAACATCTACCATCGTTATTGTATAGAAAGAGGAGCAGCACATTGCGCCCACATTCTCACCACTGTGTCAGAGATCACCTCCTATGAAGTACAACATCTCCTCCAACGTAAACCTGGTGAGTAAACCCCACACTAATACATACGTTCGCTATTTAGTGCCCGCAACAGTAATACTCTATAATTTCTACACTCGATCTCGCGCAATATTATATATATATTTCTATATTTTGTGTGTAATATTATCGCGATCATATAATTTCAATGGTATCCATGTTTTATTCATATATTTAACTTGAGGTGTAACAGTTTCACTATCTCCATCTCTTTCGCCATGAAAGAATTGGCCGTTGAATCAAGAGAAGTTAGTTTGTTAATTAGTAGTATTCACTATAATGAATGCTTACTAAGAAAAATAATGTGCAAATAATATTATTATACATACATACATAATCTATAGCTTATATTTAGAAATACTACATTATCAGTAGTTAAACATGTGCACTAACAACAGATACCCTGACCCCTAATGGTTTAAACGTGCGTAAGTTTGCCGCCCTCCATGAGTTTCAGAATCGTCACGCTCTCGCTAAGGAGAAGATCAACGATTTCATTAGAGGTCATTTCCATGGGTCAGTACATTCTTTACATCGATGATGGCCCAGAGTATATGTACAGTTTGTAATAAACAAATATCATTACAAATCAAAATTTCATATTTCAACTTATTTTGTATACGTTTAAAAATGATATGTTAATTCTACATATATAATAATTAATGTAATTAAAAATACATGAATAATTACATTTAACAATCCATGGATAACAATATTTGTAAACAAATTATTATTAAAATTTAACATAAAATGTATAGTAAAGTTATATATACTATACATTTAAAAATAATGTTTACCTTACATGTTAAATTAATTTGTAAACTTAAATTTCTAATTAAATTATAAAAATAACTAATATTTTTATTTGTTATTAGAAAAGTTTAATCAAGTTTAAATTAAGTGTAAATTTACTAGTTTCAAATTGATATATAATCACCCTTTTTTATGTGGAAAACATATTCTATCTAATATATTCTATAAAACAGTACTCCAGAAACTGCTGTTTATCCAAGATTGTTTCTTTATATTACCGGTGTATCATGTCTAATAATATAGTGTATTTAATAATAATTCATTATATATCTAATGTATGATTCTAAATGAACATATCTAAAAGGGTGCATCAATACTTCACCCCTCCCTCTCTCCTCCTCCTCCCTCTCCTCCCGTTCCTACTCATCCTCCTCTTCCTTCCCATCTCAATCCCTCCCACCCCTCCCTAACAGACACTACGACTTTGAGTTGGACAAGACTGTGTACTTCTTCCTGGCTGGTCGTTACGAGTTCACTAACAAGGGTTGTGACATGTACATTGAATGTTTGGCTAGGCTGAACCACCTCATGAAGGTACCACCACCACCACCACTACCACCATCACCATGACTACAATTCATTTTAAATATCAATATATTTACGAAAGAAAATTGTTATTTGGATTATTACTATTCGATAATTATTATTTTAAATTTATATTATTTTAATTTTAAAATTATTTTATATATAAATGTACTACTCGTGCTACCTCTACCCTACCTCTACCCCACCTCTACCCCACCTCTACCCCACCTCTCCCTGATACAGTCTGTAAAGTCTGATGTCACTGTGGTCGCGTTCATTATCTTCCCCACGAAGACAAACAACTTCAACATAGAGACCTTGAAGGGTCAAGCTGTCAGTAAACAACTCAGGGACGCAGTGGATGAGATTCAGAAGGACATCGGCAAGCGCTTGTTTGAAACTACACTAAAGTTTGAACTACTCTCATTCTCTCATTCTTTACTATTATATATTATCATTATATTTTATTTTTTGTGATATATTTTCAATTTAATATAACATTTTATTTATTTTCTCTATCACTGTATTACTATAAAATATCAAATTTTTTCAAATCTGGCTTATATATAAAAAATATATATATATATATATATATTTATAAATATACATATATATATAAAGTTTAATATTGAAATGCAATTTGTTCTATAAAATAGTAAAAATAGCTGTTCTAGTTTCAAACTTTTTAAATAATCTAAATATAAACTGTATATATACTTTTTATTTATAAATAATAAATTATCTAAATGTATAAACATGTAAATAATATTAATAATAATAATACTAATAATTATAATAATAGCCTCAATAATATCAGGCATATCAAAGTTGGCCACTGAGATAATATTCATATTTAATATAGGTGTAGCTAAATATTTAAGATAATTAATATATAGGTCATGTATATAAATATTAAATTAAAATATTATAATATATAAATATTCAAATATTCAAATATGTAAATGAATGAAATGATATCCAGATATATATACATATAAATATATATATATATATATAGGGGCGTCATAAAAGAGGGTATATTAGATATTATATCCCCCTTTTTTATCCCCCACTTTTAAGATCTACAAATTATTTTATTCTTTATAAATAATATTTTTCTGCTATTATAGTCTTTGTAGTATAATTATATCATATACATTGGAGTGGGGGATGTCCCCCTCAATGTATATCCATTATACCCAACATTGATTTGTATTGTGCAAGTCAATCATATTAAGCCCTATTCTCACTTACTTTTTCTACTTAAATTATAATAATTTATCTATAATATACATTATATATAATATACATTTATAGAGAACAAGTGATATGATAGATTTATCTTCTCAAAGTATATGGTAATAATTGAATATTCTGAGATATCCCCCCACTTTTAATCACCCTGTGATGCCCCTATATATATATATATATATAGAATATATATATATATATATATATATATATATATATATATATAGAATATATACAATTATATACAAATATATAGTACAAATGGTAAAATATTATGTACATTGATACGTATAGATATTATTTAAATATTGTCCAAATATTAAAATTTAATAAATATATATATATTACAATAGTTTGGTTTTATTTGTCGGTTTTTTTAGCTGCATTACATCCTGAAATGCACCTATAAAATATTGTGCTCGGTACACAATTTGTATTTAATTTAATATTATGTGATAATTTAGTAAGAACTCGTAAACAGATATTCAATAAGTATATAAGCTTGAATATTAATTATAGACATTTTATGAATTTAAAATAACTTCAGTTAACAATCACTCTAAATATAAGACATTAATTGATATTACTTGATTATAGAGCAATATAATTTATATATATAAATATATATATATATATATATATATATATATATATATATTTATTGGATAGCTATTTATTTATTCGCATATGATATCTCCATATTTATTAAATTTGAATATTTAAACATTTTTAATAATATCTATACCTATCACCATATACCAGAGTTGGATTAAAATAGGATTTTTCAAAAAAATAGTTGAATATTTTTCAAAAAAATATTCATTGAAAAAAAAAGTTAAGATAATAAAATAGATTATCAATGTAATTTATAAAATAAATAATATTTATGAATACTCTTTATAATATCTATGATATTAATAAATATGATAAAGAGTGAAATATTATGTATATTATAAATTGAAAATTAAAAAAAAATTTGAAATGTAAATATGCCCCCCCCCCGCTACCCAGAGGAGAGGTTCCTAAAGCTGAAGACCTTCTAGTTAACGACGACATAGTAAAGCTAAAGAGATGTGTGTTCAGTGCCCAACGAAGCTCACTGCCCCCTATCTGTACTCACAATGTAGTAGATGACCAACAGGACCCTGTTCTCAATGCCCTGAGACGCTGCAATCTGTTCAACAACAGACACGATCGTGTTAAAGTTTGTATAGTAAATTAGTTGTATGTATAGCATAGATATATAGCATAGATATATTGTAATTTATTAGATCTAAACATCAGGTTTCACTTTTTTGATTGCTTTAGATTCTTATGAAAATTTGCATTATATTATAAATATAAATATATATATATATTAGATATAACGAGATATTATGCTATACCATACAAATACGCTATCGGTAGAGATGTTAAATAGTCATATGATATGTTTAAATACAATAAATCTTATACAACAATAGCACAAGTTTTCTAGATATACTTTTAATAGAAATCTATAAATTACTCAATAGTTAAACCTACAATTTATTAGATATGCATTAATTAATTAGCTACAATATATTTACTTATATTTATATGATATTATATATTTATATATATTCATATATATAAATATAAATAATAAGACATAGTTTATATATATAACTAATAAATTTAATTTACTCTCACAATAAAATAAACTGAAAAGAAAAATATAATTTTAATATTATAATTTCATTATATATAATAAATTAACTGAAAGCCGCCAATTGTTACTATAAGAATGTCAGAGGTCTAGGTGGCCGGTACTTATATATGTACTACTGCACATTATATGCATTATAAGATATTTTATAGGCTCACATTGGGATATAATTAAGCTAAAAAAAACAGAAAAATTAAACCAAACCAAAGAAATCAAACAACCCCAAATTAAAAATTGAACTCTGACATCCTAATAATAATAATCGGTGGCTTGCTTTGAGATTTACATATATATAATATATCATATAATAATATATTTCTTTATTTAATAAAATTGTATATTCATTAACAATAATGTTTGCATTCTATTTCAACAAGTGAATGCACGTAATCTCACACCTACTTGTACAGGTGATCTTTCACCCTGAATTCCTGAACTCTTCGAACCCCCTCTTCCGCATGGACTATGAGGAATTTGTACGAGGTTGTCATCTAGGAGTGTTCCCTTCGTACTACGAACCTTGGGGATATACACCCGGTTAGCTGTTGCACCTCGTTACTGTTACGGCCTTTCTTATCACCAATGTGTATGTGTGTATGTGTATGTGTGTGTGTGTATATATTAGGTTGGCATAAAAATTTAATTTGTATCGATTTATTAGATATAATCAAGATAAGTAAGATAAAGTAGATATATATAATATTGTATTAGGATACATTATGTAATATTATTAATAAGTTGTTATCATATACAATAACTAACGTTTTAATACTTACTTTATTAGAATGTATTCACTAGAAATACTAACTTGTAAATATTCTACTGTAAGTTTATCATATCTGCAATAAAACTTAACTTTTGTACTTTTTAGTGTAGGTAGTTTATGTCCACAAATATTATACTTGGAAAATCATATTTTTCATTGTAAATATATAACTACATTTATAATGCATTAACTATATTATGTAGTGCATTTCTATAGTATCACATAATTTACTATACAATTATTATAAATATATTTTATTATTATTATTATTATTATTATCAGATTTAGGTTTGCACCAGGGTTTTTGTAGAAGCTAAAGCTTATCGAGACAATTACCCTTAATCTTAAAGCAAGTTCAAAAAAAAACTAAATAAATAAAATATTATAAAATATTAGATGACTTCCTGTTTACATAGATACAATACAATGAATAAAATAGAAAAATAATATAAATTGTTTGAACTTGCCATAAAATTATGTAATCATCATTTAATTAT
Source organism: Osedax fenrisi (assembly GCA_964019155.1). Taxonomy (NCBI): domain Eukaryota; kingdom Metazoa; phylum Annelida; class Polychaeta; order Sabellida; family Siboglinidae; genus Osedax; species Osedax fenrisi. The sequence goes on from OZ025242.1 coordinate 56,282,619, forward strand.
TTATAAATAAATAACTAAAATAAATAATAAGTACTATAAAATAATACACTAAACAAAAATATAGATGTATTAGTATAAAAGAAGAAAAAAATGAAGTAAAATGAAGTAAAACTGAATAAAACTGAATAAAACATAACAAAAAGAATATCTAGAAAGGTGGTAAGAAATGTATGTAACATTTTTTTTTTTTTTTTTTTTTTTTTTTTTTTTCAGTAAATAAGTTTTAGGAATTTTTTTGTAATACTTTATAATAATGTAAAGAATGTAAAATATTTGTTCAAACTGAAATGTTAGTTTAATTACTAATTTTTATATAAGTGTCAATATTTATAATTAATAATATTATATAATCATTACTAATATATAATATAATTAATTAAAACGTGATTTATAATAATGTTTATAAGAAAAAGTTAAATTGTACAGATGTGTAGATAAATATTTACTTATTATTTGAAATAACAGAATTCACTCTGATTTAAGAAATAAACAAGGGTCACTCCTATGTCAGCCTGTCTATATCACTATATATATATATAAGATCTCCATTATAATATAAATAAAAACATTCATTATTGCAATATATATTAGCATTATTAGATTATTGAAGTCGTGGAGGTGTATGGTGTTCTAATAGGTAGCAGCAGCAGCACTTGTTGTATTACTATTCATGTTATCATCACCTCTATTTACCACTTTCATCACACTGATTGTATCTTACACACACACACACACACACACACATATATATATATGAAATATATTATTAGTTTTAAATCACATTGAATAGTGTATACTTATTTAGAATATTCATATAATTATTATATATACTATAATATATATATATATATATGATATAATATGATATAATATATATATATATATATGTTATACAATATATAATTATGTGATATAAATGATTGATATATGATATTTGACCTTGAAGATTCATTGTGCTCTATTGATAGTATAATGCATTAATTAATTTTAATTATGTTCCTTTACTATCAGAAATATATAAAAATATATATTTATTTATTTGTAACTATATTTGTAAGCGTATTGTAATGAAGTAAGTTAAACCTAGCTAGTTTTCATCTATTATCTGAATGCCCTTCATTATTGATCAAATGATAACTTCTTGTGTAGTATCCTATCTAACAGTATACAATACAACTATCTTGTAGACAATCATATCATATTTACATAATACACTTTTAGCCTAAAGTACACCATTTATAAATAAATGTATATAAAATTGATAGATTATTGATAGTATATTCACTGAATAAGTGTGCATAACAATAAAACACATTATATTATAGATGACACATATAGCACATATTTTTTACAATATGTTCACACACATGCACACACACTCACACACATACTCACACACACTGCTAGTGATCAATGCTAACTTCACTCCACTATACACAAGTGCAATACTTTCATTGAGATAATCATTAATTATTTACATATCATTTCTACAAGTTATCATGTGCACATTAACTGATATTAATGTTCTAATCATTGATATCATTATAAAAGTAAACAAATCAACAGTTCAGAGTATTATCTATAATGTATTCACTACAGATCTGTTTATATAAAAATAATTATAATTAATTATTACCATCATTAAAAATTAAATTATTAAAAATACAAATAATATCTATTGTAAATTAAGATAAGAAAAATCTAAAACTATTACAAATATATGTATAATATTGGTCTGAATTTGATAACTTGTGAGTCTATATTATACCCAATAGTGCCACCTATAGTAAGCAATTCATAATGTACACCTTTTCTCAATAATAATACCAAGAACTACTTTATTAGCTGAATGTACAGTAATGGGAATTCCTTCAGTGACTACTAATTTATCTGGTTTCGGTTGCTTCATGCAAGAGTATGTGGCTGATCCTACCAGTTATGGCATCTATGTTATAGATAGACGTAATCTTTCTCCTGAACAATCTGTCCAGCAATTAACTCAGGTAACAATTTTATTTATAATTATACTTAATTATCACTTTAGAATATATTCAAATACCTCAATAATTTCAAATTTTATTTTATTTAGATAATTTATAATAAATATATATATATGTTCAATGTATTTTGGAAAATGTTTGATTATTATATACTTATTATATACAAAATATGTATTATTTTTCGTGGATACATAATTATCACATTAATTATAAAAAATTAGTAATTATATTTAGATCACTTTATATAGAATTAATTTATTATATTGGTGGGATTGTATTAATTATTAATATAATAATTGTAGTTAATTAAGGGGATGTCACACGACGCCCGCCTCTCTATGAATAGAGATACACAAAACTAGGAGCGCAGAATTCTATTCATTGAATTGAGCTAAATTTTTTTATATTCTATTCATTGAATGTATACACATACTATTACAGAACGTAATTTTTATAATATATATTATATAACATATATTTATATATGCACAAATTTTAATTTTGTAATTTACGGAATTTCTATGAAATTGTTATTTATTTGCAATTATGCACATGCAAATTTAGAAAATGTCTTCTGTAATAGTATTCTTATATATGTTATTTATATAATGCAATACAAATTAGTAGAATACATATAATAGTTTTTGTTATAACTACATTTATACATACATACCTAGCGCGAAATAATTATTCTGAGAAAACAGCATTTGAATATATATGAATACATTATATATCATATATAATGAATATATATAAACCACTTTTTATGTTATTTCTAGACTGTTTTCATAAATAATTTTTTTTACAGATATTAAAAAACAATCATAGAATAGTATTACGAAATAAATAAAATTTTAAATATCAATTATTTTCACCAAAACAAGGTCTGTGACATGGTGATTGATTAACTCATTTTAAAATTACTAATTAATATTATTTATTACAAAATAAATATAAGAATTATTTCTAAATTTTAGATGACTTATTATATTTAATTTATAGATAATTATCTTAATTTATTAATTATAATTAATTTTATTTCTAATTATTATTATCGATTAATATTAATTCTAGATAATTTTATTTTCTTCTTTTATTAAACTATTTCATATTGTTTACTATTTATTTCAATCACCTATATTATGTGTATATATTTTAACATTTTACTTTAGATTATTTCTAAAATAACAAATCAAATATTACAATTAAAGCAATTTAATTAATATATTCGCTAGATATTATCATGAAGGATTTTAAAGTAATATCAACCTTAATGGTTATTTTTGTAAGTAATTTTAATCATATACTCTACAATATAATAGTATATAAATGATTACAGCATTTATTCGACTTCACGACATTGACTAGAAGACAACGAATCATTCAAAGAAACAGAACTGAAAGACTTAGTGAAATGTTGGACTGGAAAAACCTAGGACTGGTTGGTGAAATTTTATATTTTACTTTTATAGATATAGGCAATAAACTATTATTTTAAAACAATAGAATTAAGTGCATCTGCAAATATGCTTTATGACATTATGAAATATTAACAAAAAATTAGACTATTATAAACAATAGGTAATAAAAGAAATTAATGATAATTATAATAAATATGGATATTTCTCTGTTAAAGTACTATAGAAAAGCAAGATGTATGGCACTAAGCAGATTGGACAGTGATTGGTCAATTACAGATGCTGAAAATATGGTTAATACTAAAGTAAATATTATGATTTCTATAACCAATCGCAATGAATAATATATAAATAGAAAATCTAAATATATCCACAACAATAAGTGCAAAGCTCGTTAAATTATTAATGATCATTATATAAGAGAGATCACATTACAGAGACACATAAAGCACGTACCGAAGCCAGCTTCAGAACCTGCAAGTCCTAGGACAATATCGCCCACTAACTCGGGGAAGGGCTACATCGTAGGTGATAGTGATGAAGATGATCACGGTGAGATGGACAGTGAAGAGGAACGAGAAGAATTGTGTAGTAACCATAGCAACCAAAGACAATAACTACATCTATTGTGTAACAAACCTTTACAATTTTAGAATTTTAATTTTTACGGCTAGTATTATGAATTTTTCAATGATGAATAAATTGATTATTTTATTAATCATGTATTACATAACAGTTGGGGTATTGCGTAACATATTGCGTAACGAGCGTTAAAACTAACAATATAAAAATATAATTAGTCACATGATTAAAATTGTTGATATTTTATATCTTATGGTCGTTGTTATTTGCAATCTTACGATATTGTTTGTTTGATTGATTTCACCACCTACCACTATGACTAGCATTCAGGGTATGATTATTGTCATGGAATGATGAGATGTTATTATTACTGATAGTTCCATTACAAGTTTTTGCAGCTCCCATATTCTTAGTTATATCTAAAATCAGTATATATTAATGTAGAATTTATTTTTATTTTACGTTATTTTTACAAACCTGTTATTGAAAGTAACATTTTTCTTCTAGCACCGAAGGTAGAAATACCTAATTCTTTCAAATCTGTATCAGTTAAACTTAGAAATGTTTGCATGTCAATCTGTCAATTAGTATTTATAGATGTATTGATAGAATATATATAATAGACATACCTCTTGTTGTTTAAATATCGTAGTATATTTAGTAAGTCCAAGAGATGTAAAGAGTTCTGCTAAATCTTTAGGTTGAGAAGTTAGAGAAGTAGAACTTCGGTCTAGAATGTTCTGAGCATTAGGTAATATAGGTCGGCCAATCGGTTGAGGTACTGGTAAACTTAATTCTCTGAACTGATCATAATCACCAACTACAAATTTTAGTTTAAAGTTATTCAAATATAAATATATAATTTAAACTTTCAAACATTTCCTACATGAATTTGAAAATCCCTGTGGTACAACTGATGTAGCTCCAAATGAATCCGCATTACTATTGAACGTGTAAGAACTTGCAGATAAGTCTTTCAATGGATCTTTCCAGGGATCTAAATCAACTTCAGCATTTGTCTGAAAATATCATTATATAACAGGTCATATAATTGATTCGTATAATATAGATAACCTCATAAGTTGTGTCCATGGAAGGTCCTTTGTATTTATCAGCTGCTTGTCTTAATCTTTCTCTAAGAGCATGTCCAGGCATCGATCTTGAGAAACCAAGGCCACTCCAGGCATCAGTTGGAATTCTTGATAAATCACCATTAGGTTGTGAAAGCATGGCTAAAATATATGAATTATGTTATTTTAATTACATTATATTAATTAAATGAAAATCATGTTTATTATTCAAAATTTCTATTTTATTTTTATAAATGCTATCATAAAATATATTATTATATTATTTATATTAAAAAATATTGCCTGTAGTTATAAATAAATATATGTCATCAATTTGTCACTATTCAATTATATAAGTTTATGTAAAAAGTAATAAATGAAAACTAGTATTTATGATTTGTACTAAAGAAATTTAATAAATATTTTTATCTGGAATCCTGATTATATTCAATACAAATTTATATGTATAGTGGATATAATGAACAATAAGAGATTTTAATATTATAAATGAATATAAAATTAACCTTTGCTCGCCATTTGTTTTTTTTGTTCGTAATCAAAGGAATTTTCATTTTCGTCAAATAAGGATGAAGCATTTGATCCAATCAAAACATTTCTATCATCTGAACTCGAAGATGTATCAGAAGATGGTGAAATGTCATCACTATTATATAATGATTAAAAGTTAGGCAACATTAAAGGAGAATACTTGCGATATATGAACCTGAATCCTAGTCCATGTACACCTTCATCTATGTACAATGTGTGTTGTTTACATTTCTCTTTAGATATTGAAGTTAAAGAGATTTGTTTGTTTAAAAGAGGAGGAGGAGGTGGAGACAAATGATTGATATTTATGGAGGAAGAATCTATATTATTTCTAATACCTGTCAATAATATTAAAATCACATTAATGGATTAAATCCAAATAGAAAATTATTAGTTTAATAGTTATTCCCAATATAAATAATTACTAAACTAGGTGTATTATATTACAATTAATTATAGTATACAAACCTCTATTGATTATTGTATTAAAGCTAGATTTCTCTTTGAGATCATCCAGAGTCATATTATTCACTGGGTTAAATGTTGTCACAGGAAAAGTAGCGGATGCAATCGGTAGTACATTAAACATTGATGCTATAAATATGAATCTCTTATAGACATTATTCTATCATAATTTCCTATGTACTAACAAGAAACTGAAGGGGGTAATGAGAAATTTGGGCTTGTATTAGGTTGACTTATTGGATTGAAAGATGTGGAGTTTCTATTCATCATATATGCGGGTTTTATCATTGCATTATTTCCTAATAAATCTACAAAGAAAGTAGTGAATTAATATGAAATATAAATAAATAGATTACCCACCATATGGAGTTCTAGGTCTATTTATAAATAGGTCTCTTACACCTACAGCAGCTTGAAATGATTTCTGACTAGTCATCATTCTGGATACAGCTTCTTCATCATTAATGTTCTTCTCCCCAAGCAATCTTCTCCTAGCAATGTAGAGACAGGCAGCATTTCGCTCGGTACATTTTATTATAACAGACTGTAAATTACAACAAGATATTAAAATGATGATACATATTATTAGAGATTATTGTTACCTTAGTGGTTTGCTTAGGTTTTGGTTTAACACTTATGAACACGTCCAATCTCTCCATTAAAGTATTTAAATCGGCTGTCATTTATGAAAGATAGTAAATGAATATGCAATAAATATTGTTATTATACAAACCTTGGTTCATTTCTCTTTGATCATCTTTTAAATCAAACATTAGTACTAAAGGTAGACATCCCTGAATGATTAAGTAATAATAGATACAAATATAGTATATAATAAGTAAGGTATTTAATATACCAACTGCTAAAATAGAGATAATAGAATAAGGTATAGATAGTATAGGGTAAGGAATACTAACAATAAGTAGAGTTCTTGCATAAAACACACAGTCAATGGAACCAGTAATGAATACCGTAGATCTACGAGACTGCACCTGATTCATAGGATCAGGAAAGTGCACTACAGCTCCCGACTGATTGATGATAGCTTTCAGATTAGCGCTTCCTTTCCCAATGAGGAAGAGATGATGTTGTGTCGCTATTTCAAGTTGTAGAGACACTGGTAACGAAATCTAAGAAACAATAATATAATCACATTTATTGATTAGTGTAAATGACATATGCGATATTATATATATATATATATAATACATATAATATATACATATACATAGTACTAGTACCATTGATTGATTATTTGTGAAATGTTTCATCAATGCTATAGTTGCTTCTCTACACTTTTCAGCTTCTGGAATACTTCCTCTCACCATGACAACACAAATAGGTAGTGATGAATTTGATGCTGAAGAATTCGCCTTTTGTCTTAATGATACACTTACATTATAGGCCTGTGTGTATTATGTAATAATTATGTAATAATCATTAATCTATATTTTTTAATATTTCATAAAAATTAGTTAGTTTTCTGATTTTTTAAATATTACAGAAACTAATAAAAACTAATAAAAATATATATAATACAATATTAAAAAAATTATATGAGTCATTGAAATAATAATGTGTAATATATTATAATATTATATGATTTACCAACGTATAAAATAGTATATTATGTATTAATTTTATAAAATAACTTTTTAAATACTATTTCACTTAAATAAGGCTAATTAAAGTTTAGTAATAAATAACAAATTGAATTAATTATTTAAACTTTATAAAGCTATTTCTAGTAAATCAATATTTTAATTTTTGTAATAAGTTTAATATAAATGGAAACACATAAATTAATCAATATACATAATATATACTATCAATATATGAATTCAATAACCTGTTGAATTCTTTGTATAGCAGATGGACATCCCATACCAGAATTTAAATCTAATTGTATAGCAGGAAGATTAGAAGGTAATTCAAACATAAAGGTCAAAGGTAGAAGTTCACGGATAGAAACTCTTGCAATTTCAACATCTTCTGGTTGTCCAGCTATAGATACCTTTGTAATAATATTATTATTATTATATAAGAGATATAACAAAGGTGGTCATATTAGTGGTAGTGGTAGTGGTAGTAGTAATATTAGTAATAGTATTAGTAGTAGTAGTAGTAGTAGTAGTAGTAGTAGTAGTAGTAGTAGTAGTAGTAGTAGTAGTAGTAGTAGTAGTTGTAGTAGTAGTAGTAGTACTAATGGTAGACAAAACCTGATTGCTCTTCTCCAATTGTCCATTCCTATTTGAATCGGGAAAATGTATGTGACAACTAGTCTTCTGCATAACTCTTTTGATGACAAGACCTCCTTTACCAATGATATGAGAATGTTCTGTATGGGATACATCCATCTTCAAAGTAACTCTTGTCGACTATAATATAGATATAGCTTATTGTTTTGTTCACTTTTTAAATAATTAAATCATTATTCACTCATTCTATGCCCACTAAATTATTATATATATTTATATCAATACATCATACTTTTTCTTCAACAAAGTATATTCTAAGTATCAAGTACATAAGTTAGTAATACTAGCTTATTTAACAATGTTTCATGTCTGCTGTAAGTTTAACATGAATGAAAATTACTAAAAATATTTAGGTACAATACATAAGGGTAACATATGGATAATATTATTAATATATTAGTTTGGTTTCTTGCAATATTAATAGAGTTGAGTGAATCACTATTATTAATTTTAAATAAAACATCTTTTTAAATATATATTTTCATCAACAAGATATTTTTTCACCAGATATTATATAATATAAATATAATAGGAGAAAATGTGTGCCAAATAAATGATTTATGGCGATATGGCATTGAACCAATGTTATTACTAGATGTGTATATAAGAATATATATACCTATATCATTATCATTAATATTATTTATTTAGCTTCTAGTTAGTTTATTTATTATATTACAGATTTATTAATAGTACTTAATATTACGTACAATTATATATAATATATGTTATTATATATAATATATTTATTGTAATGGTTAATATTAAATGAATAATAAAAATTAAAAAGCCTGTGAGAAATAAAAAAATATAAGTATATGTTTGCATATAAATAATATTTAATTAAAATTTAAAAAACATATTTTAAACTTTAATATAGATTAAATGACATTTCAAAGATATAGATAAAAATGTTATTTATGAAAGTATAATATACATTTTTAATATCTTTATAAATGTAGATATTATTATGATAATATGTAGATATTAAGTAGATATTATATTATTTTTATTAATTATACATACATAGTATCTATAACATATAACCTACATATTATACATATATTCATGAATTAATGAAAATATTAATATAATAACTTATAATAGTGAATATATGATACCAATATAACATATGTTTTACTAATTATCATATAATATTGAAATATAACTTATATATAACTTAGGTAATAATTCATTATATTACTAATTATTGACAATACAGTGTTTGATTTAATATTAGAAATGCTATATAGGGCAGTAATCGTGCATGTATATTACATGTTTATGTAAGCAATATTATATTGTACTAGGTATTGAATAACTATAGAGGTTACACAATAGAGGTAAACATAACAATGTAGGTGTATCAGAGACATGGTGATGACAGATATGAAAGAGATTATATCTAGGTATACTGTAGCAATCCACTGTATACGTAGTGCATACACGTTAGAAATACTATACCTGAATGTATATTTGACAATCATATAGGAATGCCTATATATATATTTATATATATACACACACATGAGTATGTATATAATGGTCTATATTATAAACCTTTGAGTCTAAAACAGACATGATCTGTTCTCTCGCTTGTTGTACTTTGTCAGGCATTCCTATTATTTTGATGTGAGGATCTACAAAGATAATATAGTATAATAACAACATTATGTATGGGGTAGATGGGGTAGATGGGGTAGTGACTGTTGACGTTCTACATAGTAGTTAATAGTAATAATGAACGCCGGTAGCTCATTATTACTACTACTACTACTACTACTACTATATAAGTATACACACTAGAGTAGTATACTATGTATCATCTAGCACGGTGGTAGGGGTATAGTGCACATATGAAGGTATAGAATGAATCATGTAGGTAGCATGAATCATGTAGGTAGCATGAATCATGTAGGTAGCATGAATCATGTAGGTAGCATGAATCATGTAGGTAGCATGCTACACAGTTAAAAGAACCGTTATTCACGACTACAATACACGGCTAGCAGACAATGGCCACTATAAATACAGTGGGTTCTTTATTAATAGATATAACACCAGTTTCAATATTTATTACTTTTGCAATACATATACTATATATATATATAGATATATATAGTTAATTCAGAGGTATATATATACCCTTACACCTTAACACAGACACATTCGCTAACGCACACACACTATATTTTGAACGCCGAAGACGCTACGTATGTCATATTATTGTTCTATTAGTGTGCTAATGTCAAGGACATATCATGACCTCAATGATATTGGCTCACCATCAGCTATTTCACTGGTGTTATAACGTTGGTAATATCTGTAGTGATATAGGCGGATAGTGGATAACTTCTAGTTAAAGTATGGGTCTCAATGTGTGTATGTGTGCTTTTTGTTGCGTGTATGGGTGTGAGTAAGTATGATAGTGTGTGTGTGTATGTGTGAGTGTGTGTGCCTGTGCGTATATGTGTGCGCGTATGTGTGCGGCTCGACTATAAAACACTATGTGTTAGGATTCATGACGATCGTAAATCAAGCACCGTCGAGCGCATGCGTCACTCACACAAATGTACCCTATTATATCTATATCTCTTTGCTGTATTTCTATCTCTCGATAAAAAAAAAAGAGCTCACTTCTCTGAGATCTCATAAATAGGTCATCGAATGTTTGTCAGCGTTCGCTCCTTATATGGAGAGATGTTTACTATTATCCAATGGCGAACAAGTGTTGATTAATATAGTACGTTTAATATGCATTTACAATGCAGGGTATATAATGTAATGTATTCTTGGATTTCAGGTTCGTTAAATTTAATTCGACACGATTTATTCATCACAACAAGTTACATGATTACTTATTATCTGAATTTGTTAGTATGAATCATGAAATGTAAATATGTATTGTTATTACAAGTAGTAAAACATGATAAATGGCATTTAGTAGTAGGTTACTTAGTAGTAGCTACTTAGTACTTATATTCATTTCAAAGAGAAATACTTATAATATGTGTTTATATCAATATATTGAACATTAAACATAAATCAATTTTTTTTTATATAAGTGTTACATTAATTGTATACAAGTATAGGTTAAACTATAAAATATAGGTTAATATATATCTAATTTATCAACTTTATAATATAATAAATATCATATAATTATACGTTATAAATTTCGAAGTGTATATCATATATATATATATATATATATAATTAATAAGATCACATTTAAATAATTAATAAAAGTTATTTTATTTACATACATAGGTATATATATATATTAATAACATTATATAAATAGGTATTTATAATGTATTCCTAATGTATTTGTAAACACAATTAGAATAAAATTAATTAAAAATTAATATTAATAAATATGTATATATATATATATATATATTAATCGATAAATAAATATAATCAAAGATTAATACGTAATATATTATACTAAAACACATTAACTAATATGACTAGAATAATTAAATAATAACTATTTCATATTAATAACCCATTGATTGAATCATTGTAGAGTTACTTTTAAGAAAAGTTAGCACAATACATAATGCTATTGTAGTAGGAGTTGATAACAAGTTAGTTTATAACGTTTTGAAAAAGCGAAAAGCTATAATATAGACTACACGCATGACTTAACACGACACACGCAATAAGCGTAAAAAACATTTCTTTATTAGTGGTCATAGAATAAGTGCATTGAAATGAAAAGTTATTATAGTAAGCAATTTCTTTTAGGTTTTAAATTTAAATTTATATACGAAGTAATTGATTTTTGTATTTATATATTATAAAACGTGTATATATACTATACAATTATAGATAATGTAAAACAGTATGATATATGTGTATATATATGTGTGTGTTTTGTGTGTGTATGTGTATATGCGTGTATCGGTATATGATGATATGTTAGGAAGTAGGAGTATATATATACATTTATTTTAATATATATATAAATATATATATATTAATTTTCATAAGTTCTCTCTGTATATATATAGTATAAACTATTGTTAATATATATTATATTTAAACGATGTTAAAATAAAATAATAATAATAATAATAATACTAATACATTATATATAATTGTATGCTAATATATACACACACAAATACACACAAACACATACACACACATATATATATATATATATATATATATATATATATATATATATATATATATGGATATTACCAACGAGATAGTTTTGAAATATAATAAGAACATAAAATAAAACATAAAATAAAAATATAAATAAAATTCGAATTTTTATTTAAACTATATTATATACTAGTCAAACTTTCCCAGGAAATATTTTCAAATTAAATGATTTATATTATGCAATATATTTATAAAATCAATTAAATTTAAAAAATGAATTTATACGTATTTATTATTCTATTGTGAATATATTTTGTAATCTTTTATAAAGCTTATGCAACTGAATTTATAAATTATTTTGAAATTATTTTTCAAATGTTACGTAATATTATTTGTAATGAATAACAATTTAACTGTGCTATTTTTAATCCATGTGTTTTAATTAAATTATTTTAATTGGTAATTTCTTTCGAATTTAAATTTATTATAGGAATTAAGGAATTAGGTAATAATGTATATTATTATTTTTATTATATTTAGATAAAATATTTACTATCATATATCATATACCGGATAATCATATACCGGATAATCATATATAGGATATATAGTATTAATAGTATTTATTAAATACCTATATATATATATATATAATTATATACATTTGATTAATTTATTTTATAAATTAAATATAGAATTAGCATATTAATATCATAATAGAAAGAGTATCAACTAAAAAATAATAACAACAATATTTAATAATATCTTCATTTATTGGGTACCTAAACTTGTAACTTTATAATATTACAATATGAGGCTGCATTTCATATATCGTGTATGTGAATATATATCAATACAATATTATAATATCATAAATTATTTATTTCTAAATCAAATGTAATTTAAATCAAAAAGATCTCCTTATATTAAATTATATGGATAATTAGTTATAATTAAAAAAGTCTAGAAATTCAATTTAATTAAACTAATTTACAAACAAATTCTAATTAATTATATAATTATATAATTATAATTACCCAGGAATAATACAATACTATATAAAATAAAATTTCATTTTACACACCGAAAATAGTTTGAAATGAAAAATAACATTGTTTTCCAATTATGATTTATACCATAAGAAATATTTTATTTCTTTATCTATATCTTTTTTTATTTTATAAAAATGTATTTAAATATTGAAATTTGTTTATAGGTATATTACAACAAATATTTTTTTAAATATGTTGTTATCGTCATGCCAAGTACAGTGTATCTGCTTATGTTTATTATTGGAAACGTTAATGTTATGCTTGAATGAATGTATTGAATTATGGTCGGGAATATGTATAATTTAAAATAGTTTAATATATATATGGGCATATACTAATGTATATTTTTGTAAACACATGTATTCACTGTGAAATGTATATCAAATATATGTATGTACATATTATAATACGTATGTAATATTACCAAAGATTTTCCAAAGGAAAGATATTGCACCCCTTCTAGTACCTTTAAAAATGTAAATTTAAAATTAATATGACAATTAACACTAGATGGCGAAATACTATATGAAATATTATAACATGTGATATTTTAATTAAGAAATTAAGAAATTACTATACATATAGAACATTCTTATTATCTGACTAATACCGCTAGATGGCCATATCGAATTATTAGGTTACACAAATATACACAAGTGCAATATCTTTCCTTTGGATAATCTTTGGTATTACTTATATATTATATATATATATATATATATATATATATATATATATATGTATAAGTTATATATAATATATGGTCGATTTCATATACCTATATCATATATAGGATATATGTATACATATAGAAGAATCATTTATTTTATTACGTGTATGTCGTAATAGATCTAAATACGTTACTATCATCATATACATGTGTATGTGATTACTATGTATGATTTATTACTATTTAAAGCACATACAATAGTATTTCGGACCTGTGCATAAAGAAGAAGCTAAGAAAATTAAATTAAAGAAATGTAGGCGATAATGATCGATTTATTATAACAGGTAATATATAAGCATAGATTTATAGTTTACATTTGTAGACTATAAATCTATGTATATAAGAAGAGCATTAATGAATGTATACACCTATAGGTAAGGGCAGGTAATTATGACATTTTATCAAAAAAAACACTAATACGATGTTATAGAACTGATTCGAGAAGAAGGAGAGAGAGGTTCCAAAGATTTTGCGAAGCAAAGATATAACACTCCTTATCTACGCAACGTAAATAATAGTTACCCGTCCCGCTGCTAGCAGTCGTATCGAACCACTGAGATAGATTTAGGTTTGATGCGACTTTCCTACATCAATATTTTCATTGTTCTATTAAATTACATGCAATATAAATTATATTTTACTCACTTTATAAATATGTATATCATTTAAAACCAAAACCGTTATATATTAGCAATTAACACTTAGTTTTTAATATAAATAATAATTTAAACCCATTTATTTTACATTTTAAAAATGTATAGTTTTTATACATATTTACATTATAAATAACACATTTGTCCTAAATAACAACCCATGTAGGTGGCGCTGTTCATGTTTTATGTGAAAAACATGATTTCGCGTTTGTGTTATATATTTTCTTATACAAATATTTGTGGGTTCCATACATGTGGGGAGAAGTAGAGGGAAGTTCTGTAAGTAATAGAAAATGGATATATATCACGATTGAGGAATAAGGGTGCTTTTGATGACGAAGGGAATGGAATAGTATACGTTTTGTATACATATAAGAATGTCCTAAATATAACGAAATAATAAGAATGATAATCATGTAATAAATACTATTTATTTATGATGGATATGGTATGAAGTTTCGATTTTGTTGAGAAAGTGAAGCACATATGTGATGAGCTATAGTCCCGCTAGGGGGAGTGTGCGGTGTAATGGTGTAACAGTAGTGATTTAGAAACTGCATGCAAGGAAATAGCTACAAATATAATACCACTAAACCAAATATAAATAAAAGAATACCATGGGAGATTATAGATATATGCAACAAGCGAAAGAAGTTACAAGAAATAGCACAAAGAGATTCACACCCAATACTTGAAAACACCAGAAAATTCAAGAGAGCATACAAATAAAGAGCTGTCTTATGAAAAAGAACAATCTAAATTCATCCAGAACAATATAGATGAATTACAATATGCTGAACAGAAAAGTTTGCTGTTGTCAAATAACTTTGCTGTATGAAACCAAAATCAGCAATATATTGCTATAACATGGACAACAGTAAACGAGGTAAGTGGATGAATAAACTCATGCAGATTAAATATTAATGACAATTATGACAACAACATTTTCAATAATTAATGGGTAAATGCCCAAGAATTACAGATAATGAAAAAATCTCAAGAATGTTACACTGTTAATTATAATTATACTATAATACTATAATATATATACACCAATAAAATTATGACATCTATAAGGCTGTGGGGAGCATTAAAAATGGTAAAGCTGTAGGTCTAGATGAAATGCCATCAGAAGTCTGGAAGTTAGAAGTATTTAAAGACATACTATCATAATTATGCAATAGTGTATATAATCAGGATCCTATAAATAGATGGAACGAAGGATGTTTACTACCGTTTCCAAAAAAGGAAACTTAGTCAATATTAACTACAGAGGGATAATACTTACACCAATTACCGCGAAGTTAAAATAGATCCTATTCTTAGAAAAAACCAAAATGGTTTCAGAACTAACAGATCCACAATCGGTAAAATACTAACTGTACGGCGTATAATCGAAGGAGTAAAATTTGATTCGTAAACGTTTGATTCAATCGACAGAAATAAAATGAGAGACATACTTCTCGCATATGGAATACCAAAAGAAGTTGTCAATTCGACAATGATATTATATATCAACACATGTTCAACGGTCAGATCACCTGGTGGAGATACTCCTTTCTTTAATATTACAACCGGCTTTCTGCATGGAGATACTATCGCGCCATTTTTATTTATTATCTGTCTTGATTATGTATTGAGAAAATCCATTGATTTTAATTCAGAACTAGGCTTACAATTACTGAAAGAAAGAGTATAAGATACCCTGTAGTCAACATAACAGACGAAGATTATGAAGATGATATTGCCATTACTACAAATAATCTCAATGAAGCAAATGTTTTATTATAATAAAAAATGTATACATGTAAAATCCGCTAAATATATTGGACTCCGCATTAATGTCAACTTAGTACATGTCATTCAATCAAAATCATAATATAATAAGTGTAATAAGTAGCCAGAACTGTGAAAAGATCAAGCATGCTTGATCTTTTAAACTTTTAACTTGCAAGTTAAAGATTTTTAATATCTTGGCAGCTATATCGCATCTAAAGAACACGATATAAACGTCAGAATTGGAAAAGCTTGGGCTACATTAAACCATATTACTAATATATAGAAATCTATACTCTCAAAAAACGTGAAGAGAAACTTCTTCAGAGAAACAGTCTAGTCAGTTTTAGTATATGGAGCAATTACCTGAATATTTACATCAACATTTGAGAAGAAGATAGATGGTGCCTTCACGCGCATTATACGAGCCGTCTTGAATGTGTCTAGAAGAGACCATATGACGAACAGAGATATTTGTAACAACATTCCAAGAATCACATGTTCAATTCGAGAAAAAATAGGGATACAAAACATATGCGATTCGCAGGAAATTTCTGGATAAGCAAAAATGAGCTAGCCAGTGCACAGTAGCATGTCCGGCTCTACCGTGGAATACCGGCTAACACATTCATAGATCACATGATAGAATATACTGAATGTAAAGTGGAAGAACTGACCAACTTGATGGATAACAGAGATGAATGAAAGAAACGTGTGTCGAGCAAACTCGACCTGGTAAGTATACTTATAAGTAAGCATATATATATATTTAGTATTACATAAATAAAATATATAAATAGCTATGTTAACAGTCTTAATTGTATTAGAAGTGTGTATATATATATATATATATATATATATATATATATATATATATATATATATTCATGTATATATTACTTAATACATAACACAATATACATATGTTATAATAATTTAACAAGTTTAATAAATATACAAATATATTCTGTTATATATATAACATATGTGTACGTATAATTTCTAGCTAATTCAATTATTATTCAGGATTAAATTGTGTATCTGCTCTACCTGCCAATTCCATCTGTACCTAAAACAACTGTATCAAATACATATAAAAATACATATATATATATCCCTACCCATTTTCAATAAAATAAATTTGACCGAATTTTAATATTAAACTACATGAAAATACTAATAATACTACTACTATATTGTGATATGTATTGGTAGTTTACTATAGACACGTTTATTGAAGACATACTGTAAATCAACACATACTTATATAATAATTGATAATTCAAATGTAAAATATAGGGAAAATAATTACTTTATAAAACATTTGTTTTATAAGAGTAATCTTACTTTAAGAATATTATGTGTTGACTTAATTTTTTAATTTATTGTAAATTTATACTCTTATCTATAAATTCAAAGTTTTTTATGTAAAATAAATATATTCACACTACTTGTATAGTAGTTTTAATAGTGACATTATAAAATAGAATGTGATGTAACATATTGATTAGAATATAAAAATAAAAAATAAATAATTTTTGAATTTAAATATGAATAGTATTTACATATAGGAACATTTAAACTATACTCAATAATAATAACTTAGTTTCATATGACATAGGGTAGTAAATTACTACTAGTAATTTAGTATTGGGCAAAATTAAAATACAGATAAACCAGGTCTAGTGAAATATTAAAGATTAAATTAATTACAAACAAAAAAATAAAAAACTATACAATATATCACTATAACTTTGTAATACAAAAAAAAGTATAATAATATATATATATATATATATATATATATATATATATATATATATATATATATATATATAATTACACGTATATACATATAATACTTATATTTTTTTATAATATTTTATAATTAATTATAATAATATAAAATTCATATAGTATTCATAAAAACTATAGTTATTATAATAGGTATTTTTATATGAAATGATAGATAAATTATTATGTAGGTAATACAAATATGAATGTGTCTAACGACAATGTGAAGGTATATCCTGTACACTGTATCCTCTCAGGATGGGAGCCATCCCTTCATATGAAGTAGGTTAACATGTACTATGGGGTAAGAGCACGTGACTGTTGTTTATTACTGAAACTACCGAACACTTACTAGATGCCCGTGTGAATCTGCCACAGAATGTAATACGTTTCCACATAAAGTATGCACTACGTAACCAATTGGTACTTTTTACAAAAACAATTATGTAATCAATACCAAGGGAAAGTCTCCAATTACTGAGCCCTAAATGACCATTTGTAATAACTTATTCAATATTCAATATATTTATTTGAAATTTTGTAATTAGTGTAATATTATAGCAATAAATAATGTTTCTATTTTAAAATGTTGATATAATTGTATGTACAAGAATAACCATGAGGGTCATGTGCGTAATAGGTCATGTGGCTCTCTTATCCAATTAACGACCCCCTCAAATATTCGTGGTAGAAATAATTATAGTATTATAATATTCAACCAAAATAGCAGACATGAGTAGATCTAATGAATTATAAAACGGACGCAATTTGTTATTGAATTTATGTATTCATTTTAATATTAAATTTATATTTAAACTTTATATTTATTATATTAAAATAGCATATATTATTATTTAATATTTATTTATTAATCAATATGTATATATTCGACGTGAATTATGAATCCTTATTATACACACACAATTAACGACACATTTTAAAGTAAAAAATGGATCTATTTTTATTGAATATTATAAATCACATAGGGTGGGTAATAGGAAAGTAACATTGGTTGCTATAATTATGATATATTGGTTGATGCTTATTAAAATAAAATTATTTTTATAATTTTTATAAATATTTAATTGATCTACAATATTATTGATAGATGGATAGGTAATCGTTTATTAATAGAGGCAAACGATGTGTAACAATAAATAATAATGACAGAAATGTATAAAGGATAAAAATAAATATAAATAAGTTGTGATTTACACCAAAAGAATGCATAGAGAAACATTTTGTTTTTAATAATGATACAAAGATTATAAAAAATATTATTCAAATATTTAAAAGTATTACCAGAATATTACATGTTATCAATAACAATAGTGGGATAGAATATTTGTAGGAAAAATTAATTATTTATATTTAGCATTAAATTACTAATATTTTATGTATATATAGTTTTTGTTATATATCTTATAGTTAATGAGAGGATCGGTAGTTTGATACTTTCCTAATTTGATACTTACCCCTAACTTTTTTCTTTTTGTTATCTTTGTTTATTTAGTATTTGTTTTTATTTATTACACGTTACACACGTTAGAGAATAGAATACACGTACTTATAAATGATATTTAATATATCATAATCATCACACCACCATCATCATCATCATCATCATCGTCGTCGTCGTCGTCATCATCACCATCATCACATATCATCATCATCATCATCACATAATCATCGTATAAAGGTTATATTTATTATAAGTATCCACAAATGGAGGTATTAATATTACATTATGCAAATAAAATAAGCAAAATGAATATAACTGTATTCATTATAATTTTTTTAATTATGCATACTATAGGCCCTATACTAAGTATAGGGTATCTACTTTGCATATATGTGTATATGTGTATATGTGTATATATATATATATATATATATATATATATATATATATATTATATAAAATATAATTATATAGAATATAATTAATATACTATAATACTAATACTATCAATCTGTTATTAGAAGTGTGTATGTATACCTAATGGTGTAATAATATACATATACATATAAGAATGGTTCAATAAATGTGTCTTTCTAAATATCATCAAATTAAGATGTACAATTTTTCTATTGTTGTTCCCATTAGAATATATATATATATATATATGTATATAATTTGTAAATGTTCAGATTAGCCATCAGTTGCTATCAAGTAAAATGTGTTAATTGAAACTAATATTTGATTAGGGTAAAGTAAACGAATACGGACAGTTCCCGAATAAGGACACTCTCGGTATCTCAGAAACCATACATCCTACAAAAACATGTTTAATGAATAAATTATTCATAATTATATAAATAGTCTAAAAAAAGTATTTTTTATTTTTTAATTATTCAAAATATTGCTGATATATCAAATAAGCTGATTTTTTTATTACATTTTTAAATTTATGAAAAAAAATGTCAACTTAAAACCTTCTAAAGAATATACAAATGTAGGTATATCTATATAAATATATAAATATCCTATCGATATAAAATATAACGCTATATTATGAAAAAATAAAGCATTATAAAATTATATATATAATTTCTATATTTGTTATCAAATATTCATTAAGTTATAAGCATATATCTAGAGGTCATATAAGTCCATAATACGGATACTCTAGATGTCTTTATACGGACACCCTATAACCAACCAGCGCGCAGCGTATGAACTATTCTGATTTTCATAAAAATCGCGTGCGTTATAATATTAATATACTTAATATACTTAAATTGTATTATTAATTAAAAAAATAATAAAAATAAATAAATTATTAACTAATTAAATTAGAATAAATTGTTCATAAAATTAATTATAAATAATGTAATTGTAATTTGTCTGATTTATTCATCAATAATATATAGTTTATCTAATGGTATATATATATATATATACCCTATAGGGTGTCCGTATTATAACACAGGGTTTCCGTATTCGGACATGGGTACCGAATACGGACACCCCTGTTATCTATGGAATTAAAAGATTAAATAACATTTTAAAATCACAATAATATCTATAATCATCAAATATTAATATATTTTAATTTTTGAATAAAATATTGAGTCATAAAATATTAAGACCATTTATTGTTAAAGTATTAGGTTACTTTCCCCTAATTATTAGGTGCCACATATAAAATGTATACATTAATAAATGTATGCATTTTATATAGTATATATATACATATACTACAATTTAAATCAACCACATTCCGTTAATTGTATACTATAGTAAACATTATTATACTATAGTATATATACTATACATTAGTATACTATAGTATACTTAAGTGGGTATTTACAACAAAAATACCTCAAGTTTTCTATATAATACTATATGTACTCATCATGTGTATACTATTATATTAAATTGACCGTTAGATAAGATAATGTAGATAATATTAGTGTACAAAACTAGCATATATACTTTTAGAAGTTTTAATAATACAAATATACAAATATTATTGTTATAATATTATATATATATATATATTGTATACTTTAATTATTAATATTCGCATAAATGTAATTTTGAAACATTTAAAATATTAATCGCAAAACATGTTTGTCTAAATGATTCCAAGATTAAATAAATGTATATTATATAATAGTAATAACAAAAGGTAAGAGGAGGATGACGATGACAAAATGCATAAATATATAATGAAATAATAACAAACAAAAAAGTGAAAAGAAAATATTAAAAAATATACTAACTTTATTTTATGATTAAAAAATATTTTGTAGGCCGATTAAAATAATTAATTAATACATTAAATATCTCATTATATTTTAATTTAAATATAACTCTATTTTCGGATGGATACTTCACGTAGCGTTATCATGCTACATACGTATTAGATGTTATCATGTCTACCTAGTGCAGTAGTCATGTTGTGCAGTAATCATGTTGTGCAGTCAAGCGTGAACATGTACACAACATGTACATTTGTTTATATTGTTGTTATTTACAATTAGCACCAATAGGAATGTAGATGTAAATATGTGAAGTAATTGCTAATACCTTAATAATAAGTAAGATATAAATATAATCAATAATTAACGATTGCCTCAACTTATAAATAACTTTACCTCGATAATATAAATTTGATAAATAATATACATAATAATAAAACTGGCTACTGCATAATAATCACGTGATGATTGGCGGAAGCATACACAAATGTGCAGGTTTTATTGTAATGAAATCATATAAACCTATAGATATGTGTTTAATAATTCTCATAATATTATATTATTAAAATATTTTATCATATTGCTATAATTTTAAAATAATTTATTTTTTTTATTTTTATTTGGTGGAGTCCTTTCATCCCATCCAGGAACTTAGATGAAGTTTTCACTTATAACCATATATGGCTCTAATGTCCCTTCGAAGCCGCTCTCATGTTAAGGCATCCATGGTTTTAACGAGAGCCGATCATTTATTTATACACAATTATATAAGATCACTTCTAAATAATATTTTAAGACCCATTTTATAAAATTAATTAATGGTCCGGACGAGGGTCGAACCCGCGTCCTACTGCTTGTGTGTCTGACGCCTTAGTCACTGAGCCACACAGGCAGTTTATATAGTAATATACTATTGTAATTATGTATTATATTCATGCATTGAAAAAAATAGTGATATGGATTATATATGTGTGTGTGTATGTATGTATGCATTACAATATACACATTACCTTTTTTTGACTTGGCACCAATTTTAAGTTTAGATGGCCATGATATGATAGTGTCGGTGTTCTCCATAACCTGTAGAATGCAAACAGTTATTTCATAAATTCAATTTTATAATTTTATATATAACAACTATAGTTGTTTAAATATATTTAATTATTAATTTAAATATTTAGGCTAAAAGTATGACATATATTGCGAAGGTGAGCGATAACGTAGCACCGCGAGATAGATAAGATAAAGAAGATAATCATAACATAAATAGTAGAATAATTTGCTATATTTAGAAGATGACGTAATCATACATATATAGATTACTTATATAGTTGTAGATATCGTATAGGTGTGGCCAATGGGTAGGAAATAATCATACCCGGATACTATAGTACTAGTAGATACTATATATAGTCAGTAGGTTATCAAGATGTTGCTCGTGTGTCACATGGTGTGCAATATGTCTACTTCTAAGTACACATAGATAATAGAGGTGTGATACACAATAGCGATGTATAGGTCGTCAACAATGCGCGTTCTCTAATCAATATAGGAAAGTGATGTAAGAGTACTAATTTATACTTATAGAGATCGTTAACCTTTTCAAAAGTTAATAAATGTTATATTCTCATAGATAAGGTTAAGGGTATAAAGATTACGTAATATATTGTTACTTTAAATACGCCTACACTGTAACAAGTAAATGGTTTTCTGCAGTAAAATAAATGGTATTTAAGGTGTGCTTATAATAGAACCCTTTTGATGGTTTTCTGCAGTGAAATTTTTAGAATACCATATTAAGGGTTTTCTATTATCAGATTTAAGAATACCATTTAGATGGTTTTCCACAGTATAAATTAAGAATACCATTTAGATGGTTTTCTGCAGTAGAAATTAAGAATACCATTTAAAGGGTTTTCCACAGTAGAAATTAATAATACCATTTAGAGGGTTTTCCACAGTAGAAATTAAGAATACCATTTAGATGGTTTTCTGCAGTAGAAATTAAGAATACCATTTAGATGGTTTTCCACAGTAGAAATTAAAAATACCATTTAGATGGTTTTCTGCAGTAGAAATTAAGAATACCATTTAGAGGGTTTTCCACAGTAGAAATTAAGAATACCATTTAGAGAGTTTTATACAGTCGGTTTCACAGAATACCATTTAGAGGGTTTTAAATAAATATTTTTTTTAAATACCCTTTTGATGGTTTTCTGCAGTAAATATCAGTCTAGAAAACCATCATTTTTAATAGTGTAGGTTATTTACACTAATCAATTATTAATCATATAAAGATTAATAATTGATTAATTTGAATGTTTTATATTATAATCAATTGAACGTGGATGATTAATAATATATCTAACCATTATTTTTTAAACTACAAATAATTATACATACTAAAGTATACTTTCATTAACGTATACAATATATTTATAAACTATTACTCTTTATACTTTCGATTATATATTTTCTTAAATAAATAATCAATCTATTAATATATATAATGGTAATTCAATAACTAATAACTAGTAAGTGTACGTACCGATACGTATCCGATACCGCGGTATGACGTAATATGTATGACGTAATCGGTATGACGTAATACCGCGCGATGTGATTACGTAACAACTAACACGGTCGAAGAACAGAGCGGCATTGTATTGCGAATCATCAAACTGTGAAGCTGTACAAATAGAGAGAAGTGATTAAACACGTGACTGTATACATGACTGTATATATATACAGTTTTATATATATATATATATATATATATATTAAAAGTATTGAAATACAAATGAAATGTAAGCTTAGACTTCACCTCGATACTAAGTCGTCACGTGTAGACATACAAACGTAGACATTACCAACAAAGTATAAAACAGACGTATACGCGTGTATACAAAGCGTATCGTGAAATATTAATTATTGTATTATTGAATTATTAATATCATCATTGGAACATTTGATGTGGTCTGTGTGTAGACGTGTGAACCTACGTATTATGATTAAAATACTACTTTTCTATAACATGTTAATATATTATAGGGTTTTGTCCGATAGTTCATAAAATATCCGATATTTAAAGACATCATTTCTGTAGAATAACATATATTATGTAGTAACGTTTATTAATTGCGAGTATGACCATGACATAAATACACTTATAAATTAATTAATATTAATTATAATATATATACTTAATAATTGATAAAAACATTAAACATTTTTATAGGGGAAAGTTTCCGATTACCGACCCCCTCCTATTACCGACCACCTCTCATATCCCAATAACTATAATATATATCAAAAAAGTATATATATACATGAACTGTTAGTAATTTAATGAAAAATATAAGTATTTTGTTTTAAAAAATATTTAATCCTTCAATTGTTATTTGATAAAATGTAATATTCTGTTTTTACTTTTTAAATATTTGAATAATAACTTTTTTTAAATCATTGTAAATACTTTATTAATTAAAAGAAAACTTGATTTTGTGCATAATATT
Source organism: Osedax fenrisi (assembly GCA_964019155.1). NCBI lineage: Eukaryota > Metazoa > Annelida > Polychaeta > Sabellida > Siboglinidae > Osedax > Osedax fenrisi. The sequence continues at coordinate 56,308,311 of OZ025242.1, forward strand.
GTAGATCAATAACATTTTATAACTATTATAAAAATAATTTAATTTGAATAACTATTAACCAATATATCTTAATTATAGCAACCCATATTATTTTCCTATTACCGACCCCCTAAATTATCTTAATACCGACCCCATGTGATTTATAATATCCAATAAAAATAGATTCGTATTTTACTTTAAAATATGTCATAAGTTGTTTATGTATCATTGATATAGATTTATGATTCATTATTCCAGTTGATTATATACATACTGATTAATAAATAAATATTAAATAATAATATACACTATTTTAATATAATTACTATAAAGTTTAAATTTAAATTTAATATTACTATTAAAACATAAATTCTATAACAAATAAATTTCGTGCATGTTATAATTAATTATATTTATGTATATCTACTATTTTTATTGGATTTTATAATACTACAATTATTAAACCACGATTATTATAGGGGGTCGGTAATAGGAAAAGGGGGTCGGTATTATACATATGTATCCGATTACCGACCCCATGTGTATTCTTGTAAATATAATTATATCCAAAATTTAAAATAGCCACATTATTCATTGCCATTATATTACCCTAATTACAAAATTTTAAATAAATATATTTAATATTTAATAAGTTATTACAAATAATCATTTAGGGGTCGGTAATCGTATAATTTCCCCTAATTATATTTAACACAAATATGAACATGATAATACACCTATCTAAATGTTGACTGACTATTAATCGGCCAATACCCATACAATCGACCTCACTAACTGATATAGGGGAAATATGGGTAAATTGGCCAGGAGGGTAATGTATATATGAAATATGCGCATTGGTAAGCATTGTTCAGTACAAATAATTTGTAAATCTATTAATAAAAAAAATCAATTTACCTTTTAAAAAATTGAAATAAAAGTTTAGTAAAACATATATTAAAATCAATAGTATTATCAATTAAATCACTAATATATAATATAAATTGAAAATTAAAGTTGGATATTAAATAACTATTTAATATAAGTGTATATAACAAAGTGTGTAATCCATTTATGTTAGTGAATAATGTGAATAATGTCAATAATATTCATTATTATATAATTTATATATCGTGATAACTATATAATCGGGTAATGTGGCCATCTGTTAGCGTGTAATGTGGCCATTTCACGATAATTTAAGCCAATCATATTACAGATATGATCTGAAATAAATATTGTTATATTTTTATAAAATTGTGTGCGTCATCATATGAAAACGTTTATTGAATCAACATCTACTACATCCCAACCATATACTATATAATATATCATATATGAATCATATAATATATATATATATTTCCATACATATTATAATCATGGTATAATATTTTAAATTGAATTTAGTATATTTAATTATCTATTAACACAATTATAGATAACACAAATATATATATATATATATATATATATATATATATATATATATAATTATATATTACCCTATAAGCAAATATTTTTCAAAGCAAATATATAACAATCCCTATCTATGCAATGTGATTAGTATTCATAAATCCCGCTACTAGCAGTAGTATCGAAATGGGTTTAGGTTTGCCCCGATTTGCATACTACAATGTTTTCATTGCTCTATTAAATTACATGCAATATAAATTAGCTTTTACTCACCCCATATATATTTATAGCATTTAAAACCAACATATCATATTGATTTGTTATATACTAGTAATGAATACTTAGTTTTCATAATACAAATAATAATTTAAAGCATATTATTTTTCATTTTAAAATTGAATAGTTTGATACGAATTTACATTATAAACAACACATAATTCCGATAATTTACCCTATATAGGTTGCGCTGTTGGCTTTTGTATACAAAATAGAATTACATAAATTCGCGTGAGTGTTATAACTTCCTTAGAAAAATATTTGCTATAAGTAAGTTTAATGGTATACCATTAATGCGTAATTACTATAGTAAAAAAATGAAAATAAAAATAAAAAGCAGTAGTTTATCAAAATTGCGTGTGTTATTTAAGATTATATTCGATGTGATATCATTGAACTAAACTTGATATAAAGTAACGCCATCTAGTGGATTAATTCCTAACCACCTTACCCTCCATGGAGGATAAGCATCTTAATAATTTCAATTAGATTCGCTAAATGAAAAAATGATGTATCTATATTGAACAAATTATCGAATCAGAATTAATATTTATAAAGTTATAAAAAATTATCTAAAAGTGGCCACATTACCCATCCTTCCCTTACCTATAGTAACACGTGTTTACCAGGTTTACCACTAATCACGTGGCCCTCATCTCGTTGTGCTGCCTTCATGTTTGCAAATAAACACATTAGATCACGTGGATATCAATGCCATGTGCTAAGGACATAGTTATATAGAGGCACAGAGGCACACTATATGTAGTATGAATACTATAATAGCATTCTCGTACATGAGTACGTACACGGGTACCCTCGAATATGGAATAATAATACACGAACACATACACGCATACACACCAGCATACACATACGCATACGTCGTGGTAAAAGTAATATAACAGTATACATATATCTAATATATTAGATTTATACTTATTTACCCAGAAAACCAAAAATGGCTGAATAAACTAGTTAAACATAATATATTTGCACCGTTGCAATATTTGGTATTTTGTGAGCAGTAATATATATGACTTAATATAATTAATATATATATTATATATATATATATATAATTATAATTAATATATAAACCAATGATACAAATGTACCTTATCAGGAAGTTATTTGTAAATATAAGTAACGTTATTAATATAGTGGTAATTAGGTATAATGGTGTACTTGTGATGTAGGGTTGTTGTTACAATGGTAGATCTTCAGGTATAATGTACTAATATTTATATACGCAGGTTTACTTTACTAACACCCTATTATATATATATATATATATATATATATATATATATATATATATATATATATATATATATATATATACTATAGTGACCTTATTATATACTAAAAGTATACCTATCATGTAATACCAAATGCAGTTGTAAGTCATGCGCTAATGTTTTCCGATATACCTCTCATAATCTTTGGCTTACATACACAAATACACATACTATGATACACACGTACACACACATATAGATGTGTACGCTATACAGACGTACTGCGTACTAAGATGATATAATACGTCTCGTTTAGGGCGTGGTGTGGTGTGCTGATGTATTACTAGAGGAGGGGAGGCAGAGTGATGGGGATGCACCCTCCCCCCACCATATGGGGTGCAGATCCTATGGGGTGTACCGGGCGGGCATCTCACGGTAATCACGTGACGAGTGATGGGCTCATGCGCACTATAGGGAGGGCGGGGGAAACTTACTTCGCGTGTGCGCTTATTACATAAGCGAGGTGTGCACTCCACCTTTACCGCACACTCACTCCACCTCTACCGCACACTAGACGGCGTATAGTGTAGAGCGTGGTGATCTAAGTTCGGGTTCAAAGTTAAAAAGCGACAGTTAAACCATATTACCATTGAATACCCTGTTTATTATTTAATATTATATAATATACTAGAAAATTAAATAACATAATATACGTTATATAATATTATATAGGAAAATAGAAAAAAGTGGATTTTTTAAATATCGTATGTTGTGGTTAATTGTGAACGCTAAAGCATGTACACTGTACACTGTACAGTGTACATTGTATAGTGTACAATGTACATATTGTATACTATTGTACTATAATGTATATATTAGATAGGCAATATAAGAACAACTTACATGTAATCATATCCCCGTGCTTAACCCGTACACAATACATGCGCATGACCGTATAAGGTGTAACAGTACGCTTACATGAGAACGTAGGCGCGTTTAGGTACATGTGTACCTAGAGGTTGTGCTACACAGCGTACTGGTGAATGTGCTATACGCAGGTGTGTGCGTATGTGCGTGCGCATGTGTGTGCGCGCGGGTGTAAACTATACTAAACTCCAGATAGACGTCTATAATTAGGTGTATATAGATTTAGATTAAATAACAATAGTTTAAAATAGCCATATATCATCATAGATTCAATAACAATTATATTATCACGGAGTCTCTAAAGATAGATTTTAATATTTTAAATTAGATTCACTTCAACTTAGAAACTTACAAATATAACTTATCGATATGTTATAGATTAAACGATATACCTAGGTAATACTAGCGGCTAGAGTTGATATGTATAATATGCGATGACTTTGGTAGAATATACTTTATACAAATAGGCCTACTTTATTAATATACATTTCATTATATTACTTTATATATATATGCATGTATGGGTATGTTAATATATGAGTATGAGTATGTGTATGCCTATGTGAATGGGTATCGGTGGGAGAGTATGGTCACGTGTCCACATAGACTGTTATTCTGTCTGTATGGACATAGGTTAAACAAAGACAAGCCATGGATAAGATTGTGTTGTGGATAAATAAGATTATTATACTCACACGTGATATCCCCAGTGC
>OZ025242.1:56317859-56590359 GCA_964019155.1 Osedax fenrisi
CTTTTATTTTATTTTTCCTTTTTTTTAATTTAAGATTTTTGTTTATTAATAATTTAGTTGGGTTGTTTTTTCCTATTATTTGGTTTACTATAATTTTTTAATATATTTTGTTATGTTATTTTAGTTATTTTATTTGGTGGAGTCATTTCATCCCATCCAGGAACTTAGATGAAGTGTTCACTTATAACCATATATGGCTCTAATGTTCTTTCGAAGCCGCTCTCGTATTAAGACATCTGTGGTTTTAACGAGAGCCGATCATTTATGTATACACAATTATATAATATCACTTCTAAATAATATTTTAAGACCCATTTTATCAAATTAAGTAATGGTCCGGACGAGGCTCGAACCCGTGTCCTGCTGCTTGTGTGTCTGACGCATAAGCCATGGCTAAGATTTCAGTTGCAACTGAGCCAAACAGGCAGTTATTTTTTTATTATTTGTGTATCTATTTTATATATATTTATGTTTTTTTTTAAATTGTGATTACATTACGAGGAGTTTTTTAATAATATTATATGTTTAATATGTTATCTAAATCATATGTTTTTAAATAAAAGAAACTTATAAATTAGTTACCGTTTATAATTGTATTATTTTAAATTAATGTTGTCTTTTATTACATTTAATATATTTATATTTAAGAGGTAGTAGAATAATGATGTAATTTGTTTTTTTTTGTATTTCGTTGACTCTTAATTCACAGATTTGTCATATTTTATATAGGGTAGTGTTGATGCATTTGCTGGCTCCAAATATTATCAGTGTATATACTATTGGCGAAAGTTCACTGTTTAAAATAACCCATTAATTTTCGCTGAATAAACATTTATTTAGTGGTCTGCTGAGTGAAAGGTTTTCGAAACTTTAGTAAAATAGTTAGTGAAACATGAAGGGTTTTACTACATAAAGAACTAAAGGGTTTTGAAAAATATTAACTAAAGGGTTTTGAACTTATTTGAACTAAAGGTTTTTGATATTATATTAACTAAAGTGTTTTAAAATATTGGTGAACACAATTTATCTCAAATTAAATTCTAAATAATTCAAATAGCTATGATATATATATACATTGTTATTATAAATTATTATTGTCATAAATATAACTGTATACTTTAAACAAATACAGAATTAAGCTGTAAACGTTTCCTGACAACAAGTAAGCTATAATATCATCTTAGCGAACATAATAAATTAAACATAACATCCGTGCCAACAAGGAATAATTGCCTTTTAAATAATATTTCTGTGAAATTATACTGTTATAATAAAATATCATTTAAAACAAAATATATATTTGCATATAAAATTAATAATATTTAAATATAGAACAATATCTTTAACTTATAAAGTATATATTGATTAATTTTACTTATAATATATGTTTTAAATATTTATAAAAACTTAAAATATCAAATATATATTTTGTTTTAATTATATATTAACTAATATATTAAACAACACATTTTCTCTAAAACTACGGGTATAACTAATGGGTTCGAAACCCTGTAGTTATTATTTAATAAAAAGTAAAGGGTTAAAAACCTTTAATTATTATTTAATAAAAAGTAAAGGTTTTCAAAAAAACCTTTAGTTATAATTTACTAAAAAATAAAGGTTTTCCAAAACCCTTTAGTTTTGCTTTAATGAACTAAAGTTTTACGTTAAACTTTAACTTTTAATGAACTAAAGGTTTATTTATTTTTTAAAAATGTACATCGTATTTAAAGAAAACTAGTCATTATTTTTAACAGTGTATCTTCTTAATTATTAAAAGTATATTTTTAATTAAATTCCTATATGATTTTTTCTCCTCGTAATCTTAAATGAGTGAAAGACTCGATAATCTCTGCTTCTTCCTTCACCCAGGCTATTGCAAAATCTGATTTTATTATTATTTAATAGTATTATTATATATATATATACATAGGAATTATTAAATTATAACTATATATATATATATATATATATATATATATATAGTATATATTATATACCTATAGGAAGTTCTTAATGTATATAGGTATCTATTCGTATATAATGTATATGCATATTATTCACTACATTTTCTTGTAATCTAATTTGTATAATTAAAATATAAATCTAATAATGTATTACACATACGTCGTAAGTGTGTAAGCACAGATATATGATCGCAGCTTGATGTTCCTATTCTAGGTATACATATTTTATAAATATATATATATATATTTATATATATATATATATATATATATATATATATATATGTGTGTGTGTGTGTGTGTGTGTGTGCGCATGTATGTACACATGTGCACACGTGTGATATGTTTACTATCATCAGAGTTTGTTAATCACAATATAGATTACCATACAAATTACCGAAGGAAACTTATACGTGAAACATATAAGTAACCTGTATACATGTCTATATACATGTATGTATGTGTGTGTATGTGTGTATGTGTGTATGTGTGTGTGTGTGTGTGTATGTGTGTGTGGTACACGAGTTGCGTAAGTATAGTACGCCGTTTACTGCTGATTATAGACATTTAACACGAACCTAAATAATTATATTTTGTTCATGTTATAAAATCTATTTATATTTTACATTATATATATATATAATATATATATATATATTATATATATATATATAAATTACACTATATATATATATATATGTTTACATCTAAATAGAGTAAAGGTGATTCATACTTTCTCCGTGTTTTTATAGCTAATATGATGTGTATCGTTATCCACTGTTATCCGTGTATTAAGTGGTGCTATGATTACGTACTAGAATACCTTGTTTACCTTGATACCCTAAATAGTAAACAATAGATAATATAACAATAGAGAATAGGGGGCATTGTTTAACTGGCAAGTATTGTACGCGATGTGTGATTGTAGCAGGGGTGGGATAGTTAAGCAATACTTGGGGGGGTACCTCGATAATACGTGGCTGTTGTCCCTTAATTTATGTATTACGAGTAATTGCTTATATTAATACACAAGACGATCAGCTTTTCCTCAATAATTATTCGTAAATAATATGATATATATATATGTATATGTATATACATGTATATACTTATGCACATATACATACGCGCGCACACGCATGCCGTATACAGTATAGAGATATACACAGGTATGTGTGTATGTATGCCGTGTGTATGTATGCCGTGTGTTTGTTACTATAGTGTATACTATATATAGGATCACTTTATCACGTATGTCATGTTTTTTTGATGCAAAAACATTCTCAGAATGTATTTTATCAATTATATATATAACATATTTATATAATAATAATAATAATAATAATAATAATAATAATAATAATAATAATAATAATAATAATAATAATAATAATAATGTAATTAATAAAGTTATTGTCATATATATATATATATATATATATATATATATATATATATATATATATATATGTATGTATGTTTATATGTGTTTATATATGTGTATATGTGTGTATGTGTATGTTGTTGTTGTTGTTTAAGTATTTATTTTAAGCACATAATTAATAATTATAATTATATAATGTGGATCTAACAATATATATCACATATAGATAAAAATAGCGAATGTATACATTATATATATATAATTCGCACGATAATATTACGAATAAACGAACATCAATGTTTGGCGATAAGACATTTTTTTAATTTCTTTTTAAAGATATTAATTGATTCATTTTTATTTCTAAGTTGAGGGGGTAGTTTATTCCATATAATTGTTGATGAAGAGCTGAATTTTCTCCTTTCGTATTTGATGCAATAGGTAATAGGTTGGTGTAGTATAGTGGAATTGTTATTACGTAAAAGTCTAGAGTTTGGTTTATGTTTTATTTTGTTTCGTAAATTATAGGGTAAGTTATAAGTAATAGTCTTTTTAAGTATTGTAAGTATTTTGTAGTTGATAGAGTCTTCAGTGTTTAGCCAGTTAAGTTTTTTTACGTAAGTCAGTAATGCTAGTTGTATAGTCAGTCTTCTGTAGTCGGTATATATTTATAATTGAGCGGTTAATTATTTTGTCTAGTTTGTCTACTTTCAGTTTTTCAGTTCCTGTGAATAGTGAGTTGCAGTATTGTAATCTTGAAAGTATGAGAGTATGAGTCAGTAGTTTTTTAGTATTTCTATTTAAGTATGGTCGTATTTTTTTAATATTGAATAGCTGTGCAGTCGTAGATTGAGTAAGTAAGCTGTAATGTTTATCTAGATTAAGTTTATTATTGAAGTTGACGCCTAAGTATTTAACATAATTGGTGGGAATGATTTTGTGTTGATTAATAATAATGTCAGGGAAGTAAGTATTTGGGTCATTAGTTATATTTAATAGTTCAGTTTTATTGTGGTTTAGTAGTAGGTTATTATTTGTTAGCCAGTTTTGTAGTTCGTTTAAACAGTATTGTAGTTGGGTAGAGTTTGTTATCGTTGTGTGTAGTTCTATGTCGTCTGCGTATAAGTTGTAAGTAATATATGGATAACGTTTCATAATTGTTTGTAATGGAATAAGATATATAGAGAAGATAATTGGGGAAAGTATTGAACCTTGAGGAACACCGTGATCGATGGTATATGATTTAGAGTAGTTATTTCTTATTTTAATGGAATAATTTCTATCTTTAATAAAATTAGAAAACCATTCCATAGTTACATCTTGTATTCCTATGTTTCTAAGTCTTTCTAACAGTATGTCATGTCTAAGGGTGTCGAATGCAGAGGATAAGTCAAGTATTATTAGCTGTATTGGTTGTCCAGTGTCTAGTGAGTTATATAAGTTGTCAAAAAGAGAGAGTACGGTAGTTTCAGTACTATGTAGTTTACGGAATGCATTTTGTCGTATATATGTGTGTATGTGTGTATGTGTGTGTTTGTGTGTGTATATGTATGTATGTGTGTATGTGTGTATACACACATACACACATATATGTGTGTGTATGTGTGTGTCACATGTCTATGACACTTTATATATTATCAACTTATAATGTTATTGTTTATACAATAGTATATACATAAATTATTACATTCAATAAATTATATAATTACAATAGATTATATAATTATAATAATTATATATGTGTGTATATATACAAGACCTCCTATAACCTCGAGGTTATAGGAGGTCTTGATATATATGATGATTCAATGGTGGAATGGTTGCAGACTGCTAGTGTGGAAGCATCGAGAAGGTAACATGAATTTTAAAACATATTCGATAACAGTTACTTAACAATGCAATATAAACTATATCGTTAAGCCCCCATCCCCCCTATATCATCGAGGATATAAGAATCCTTCATATCTTACTACGTATTTCATGCATGTTCTTTATATGTTCTTCTATATAATACAACTATGTAGTGCTTGTTTACATCGTAGTGTGTTGCGTAATACTTTGACACGTGATGTCAACATTGCAATATTATCTGCGCATGCTAGATACATCCTCATATGGAGTGCAAGCAACTGCGCATGACTGACACGTGATCGCTTACATAATCACAGTCGTGATTATCACATGATTATTATGCATATAGGCATGTATTCTGTATATATATATATATATATAGAATTCAATATTCCGGATGAATATGAATTCATGCATATACATGGGTTATGTAGGTGTAAATGTAGCTGTAGATGTAGGTATGTGTGTGGGTATGGGTGTAGGTGTAGGTGTGGGTGTAGGTGTAGGTAAGTGTGGGTATGGGTGTAGGTATAGGTGTAGGTGTAGGTATAATTATAGGTATAGGTGTAAGTATAGTTTGGGGCTTAGCGTTACAAAAGTAAAACACAACACAACAAACACAATAATACAATACAAACGTATATTACAATACAATATAGAAAAATAACAATACAAAAAAGGTAGCAACAAAGCATTGTTCCTCGACATGTCGTGTCTAATGCACTTGACACGATGTTGTGCTATTTCGGGTATTAACTCGGCTAATTAGTTAATCACGTGACACAAGTGTATATATAGAGAAGTTATGTAACAGTTATAGGTCACGTGGTGTGTCACTCGTGTGTCGTGTAGTCAGGTGTAGACGTGTTTATTTGCTTAGTCAGCATTATCTATCATATGTGATATATAATATATATCAGTATATATATATATATTATATATATACTTACTACTACATTGACCACTACACTGACCACTACACTGATCACTACACTGACCACTACACTGACCACTACACTGACCACTATACTGACCATTACACTGACCATTACACTGATCACTACACTGACCACTACTACTGACCACCACTATACTGTCCACTACATTGACCAATAGCTCATACAAAACATATACTATTAACACCTTCTTACACTCCCAGAGGTAATTCTAAGTCCAACTTCCGAAGCCTATTTAAGCTACCCCTAACTGCCTACCTCCTCTGATGACTATGGTGGCATACTAGTGTGTTATCAGACGTTATCTGACGTTATAGTTCGATATATTACGTTATCTTACGTTATAGTTCGCTAGCTTGCAACCTTCGTATTCACTTCAAACTTACATATAAACTATTCTACCCCCAACCCAACACAGATATACTTTAAATTATTCTAATCTCTGACACCCTCCAATGGAGGGCCTCCATCTTATTACGAATTTCCTTCTGGGAGAAAGTAAACAGTACTATTCACAGCAAGTTTACACTGTAAACTCTACACTGTATACACTCTACATATCTATAGATATACAAGGTATACCTACAAGTTATCCGCACATATACTTCTCTCTATCTCTAAGCTATTACTAAATACAATGTCCACTTCTGACCACGTTACTCTATCCATATTCTAAAATGTATCCGATATGTGCATCATCTTTAAGCTCCGCCCACCCATGTAACCATAGTTACGAGGTAGCTACCATGGTATTCTGCAGACTCCATTTAAACTTACCACGAGTACGTCAATAATTAAACATTGCACACCTACCACACTTTTGATATATATATATATATATATATATATATATATATATATATATATATATATATGGCACATATACATGCTTATGGCATGTGTAAACCATCATTCTTATTGTCATTTATTATTTATCATTAAATTATTGTTTCATGTCATTTTGTGTGTCAACACTCAATAAACTATCTATCTATCTATCTATCTATATATCCAGTGGATATATTTCCAGTGTCCAGCCTATATGTTACATTGTTATATCACACACTTCATTGTCATTAGTACCGATGATAAACGGCGTATCTAATATTCCTATTGTGTTCTGCTTTACAATGATGTTATCACTTATCTAGGTATGTATTATCGTTGTTGTTCAAATACAAATGATAACTTTCATTGTTATATGTGTGTACAAATAAATCATGTAGTTATCTATAATGATTCATGAGTCTTGAATCATGACTCATCTATATTAATAATGACGTTATCTCTAACGATGTGTGTCATGAACTATGGCCTAGTAACTATAGGTTTATGAGTAATGGGTATATTAAAGGTTAAACTAACACGCGTATTGGGATAATTAGAATATAATCTCATGTAATCGTGTTCTTAAAATAGGCGTAACTAAGCCGGTCTCTTATGTAACATCATAGCTGTATTTCTATATATATACAAACAATGTATACATATATGTATACAAACAATGTCTACATATGTATACAATACGTACATGAGTCATACCGAGTCAGTGATTACACTTCATATTACAATGTTTACATTGTTATTCATGAGTTAGTTGAGATGATAGCATTCATTATTGCATCATTATTATCACTAGTATAGTGTGTGTGTGACGCACGCTAACTATGACGCAACACTACGTACTATGTTACTCAATACTACTACATTATCTACATACTACAGGTACAACAGTTGAGTGCGCATGTCAAGTGTGCGCTTCTTATCCATACATGTATAGTGTGCACTCTTACGCCCGCACATGCTTACGATGGACGCGCACTCACATACACACTTATATATATAATAATATTGTATTGATATAATGTAGCATATGTCTATAGATATCAACATATATGTATTTTATATTCTATTAAATTTTGTATGCGAAACGAAATTAAATGCAAACAAATTTGATATATATTTAGATTGATAATGATATTTCAATAGGTTAATACACACTCACACACACATACGCACAGTGTGCGTCACACACATACACACACACAGTTATGACTATTACGTAATTACTAAAATATGAATACAGCAAGTATTGATTTCATTATTTTGTGTTATTTATACCTAACACATGTTGAAGGAGACGTAACATTCTATCTCTGACACACTGTGTAGTCACTCTCCGTACACACACACTCTTTCACACACACACTCACTCTATCTTTATCTAGTACATATATACATATCATATATATCATAAACTTCTCGAATTCTCCCTTAGTATTAGCAAACGTTCGCGCATGTGCACATATTTACTATTATATAATACTTTATTCTCGCTATTGATAACTTCATAACTTCATAACTGATACCTATAAAGTGAACACACGCACACACGCGTACTATTATCGGGTACACGAGTACGTATCTTTAAGGACACGACCTTAGAGGAGAGACGCGCCTATAGTACAGACTATTGATGTAAATGATGCTCAAATCTAAAGCATCGATGCAATCTCAGTCTCTATTCGGCACGGGCTCATTTTGTTAGAATATCGGCTCGGCTCGGATCGGCTCGGCTCGTTTGGTTAAAGTCTCATCTCGTTTTTTTTTTCCGAAAATGAAAGTCTCGGCTCGGCATCAAAAAGCTCGGCATCATTTACATTACTTGCTAACATTTACATTATCATTCACTGAATACCGAAGTTGGCGCAGATAATTTTTGTTAATTGATTTAAATGTGAAATATATAAAAAATTAGCATTAAAATGTAACTTCAAAAAAGCATAATTTCGGATCGGTTAACCGACATCATTATGTCGGTATCATAATTACAACATAATTATGTTGTGTAAGAATATCAACTCGGCTCGGGCTTGTTTGGCTAGACTCTATAGAGCCTATAGGCTCGGCTCGGGCTCGTTTTTTTTCCGAAATTGAAAGTCTCGGCTCGGCATCACAAATATCGGCATCATTTACATTTACATCACTAGTACAGACTCTGTACGATCATGAAACAATGTGTTTCATATTTAATAATGATCTTCTATAGAAGAACGTATACGTTCATCTCAATCCTGGTGATACACACGCGCATATACGCACACATACGCACACACGCGCACACACACATCACACTCGAAACATCACGAATACCTAGGACATCTATTAATTCATGTAAACAACATTATAAATTCATAATAATTAATTTAATTCATCGTTTTTTACAAGTAGCTGGTATATATTAGTACTAGAATATATTCTAGCAGTAACAAGTGTGTATTGTAATATTTCTATCATGGTATAACAGCTATATCTATCATGGTATACCATGATAGCTATAGCTGCGGCTAATGGCTATGTTAGATACCTGCTTGCATGCTGTATTTATAGCATATATGTATATGTATATATATATATATATATATATATATATATATACATATGTATATATATATATATATATATATAGTATACATATTGTAATAGTATCAGCTGATGATAAACACTAAGTGTCTGTCAGTCTACATAGCTTAACCACCGCCACCGGTGCGATGTCCTGAGATAGTCACACGTGACTTGATGTACACGTGATGACGATGATGACATACGTTATTATCACGTGACGCGCGTTGGTTATGTAATCGTTCCACGTGACCGTGTCGCTACCCTACCGGTGAACTCTGTGATCACTACCGAGCCCCTCACGTGGTTAGTGTGCTCGTGTCGCGCAGTAGTAGTAGTAGTTAGTGTACACGTGATGTGCTTAACACGTGTTATTAGTCACTAGGTGAACACTTACAAAAACGCTATTATATATTATTTCGCGCGTAGTTTTAATAGGTCGAGTGTAGAATATATTATACATTTATAATCTAATTAACCGTTATATAACAACTATTTGTTTTTAAATTAACTTTTTAACTTTAATAAGTGTTCAACATAACACATATGTCACGTGTTTGACACCATTATCTACGTGGGTGGTATGCTACAACTGGTATCGACTACTTGACCACTACACGTAGTGATGTCACGGTTAGCCTATGTTGCTATAGTAACCACTGCACTATTAAACAGCAGTGTAATGCTATACATGTTATATATATATAAATGGTGTACAATAGATAACATACAAATGATTATTACTTACGTAATCGTTTAGTTTATTGTTTGCGTACAACCACGTGACGAAGGGAACGAAGTATTGCGCAACGTGTTATGTAACATTCGGGCATACCTTATAAGGTAGTATGACGTAATGGATCAACCATTAATCTAAAGATTTACCTAACGAATGGGGTATTACATAACAAATAATGGGGTGTCTACTATTGCATAACCACAAAACGAAATATAGCCCCCATTGACACCCTACACCGTATCACCGTTATCACGTCGCCTATTATCGCTCACTTCCGGTCACTATAGCGCCGCACACGGTAATGTACTTCCCGGATATAGTAGGTGTACGGTTACCTTGCATACACCCCTTATCGATTACTCACCACCTTATCGATTACACCCACACAGGCGAGGCTTAGTAAGTTTAGATATTAGACATTAGTATATGTATACATTTTTTTTAACATTTCTATATGATAGTACATTTATATATATATATATATATATATATATATAAATGTGTTATCATATAGAAATTTAAAAAATCTGTTTTGAGTTATAACAAATAATTTTCCAAATATATTTATAATATAAATTGTTTACTAATTATAGTACTTTATATATATATATATATATACAATGCATACATTTTATTATGTATTTGCATAATAAAATGCTAGATATTAGTTAATTGCGTACTTTTAATTGCATAACTTTGTAAGAAAATAACATGTTTACTCGTTATAAACAAATGAATTAAACATATTATTAATTTCTAAACATAAAAACACACAATTATATGTTCGTGGAATTCTATAAATGATGACAAAGTGTTTAAAAACACATTGTCATCGGTTACAGCATTCCACCACACATTGCCGCCATGCACAACTTGCGTACAAACTTCGTATGTCTCCGTTCAAATACATTACAATTAATATGTACTTTATATAGTGTTTTAAATCTGATTATTATTGAATCTTATACACCGACTTAAACAAACACACACACTCACACACACACCCACACATACACAAATACACACACAAACACACACACACACAAATATATATATATATATATATATATATATATATATATTTATATATATATATTAATATTAATATAATTGCATTATATATATACTGCTATTAATAAGTAGGTCGTTAACTATACATGTATGCTATAGGTAACACATGTATATCTAATACTACGTGTGTATAACTTAACTACGGCTTAGGTGGACGTTTATTCCCTATTGTATACATTTTATGATACATTACGTGATTTATAGGATACATTGTATACACAACCGTCATAATTATGTGCAATGTATACATGCCGTGCGTGTTAACTGCATGTCACATAAATAATAATGCATACATGTATTTACAAACATAACATTAAACCCCCCCCCCCACATGTGTGCGTGATTCTATAAATAGACACAGATCTGACGACTTAATGACACTTTCCACACCGGGATTGTTTTTAAATGCTCGCTTTTTATAAATATACATGTAAATAGTTATATGTGAGTGTGTACGTATGTATACATATTAGGTATAACTATATAGAGAAGTATGTCAATATTAGGTATAACTATATAGAGAAGTATGTCAATATTCGTGTATAACTATATAGAGAAGTATGTCAATATTCGTGTATGCAACAATCAAGAAACTCTACTACAAATATATGCTATATTAATTATTATATAATTTGTTGGAATAGAGCTATTATGTTATATCATATATGAAACTATAATATATATATATATATATATGTATATATATATATATATATATGATATATGAGTAAGCGTTTCATGCGAGGGGGTAGCACATCCATCAATAATGAATGCAGTAGTAGTGATGCCTCTCATGGAATGATAACAAGATATACCCCTACAGGGAACAAGTTCACAAACATTATACACTATAATATATACACTATAATATACTAGTGTATATACACTCTATAATATACACCCCTGATATACATGTGTACACATACCTACAGTGTATGCATGCAGACATGCGCATTACCCGTCAGTCTCCCCACCCCTCCTCCCCATCTCGATGTACGCACTCACATGTGTGCGTCTGTAGTTTATGAAGATATGTGTGTGTGTGTGTGTGTGTGTGTTTACATAATTGTGTGTAAAGAACATGTGTGTTATACATACACACATATACATACGCACATATACATATATAAATAGGGTAAATAAATATACACTAGTACTTACATACGACCACTTATATAAACTAGTACTTATAAGTACTAGTTTATATATAGTTAATATATATATATAGTAAATATTAAAAAATACAGAAACATATACAGAAAAAACTCTTACACACAGGCGCATGTCCGTATATACAGAGACAGCCACACACCCACACACCCACACACCCACACTCACACCCACACATACAGGGTAAATAGTGTATACCCCTATAGGGGGTGTACGCAAACCTTGTATCATCACCTCCAGTATCCTTCTATCCACCCGCATCCGTTCTTCGACCAGTCCGTCCTCCAGTTTCACTTCCTGTACTGTCCGTAGTGGCGATACCGCCTGCCCCACGATGGGGTTGTCGACTCCACCCTCCACACTAACTCGATGACTCTCCGCTGGGGGTAGCATGTTGTTGCTCTGTGGCCTACTTATTGCCTAATAATACATGACGTAATACCGCTATGACGTAACACTTCGACTAGCGGTTCTCTGAAAACGTGAGAGTATGTTTGAGGGTATGTTTGAGGGTATGTGTTCATGTGTGTGTGTAAGCTGTCAAACTTATTATCTCCGAGTACTAAATGTGGTAGTAGTAGTGGTAAAAGTCAGGTGGTAGTAGTAGTAGTAGTATTAGTAGTAGTAGTATTAGTAGTAGTAGTATGGGTAGTAGTAGATGTGTAGTAGTGTGGGTAGTAGTAAGGGTAGTAGTGTGGGTAGTAGTTGTGATACTCTCAGTGCTACTAGTAGCCTACCGTGATGGTGGCGTTGTTTTGTTTTAAAGTTTAGTGTGTATGTTAGTGCGGTGGATAGGAGGCGTGCATGTTTGACCTGTGAACCCTGGTGCGTATGAGTGTGTGCGCGCGTGTGTGCGCGTGAGGCGGACGCTGACGTTGAGATAAATCACGCGCGCCTCTAACCAAACATCTCTCCGCTAGAGAGCGCTAATTGTATTGCTAGTCGCTTATATTACGAGAGCCGCTGCTGATGATGATGATCACCCATTGTTATGTACCTGCTATTGTTATGTACTGCTATTTTTTACGTCTATTGTCAGTCGCCTATTGTTAGTCGAGTTAAGACGGGTCTATATTGGTTCGCTAAAAAAAACCTACGAGTTCTATATATAGAATAATTATATAAATAGATTAATGAGATGCTCCGAATTTATCACGTGGTTTTATATTAAATACATATTATTTATCATATTTAAGTATTATATAATTATTTATCACACTATATCATATATATATATATATATATATATATATATATATATATATATATATTGTTATATTGTTATTTCATTTTGGTAGAGTCATTTCATCCCATCCATGAACATAGATTAAGTTTTCACTTATAAGCATATGGATCTATGTCCCTTCGAAGCCGCTCTTATGTTAAGGCATCCATGGTTTTAACGAGAGCCGATCATTTATTTATACACAATTATATAAGATCACTTCTAAATATTATTTTAAGGCCATTCTTTTAATGGTCCGGACGAGGCTTGAACCCGCGTCCTACTGCTCACGTATATGAAAGGACTCCACCAAAATAAAATAACAATATATATATATATATATATATATATATATATATATATATTTAAATATAATCTTATATATAAGTTAAATTTATTTAATAAGTAATCATCAAGTATTAATATATTATTTCTAATTTAATAGTATACTAATTTTTATTGAAATCGCAATAAAATACAGTTTTTCGTTATTATATATATATTTCGGGATATATGTATGTATATGTTATTTAAGGGTTAATGATATAATATAGCAAAGATTTTACAAAGCAGATTTCCTTCTGATAATCTTTGACTATACATACTATATTATTAAGTATACTATCATATATGATGTATAATATATATACCTATAGGGATTAATTAATAAATATAGGTTCATAATTTAAATGTGTTGTTACTTTTCAGTGTACATTATATACAAGTTTGTTCATGTTGTTTGTATTACAGTGCTATAGCATAACACTATAGTGTTTTAATTGTTATATAATATGTACACCTACATTTAGCTTTATAAATAAATAAATGCATTTCAAATGTAGTTTATATGTTACTGTATATGTTACCGTGTAATGTCTACATAAATGTCTACATAAATTAATATGCTGCGTTTATTTATATTACTTCTGGTTTATTTTGGTATTGTTATATTTCAAAGAAATATTTACAGCTTATTTTGTTGTAATGTTTCACAAATAAAGTATCGAGACATATGTATAAATGAATCTGATATTTACGTTTAAATAGTGTATATAAAGTATTAAAATGATGTAAGAATATGTTTGTACATATGTTTAAATGATACGTGTATAAACCTCAATTTGCGTAATATGTATAATCTTAATATATATATACGTTATATACTATTTATATTTATTTGTTTAAGTATATATATTTACAAGAAGTATACTTCCAGAATAATATATATATATATATATATATATATATATTAATTATAGAAATATAAACTATATAAAGGTATATATCATTGACAATTATATACGTATGTGTGTTATACATATATTGAGTTAAATTCCAAGATTTCCTAAAAAATGCATTCGTTTATATCCGTGGGTTTGTATATTTAAATACTAATATAAATATAAACAATACTCTCTGGTGAGGTTGTAGGGGTTAGGGTTTACATTATAGGCCCTATAACGCCCCCACACTATTTAGTGTTGGTTAGGTTTTAGGGGTTAGGGTTTACATTATAGGCCCTATAACGCCCCCGCACTATTTAGTGTTGGTTAGGTTTTAGGGGTTAGGGTTTACATTGTAGACCCTATAACGCCCCCGAACTATTTAGTGTTGGTTAGGTTTTAGGGGTTAGGGTTTACATTATAGGCCCTATAACGCCCCCGCACTATTTAGTGTTGGTTAGGTTTTAGGGGTTAGGGTTTACATTATAGGCCCTATAACGCCCCCGCACTATTTAGTGCAATCATAATATAGTGTATACTGCATGCGGATCCATGGATGGATGAAGTCGGACATTGTTATCAATTGTCAGGAACTACTTTGAATAATATTACAGTTATAAATAACATTATAATTGTAATGCATTGTAAACGTGTAAACCTATAATATAGTATTACATTGTAATGTGTCTATTTGGAATGTATACAAAGTATATTATTCTACACGCTCGCGCAATTGAGTTAAAATGAAATCAAGTAATGTTAATCAACGAAATTTTAAACCAACAAAATATAAGTTATTTTATATATAAAATATCTACATAAAATATATGTATATATATATATATCTACATTAGATAATCACGTTATAGTCATTCATTTTATTTATAAACAGCGCGATAACAAAATTCCTATATACACATACAATGTACACATGCATGCCTATATACACATACATGCCTGCGAGAATGATGTTTATTTCGATCAATGACAAATATTTAGCTATAGGTGCTATTTATAAATAGCTATAGCTATTACCTACAACTAATTGAAAATATCGAAATCAAACAAATAATGAATACAATACAACATTTCAACACCATGACGTAAGTTTACATGACGTACTACGGATGGGTGACAACCCTAATCAAGTTTGGGGTGCTGGTCAAGCTTATCAATACACACGAGTATAACATGAAGCATACATTATGCTGCATAATAGAAGAGCAGCATATATAGACATACGATATATCGAGAGTACCTGTAACCCTACATAATTAATTAGCATAAATATACTGATTTCTATATATGTCTATAGACATGATATATATATATATATATATATATAGGCATTTTACACATATATATATATATATATATAAATTTATATATGTAAACTTTAATAACTGCAATATATTGAATATATTAAAGAATATATACCTATAGGTATATACATATACTTATATATATATATATAATAATAATAATAATATAAAGGTTAATTGACTCAATGAAAACGATAGACGTTTATATGCGTCAATTTGAAATAATACAACAAATAAATAAAAAAATACACGAATAATAATAAATTTAAAAAGAAGATATTATAATTAAAATATATGTGAATATAGTCGATATTTAAAAGTAATAAAGATGATATGGTCCGTAAATCATTGGGAAGACTGTTCCAGTACTTCGGAGCAGCAACAGTGAAAGCAGCATTTGCATACATAGATGAGACAAATGGCACAGAGAGTTTCATCAGCTCACATTTTCGACTCGAACGAGTAGTTGCTTGAATTATGACTCCCTTTGATAGGTATTCCTGAACTCCCATATATATAACCTTGTGAGTAATGAAAAGAAGACGAAACTTGCATATATCTCAAAACTTCAACCAGCCGTGAATCGCCATTATGGAATGGATATATATGGTTATATCAGTACGCTTAATCTTAAACCATATGCGAACAGCTCTACGTTTTATTGAATCGAATTTGTTCATCAATTTTTACGGAATGTTAATAAAAAAAATCGAATTACAATATCTGTGTCGACTAAATACTAATGAATGTAATAATGATTTAGTTAAAGTAAATGTTAGCTTAGAACGAGCCTTTCTTATATTATACAGAACATAATTAGCATTGCGGACAGTGTTTGATATATATATCAAACACAATTTCAGTACATATATCTACTGAATAATCCAATTCATTATTTATAGTAAAACCTAGATTAGTGATGGTGTTTGAGATAGGAAGTGGGATAAGTAATGGATGAGTGAGAGTAATTGAAGAAAGAGATCTATAAAGTATAATTCTATCAGTTTTAGTAATATTTAATAAAAGAGAATTACAGGAAAACCAAGAGATCAAATCATTAATACAATTAGCAATTTAAAGTTGAATTATTTCAATATCAGAACCATGTGGAAAAAAAGTATAAATTTGTAAGTTATCAGCAAAGATGTGATAACGAATATATGGGTATTTCAAAAAAATCAAATTAATGGGAAGAATATACAAAATAAAAAGAATCGGACCCTGTACTGATCCTTGAGGAACGCAATGAGTGTGATCAAATGGAGCCGACAAAGATGACTTGATATTTACCGAAGATATTCTATTAGATAAAATAACATCAACCAGTTTTGAATTTGTCCATGAATACCTATTTCACGTAGACGGTAAGAAAGAATCCTACGATTTAACGTATCAAAGGCACTAGACAGATCAATAACAACCAAATAACAATACGTCTTATTATCCATAGATAGTATAATATCATTAAACACAATGTTTAGGGCAGTTTCTGTATCCTACTACGATAGGGAAGGTATGTATAATATATATATACATATACCTATATGTATACTAATGGTGTTCATCGCTTCCCACCTTGTAATAGCTATCATCACTATTTCATATTTATAACTTCTATTTATCGTTTGGAGGTCACCGGAAGCGTAATTAATACGGTCACGTGATGTTACATAATTAATAATGGTAGCGAGAATTCGTCACAAGGAAAACGTCATTATTTGTGATTTCAGCTCGAGAATTCTATCTAATATCATTTAGGATATCATCTATGATATCATATATAATCACGTTATAACCTATACGGCATACCCTATAGGATGATGTAACTGCCCTGCACCGAAGCGATTACTTCATGTACTGTAGGCCTAGGGGACACATTGTATCTCACCTCTACTATAGCTTGTATTAGAGCTGGATATAGCTGTAGCTAGCTAGCCTGCGTATAGTGATGTGTAGGGTTACTGTACTGCATGCTTGTTTTCAATTACTTGTAGGATGAATACCTTACAGATAACTCACAAATATACCTAAGTCTATTTATAGATTAAATAACACAGTTTATATTACTTTAATTATAAGTTTAAGTATATGTATATAATATATATATAATATAATATATATATATGTATAAGTATATATATATATATATATATATATATATATATATATATATATATATACGTGTGTACTTGTTATGTCTATGCATTTATAATATGTATTATAATGTTGTATATGTATGTATCTTGATGCTAATATATGCATATAATAAGTAATTGAAAACGAGACAATTCTAAGAAATGGAACATGATGGCATCAACCTATTATTGACTTATGACGGCATGCAAACAGTATATATAGGTATCGCCGGTCAATATAACAATGTAGCTGTTGTCATAGTGGTCTACTTGTGGTCTCCATAGTGGTCATACATACTTCACTTATATAGAGGACAATACGTAGTCAAATAGTGAACTAATGACTAATATCCCCTATATATAGGATATCGTGATGATTAAATCGATAAATTGATTTTAATTGTTAAATTGTTGATCAACATTTGGTTATACTAGATTAATTATAATTATTCTAATAAATATATAATTAAAACTACAGTGTTAATAATTATAGATTTACAAAATAAAAAGCCGAGTATACTATAGTATATATACATATATACATATTGGAATATATTTTAGTGACAAAATAGGAAACTTTTTATATTTATACTCTATAAATTATGAAATAATGACAGTTAAGATTGTATAATTGTTTATATTGTCTATAAACTCTGATATATTACCAACATATTGTGATATTGTATTATAATGTATCTCCTTGTAGTAGTTATGTATATATAGGGTACATATGGGTAATGTGGCCATTTTTAGATAATGGTGTATACATTTATAAATAGTAGTCCTAATTCGATAAGTTGTTAAATGTATATACATCTTAGTAAATAAAGAGGACTGCCGAATATTTTTTTAATTTTAGCTCTTCTAATTGAAAGTATTAAGATGGACACATTACCCTCCATAGAGGATAATGTGGTCAGGCATTAATCCTCTAGATGTATTTACTTGTTATAAATGTATTCCAATGATATTACATAAAGTATTATCTCACATAACACATGCAATTGTGATTTTTAGTTTATTTTTATGAATTAAAATAGTCATTAAAAGTTTACCATTAAATTTACTTATCATGTTATTAATATGGAAAAAGCAATTTCATCAGTAAATAGCAGACTCTATGTCATAACAATATGGCGATAAAATACCTAGATAAAATAGTAATTTAGAAAGATAACTATTTTATATATATATATATATATATATATAGAACCATTTGTATATATACGATTATATATATATTAAATAATATAATATATATTTATATATATATATATATATATATATATATTTTGTTATTTTAAGTGTGTTAATAGATAATTAAATATATTACATTAAATTTAAAATATTATATATATAATAAGGTGGTATACCACGTTTATAATATGTATGGTAATATATATATATGGTTATGATGTAGTATATAGTTGATTCAATAAACGTTTTCATATAATGATGCACGCAATCAATAAGTAAACTATTTATTTCAGATCATATCTTTAAATGATTGGCTTAAATCATCGCGAACTGGCCACATTACACGCTAAAAGCAGGCCACTTTACCCGATTGTTGGTATCACGCTATATACACTATATAATAATGAATAGTACTCACTAAAATAAATGGATTACACACTTTGTTGTAATTAAATACTATTTTTTGAAAGGAATTCGATTTTTGTTTATTTTTTACATCATTTTTTGTATTAATAGATATACAAATTATTTTTACTCATTTGAAAATGCTTACAAATGCGCATATTTCATGTATACATTACCCTCCTGGCCACATTACCCATATTTCCCCTATATCAGTTAGTGAGATCGAGTATATGGGTATTGGCCGATTAATAGTCAGTCAGCATTTAGATAGGTGTATTATCACTTGCATATTTGTGTTAAATATAATTATAAAAATTGTAAATGTTTTTATCAGTTAGAGGAGAGTGCTCTAATATCGACATTCACGTAATATCGATACCCTAGATATCTCCTAAAATATAATTCCAATAAAAAAATAATTAATGTATGAAATGTTAATCAACATAATTCTAATTCATATAAGTATAATTTTTTTTTAAATATTTATATTTTTTAATTATAAACAAAAAACTGATTTTTTCGTTACAACTTAAACAACTGAATTTATGAAATTTTTTTAAGTTCACTATCGATTCTCAATCATTTAGGTATTTAGGTATTTTAAATATTAATAAATATTAATAAATTTAGGTATTTTAAATATTAAAAATAAATCTTATAGATCTAATTATATTTTACAATGGGCCGAACATATTTTGTATAAATAATTTAAATATTAAAAATAAATCTTATAGATCTAATTATATTTTACAATGTGCAGAAAATATTTTGTATTTTCAATAATGTGTTACAAAGTTATACACTTTTACCTAAACAATTGTTAACAATGTTAACATACATTTTCATACGTTTTCACCATAATTGCACAAAATATCGACACCCCAGTTATCTAATAGTTAAACAAACTAAATTAATTTTTAAAATATCTATTATATGTATATATACATATATACCTACTTAATAATTATGAATAAAATTTGAAAATTTGTAATTTAGAAATAATAAAGTGATGGTGATTTATTGTTAGGGTGTCGGTATTCGAGTACTCTCCCTATTATATATATATTTATAATTAATATTAATTAATTAATAATTGCATTTATATTATGGTCCATGGGCGAAACTTTACTTTTAATATAGGAGGGGATATTGGAGAAAAAAATCGAATATTTGTATATATATATACTTATATTTATTCATAAAAGTTATTTACCAAATTTAATACTTCTTCTCTAAAATAATTATTTATAAATGACTTTAATATGTCATCTATATCTAAATCTTCCAATTTTTCTTAGTGGATATTGCAAATCATAATCGCATTTAATATTCTCTTCGTCATGCTATTTCTTAGCCATTTATTTACTATTATTAATGCACTGAAAGACCTTTCAGCATCACACGAACTTGCAGGTGATACCATAAGTAATTTTAGTAGGGTTTGCATTTCTGGAAAAAATGTTATTACATCATTATACATAGTTTTAAAATTTGTTATAATATTGTTCAGATTCATATTATTATAACGTTTTTTATAACATCTAATTTCGGCAATCAACTCTTCTTTACGTAACTCTGGGTAGTCTTTTATTATATTAATATTTTGTTCTGTATTTGTAAATATTTATTCCATTTGTTTGTATATATTAATATATGTTGCATTAAAATAAGTATGTATTGACTCAATTGCCATATCAATAATTCTATAATATATTCGATAAAATTCTTCTATATTAATATGTTGATTATTAACCTTTCGCTTGGTAACATCAAGTCATCAATATCATTATCATCAATCAATTTGTTAACTCGGTATATTATGTCACTAAATATGATAACTATGTTTTACTTTGTAGCATTACATTAAATTTCTCCAAAATTTTTAATTATTCAAAATATTTCTGATATATCAAATAAATTTATTTATTTATTACGTTTTTAAATTTATGAAAATAAATGTCAACTTAAAACCTTCTCAGAATATACAAATGTATCGATATAAAATATAATACTATATTATTAAAAAATAAAGCATTCTAAAATTATAAATATATAATTTCTATATTTGTTATCAAATATTCATTAAGCCCATTATATAGGGGAAAGTCCCCGATTACCGACCCCTAAATGATTATTTGTAATAACTTATTCAATATTAAATATATTTATTTGAAATTTTGTAATTAGGGTAATATTATGGCAATGGATAATGTGGCTATTTTAAATTTTTGATATAATTATATTTACAAGAATAAACAGGGGGGTCGGTAATCGGATACATATACCTAATACCGACCCCCTTCTCCTATTACCGACCCCCTAAAATAATCGTGATATAAATAATTATAGTATTATAATTTCCAATAAAAATAGTATATATACATGAATATAATTAGTTATAACATTCACGCAATTTATTTTATATTGAATATATGTTTTAATAGTAATATTAAATTTACATTTTAACTTTATAGTAATTTTTTTCAAATAGTTTATATTATTATTTAATATTTATTTATTAATCACCTATGTATATAATCAACTGGAATCATGAATCCTAAATCTATATTAATGATACACAAACAACTTACGACATATTTTAAAGTAAAATACGGATCTATTTTGATTGGATATTATAAATCACATGGGGTCGGTATTAGGGTAATTTAGGGGGTCGGTAATAGGCAAATTATATGGGTTGCTATAATTAAGATATCTTGGTTAATAGTTATTCAAATTAAATTATTTTTATAATAGTCATAAACATTTTATTGATCTACAATATTTTGCTCTGTGTTAAGTTTTCTTTTAAATAATAAAGTATTTACAATGATTTAAAAAAAGTTATTATTCAAATATTTAAAAAGTAAAAATATAATATTACATTTTATCAAATAACAATTGTAAGATTAAATATTTTTAAAAACAAAATACTTATTCATATTTATCATTAAATTACTAACAGTTCGTGTATATATTATTTTTTGATATCTCTTATAGTTACTGAGATACGAGAGGGGGTCGGTATTAGGAGGGGGTCGGTAATTGGGGACTTTCCCCTATATTCATTAAGCCCACATCTAGAGGTCATATAAGTCCTTAATACGGACAGTGTTCGTCGGACACTCTAGATGTCTTAATACGACACCCTATAACCAATCAGCGCGCAGCGTATTAACTATTCTGATTTTCATAAAAATCGCGTGCGTTATAATATTAAAACCACCACAAAAGCTAAATCAACAATTTTTATTATTTAGATACTTAAATTGTATTATTAATTAAAAAAATAATAAAAATAAATAAATAATTAATTAATTAAATTAGAATAAATTGTTCATAAAATGTATTATAAATAATGTAATTGTAATTTGTCTGATAGATTCATCAATAATATATAGTTTATCTAGTGGTATATTGGGTTTCCGTATTATAACACAGGGTGTCCGTATTCGGACATGAGTACCGAATACGGACACCCCCGTTATCTATGGAATTAAAATATTAAATAAAATGTTAAAATCAAAATAATATCTATAATTATATAATATTAATATATTGTAATTTTTGAATAAAAATAATGAGTCATCAAATGTTAAGACCATTTATTGTTAAAGTGTCCGTATTAGGTTACTTTCCCCTATAGTTATTGATAATACAGCTTATTGCAGGTTCTCTTGTCAAGAATCTGGTTGGACACAACGGTTTTATAACATTATTTTCATTATTTTGAAATAATCGTTTAAACTTTCCTGACTGATTATATAATAAGCCTAAATCTTGAACAGTATTTAGAGAATTTCTAAGTATAGTTGATTCATTGACGGCTTTTGATGCTATTAAATGAGAAAAATGAGCTCCACAGTGTACGTATAAAGCCAAAGGCTGGCTTTTTTAATTTCTGCTTGACAACCTAAATATGGTATATTATAATAATAAATAAATATATATATATATATATATATATATATATATATATTCAATATATAATGTTTCATTTGAATTGAATTATATAATTATTTTTTAGCTGCATTATATCCCGAAGTGAGCCTATACAATATTGTGCATAGTACAGGATTTTTATTTTATTTAAAATTATGTCCTAATTTAATGCGGTTATATGTACGATCTCTTATGCTACCTACGTTGTATTCTATATATATATATATATGTGTGTGTGTGTATATATAATAATTTATTTAATAATAATTTGTTAGGGGGATATATCCCCCCTACTATATTTTCTGGGGGGGATACATCCACCCCGTCCCCCCTAAAGTTTCGCCCATGTCATACTCTACAAAGTAAATTAATCAACGTTACTACATAATATATGTTATAACATATATTCTACAGAAATTATGTCTGTAAATATCGGATATTTTCTAAACTATCGGCCAAAATCCTAATATATATTAACATGTTATACAAAAGTAGTATTTTAATCATAGACATTACAATTATTCAACCCGATTATAATGTATGTGGTTTAATTTGTACTAAAAACTACAACAATACATACTTTATCATAAAGATATATTAATATAAAATATTATTTAAATATTTTATTTCATCAGTAAATATATATGTCCTATAATAAAACATTTTAATATCTACTAATGTTTTAATGAGTATCACATTTGATAGGTAATTTGTAAGATGCATTACCCCATCATGAAGTTTCTCATATCCCTTATTTATTGTGAATTGTGATATTGCTGGATATATTTGAATGATTAATAAAGTGTTGCTCAGGTTTATTAATTGGAATGTGGGTTAGGGAACATATGGGTTTATATAGTGGACATTTAGATGATGTATTGAATTTAGGGAGTAAAGGCCTCCCAGGTTTCCCATTTAATTATATATATATATATGATGATTGTTGTATTCTGTTAGTTACTGATTATGTATGTATATATTGCATAATATCACATAAATGATAAGACTGGCAGAGGGGTTCATATCTATCATTGTAGGCCTATTAAGTGTGTTGTTGTTTATGTTCATATTTGTAATGTTGTTGGTGTAGTAATAGCAGAGCCGTTTGGTAATAGTGGCCTCGCACAGTAATATATATATATATATATATATATATATATATATAAATGATAAATCATAAGTTAGATAGAATAGTTGTGGATACGTTAGTTGTATGTCTACTACGCTTAGTTGTAAAGCACTTATTTATTTAGTGACATTTGAACATAATTAATTGTCATCATTTCTCAATATATAGTATATATATATATAAAGTATACGCTATTGTTAATATATATTATATTTAAACGGTGTTAAAATAATAATAATAATAATTAAAATATTAGTAAAGTGTTATGTGTTAAGTTAAGTGTTATGTGTTATGTGTTAAGACACTGTTAGTTCAGAGTTCAAGGTACATCGGTAACTGTGAATACAGACAATAGCGATGTTATTCACAGTGGTAACACAGTGTAGTAGTTCATTATTTACTATAGAACTTATAATAGCTATTAATATAACTATAACTATTTTAGTGATTTCTAAGAATTAAACTTTATATAATTCAGTGAGTAATAGAGATTATAAATAGATCATATTTTACTAGATCGTATACGACAAACAATTTCTTAAATAAAGTCATTTTTAATATCCTAATTTATCCTTATAACACACTGTTCAGTGAACAGTATATATATATATATATATATATATATATATATATATATATATATATATATACAGTAATATATATATATATATATATTTACTGTGATGCTACTTAAAAGGATGTTTACAGTAATTTTAAAAATATAGACCAAATAACTATGCAAAACTTTACTTAAATTGTCATGAGGATACCCTGATAAGTAGTATAATATGGTACTGTGCAGGAAATTATTAATAAGTATATATACTTTTTGTAATATAGAAAGAATAACATATACCTTTTAATTATTTTAATATATTGATTTAATTTGTATTTATGCAAATTAATTATTTATTATTATTTTACTTTTATATTTAAGTTAATTTAATATACTGATTTTAATAAATAAAATATTATTTTAAAAACTAAAATTATTTAAGTAATCCTATGTATTTTTCTAAATTATCATAATCTCATTCAAGTGACATATTGAACTACACTTTTAATCATAATTATATTGATAATATAATTGGAAAGCATGTTGAACTAATTGCCCAATATTTAATATTGATTAAATTTTGTATTCAAAATTAAAATGTTATTATTATTGAATTTCGAATTTAGTTTATAACTTAAATTGAACTTAAGTTAATTAGTTACCATTGACTTAAGTTGAACTTAAATTTTGAACTTAAGTTGTTGATGTAAGTTTAATGCTGGGTTATTCTATATAGGAATAGAACATACTTTATATGTCCCTTATTTGTCTATATAAGGATTACAAAATCCTTTATTTTATCCTTATTTATCCTTAGCAGGATTAAGAAAGTTCATTATGTAGTCCTTATTTATCCTTAGCAGGATTAAGAAAGTCTGTTATTTTGTCCTTATTTGTACTTAGCAGGATTAAGAAAGTTCGTTATTTAGTCCTTATTTATCCTTAGCAGGATTCAGAAAGTTCGTTATTTTGTCCTTATTTATCCTTACACAGTGAATAATAAATCCCTGTAAATGTCCTTCACACATGTAAAATATATCGACAGATTGTTACACTTTAGGACCTCTGCAGGAGTCCTTAGCAGGGTATCTGTGCAGTAATAAATGTTTGTCGGGTAGTTTATTCATTGTATAATATAATAGTTTAACGCTTCAGTGATTTTCTAAATGTAAGAAATATAAATAATATAAATGTGAATTAATGGAGAAACATAGAATGAAACTAATACATAATATATGTAGAATAATATCTTATACACATGGCGTGTAGTATTTTAATTGTGGATAACATGTCTGAATGTCGGATTAATCGGATAAATGATTTATGATAAATGTTTGAAGCATACTTGATATATATACATAAATGTGTATATATATACATAAAATATAGTTATAACAAGTCATTGGTTATATATAGGTCCATAAATATATGTAGAACATAATGTTCATATTTAAGTTATTTATATAATATTGCATACAGTGAAAATTAATATTCTTAAAACATCTGGTTAAATTTGTTGTTAAAGAATCGTGATATTTTTCAAAATAATACTTATGAAAGAGTTCTATGTATAAACAACCATAATACCAAGGACATTGATATTGTCATTGTCATTGATAATACTCTAGGAGGTAACACAGGCAATGCCATCTACTGATCTAGTTTCTACGTCTACATATTGTTCAATAGAAAGAAATAAAAACAACAAAAAATAATATTGATATTCTATAATGTATATGTAGGTATTATAATACTGGTATCCTAGTATTATGTTTCACTATAGGCTATATTATGAAACGAGTATGAAGTCATAGTACTACTTACTTAGTTAGTTAGTTAGTCATGTATTAACCGGTGAATAGTAGGGGACATGTAGCGACGTGATCATACGATATACCTATTACCATATACTATATAAGGGAAAGTAACCGAATACGGACAGTGCCCGAATACGGACACTCTCTGTATCTCAGAAACCATAGATCTTACAAAAAAATGTTTAATGAATAAAATATTCAAAATTATATAAATGGTTTAAAAAGGTATTTTTTATTTTTTAATTATTCAAAATATTGCTGATATACCCAATAAACAGATTTTTTTATTACGTTTTTAAATTTATGAAAATAAATGTAACTTAAAACCTTCTCAATAATATACAAATGTATCGATAATAAATATAATACTATATTATTAAAAAATATAGCATTCTAAAATTATATATATAATTTCTTTATTTGTTATCAAATATTCATTAAGTTATAAGCATATATCTAGAGGTCATATAAGTTCATAATACGGACTCCCTATACGGACACCCTATATCTAATCAGCGCGAAGCGTATAACTATTCTGATTTGCATAAACATCGCGTGCGTTATAATATTAATACCACCAATAGAGTTAAATCTAAAAAAAAATATTATTGATATACTTTAATTGTATTATTAATTTAAAAAATAATAAACAAAATAAATTATTAACTAATTAAATTAGAATTCATTATTCGTAAAATTAATTATAAATAATGTAATTGTAATTTGTCTGATTGATTCATCAATAATATATAGTTTATCTAGTAGTATATAGTGTGTCCGTATTATAAAAAATGGTATCCGTATACTGAAATGGGTACCGAATACGGACACCCCCCGTTATCTATGGAATTAAAAGATTAAATAAAATTTTAAAATCACAATAATATCTATAATCATATAATATTAATATATTTTAATTTTTGAATAAAACTAACGAGTTATAAAATGTTAAGACCATTTATTGTTAAAGTGTCCGTATTAGGTTACTTTCCCCTACCTATCATGATGATTTCTTCGCGCAGATAAGTTACATCAACGATTAGACACCGTAGATCAATAACTAATAGTATATATATATATATATATATATATATATATATCTATTACCTATTTACCTTGTTACCTATCCCATGACCGCGGATGGTAGTAGGGGCGCCATCATGGATTTAGAAACAACTTCTCACCATCACAGCTAACAATAATAGCCACATAATATCAGCATAATAGTATAAATAATAGCCTCAAATGTTTACATTGTGTTATTATACTGCTATTATGTTGTAATTAAAAGTCTATTATGCTGCTATTAATTTTTAAAGCTATTATGGTGCTATTTTGTTGCCATTAAAAGTCTATTGTGCTACTATTATGCTGCTATTAATTTGTAATGCTATTATGCTGATATTATGTTGCTATTATTATAATAGCAACATAATAGCAGCATAAGAATATTACAAATTATAATAGCAGCATAATATACTTTTAATGGCAACAATAGCAGCATAATATACTTTTAATTGCAGCATAATAGCACAATGTAAACATTTGAGTATATTATTTATGCTATTATGCTGCTATTATGAGGTTATTACTGTTATCTGGGATCTACTTATGGCGCCTGTCAACCTTAAGGATTCGGAAGAACTCAAGTTCGTCCATTCTACTACGTTATGCTCCCATCGTTTACGCTGACCACCACATTTGCGACCACCTCTTACTGTAGGTATTATTGTATGTCCTACCTAGTATTGTTTTGGAAAGGCCTGTTGGATGTGTTATATGTCCGTACAATTTTAACTTGCTCTAACAGTATAAAGCAATTCTTCGTATTGGCCAATTTCTAGCTTTATTGTGCTCCTCATTTCCTCATTAGTAATATGATCCGTGTAATTAATATTGAGGAGTCTCCTGAAACTTTGCATTTCCATTGCTTGGATGCTGCGCTGTAGATCTGCTGTTAGTTTCCAGCTTTCACAAGCATAAATAAATATGGATAACACAAGTGAGCGCTCACACGGAGTATTGATTTTACGCTATATTTTTGTCTTTCCATATTGTTTTTAATTTCGTTAATACAGCTGTTGTTTGTGTAATTCTGCGTATTATTTCAGGCCTCGAAACTTCATCGCTTATTCTGGTACCTAGGTATATGCAGTTCTGGACTTTCTCTATATTTTGATTGTTCACTTTAGTACTGGCAATCACTCCTACTGGATTGTTTATAATTATGTTGGTGTTATTAACATTAATTTCCATTCCAGTCAATTGATGTCTAGTGTTCTCTAGTATCTCCACTAGTTGTCGCAGTCGCTCCTCACTGCCAGCAAGACCATTAACACCGTCTGCGAATCTAATATTTGTTATAGATATGCCTCATATAGGTCTACTTAGTACCAATATGACCATCCAGAGCAACTGTCATTATTCGTTCAAGAAATATGTTAAATAGAGTGGGAGATAACAAACTAATTGAACTAGTATTATTGAACTAATCAACAATAGCTCCATTTTTACATACTGCGCTAGTATAGCTCTTATATAATCCTACGATAGAACGTAACATATCATGATCTATATTATAATTCGTCATAGTAGCCAGAGTACTTCATATCATACACGATCGAAAGCTTTCTTAAAATAAATTAATACATGATATATATATATATATATATATATATATATATATATATATATATACTGTACCATATATGATATACAGTATATATATATAAATATACTGTTGATGGTGAATGTATTTCTCGTATAATATCCTTAAGATATTAAATATATGTTCACTTGTACTTCTGCCCGCTCGAAAACATACTTGTTCTTCGGCTATAATTGCTTCTTGAGGTGTTAATCTGTTTAAAATAACTTTTAACAATATTTTACTTGGATGGATTATGAGGCGATAGTTCTTACATAATTTCAGGTTATCTTTTTTGGTATGGCAATTACAAGTGAATGTGTCCATAACTTTGTCCATATTCCTGTTACCCAGATTCTTACCTTTTAGAATTTATAAAATGTTAATAGAATCATTATTTATGTCACGTATAAATTATTGTTGTTCTTTATATTATGGCCTTCCTGCTAATTCTACTAAATCCTTAAATATAATCATTAGATCATCGATAGGAGTTTTACACCGTGTAAAATTATATGACCATGAATCAGTCAATTATCACTTAGTTAATTCTAAATGGTTAACTATTTATCAGATATCTACCTTCAGCTATTTAAAACTAATTTGTAAGGTACTGAAGAATCGTCTTAAGACACGATTGCGAGTTATTTGAATGACCTCTAACAATTCAGAGTTTACAAGAGGGATCTAAGAAACTCGTCTACTCTGTTATTACAAAAGAGGAATTATAAGCTATCAAGATATGGAAAACGTTCTTTCAGTGTAGCTGCAACCGATCTATGGAATGTGCTACATGTAGGATTAAGAACTAATGTACATTATTTTAAATCTAATGTATTGTTATTAATTCGTAAAAAATAATTTTATTATTTTCAACTAATTTATATTTTTTTGTGTATTATGTTATTTTTATATTTTGTTATACAATAGAGAACGTTTAGCGTTATTTTTGTGTCTAAATAAACATTCATTCATATAAGTGTTAGGATTTCTATTACTTTTTCACCCCTCGCTTAAACTAATTCTCCCTGTATATTTTCACTTCCCGGTATATTTTCCTTTGTTCAGTGTATTAATTAATAGCAGTTAACTGATACACCAATTTCTCTCTATAGAATAGACAATCAAAATTCTTTGTGGTTATTCTTGATTTCTAGTACAGAAGTATTTCCTTTTAATGGGTGATTGTATAATTCCTTACAATACTCAGTCCATCTAAAATAACCAGTTCATTATATCCTCATTTTAAGTTATACATTTACCATTTGTATCATGGATATACATTGTTTCTTTTCACATGTGAGCTCTTTGACACTTTTATTTACTTCCTTGCTATTATTTGTCAGTAGGTTATCCTCAATAGATGTACATTGGTCTTCAATCCATTTCTCATTGGATTTTTTCATTTATTTTCTGACAGCTTTGTTGCATCTCTTATATTCTGAACTTTACTTAGCAATATCTCCTATAACCTCAAGGTTATAGGAGGTATTGGAATTAGCCACTTTCATTAATGTACAACGTTTATCACATAATTCAAGTAAGCTTTTATTCATCCAAGTTTGTTTTATGGTCCTTCCTTTACTGAGAATTTCTGTAGCCGTTTCATACAATACATTGTTGAAATTATTCGTTAGCACGTCCACATCAATGTCTGTGTCATTTAGGTTAATAATTAAAGTGTCCACTTGTTATATTCTTGAAGTGTTCTAAATTATAAGGTTATTTTAGTATTTTTATGTCGAATTTAACTATGTCGATTTTATGTCTATTTTTGAACTCTCTTTCGTCACAAACGAAATTTCATTATAACTAGGTCTTGATCGCTTCCTATATCTGCAGCTGGAAAGGTTCTTATTTGCGGGAAATGACGCTTGAACGAAACCTTTTCTTAGTCAGAATATAATCAATTTGGTTATGGTGTTCATGGTTGGGGCTATGCCATGTCCATCTACTCGATGATTTATGATTTCCATAATTATTTGCAATCATTAGCTGATTTGCGCTAGCAAATTCAAGCAGTCTTAGTCCTCTGTCATTAGTGATGTGATTACATCTAGAACTATACGTTCCTTCCCATACTTTGTGTGCATCTATTCCAACTTTAGAGTTCAAATCGCCTTGAATAATTAATATATAATTTGAAATTGTTCATCAAATTTCTCAATGTCTTGATCACTATAATCTGATGTGGGTGGTAAACTTGGATAATGGTGACTTTAAAGGGAGTTGCCTCAAGTCTAAGATATATAATCCTATTGGAAAGGGCTTAAAATCCTAAGATAGAGTGAGTGATCATTTTGTTCACAATAATTCCAACACATTGTTCATGTTTATCTTCTAGACCACTATACTATATGTATTATATTATATGTAGTATAGCAAAGAATTTGACACGCTAGATCACAACATATTAATAGATAAATTATATAAATATGGAATAAGAAGCAATTCGCTACAACTTATCAAAAGCTACCTAAGTAATCGAAAACAAGTTGTTTTGATAAATGATAAAAAATCACAAATATTATGTAATAATATTGGGGTACCACAAGGATCAATACTTGGTCCTCTCCTATTTATAATATATACAAATGACCTATCATTATTATTCAATAATAACCAACAAGTAAAACTTATAGTATATGCTGATGATACAGCAATAACATTTACAAGTGAAAACAATGAAAAATTAAAATATACCATAGATAATATGATTACAAAAATAGAAAAATGGTACACATTTAATAAACTTAAAATAAATATCAATAAAACTAAAATAGTCAATTTTAACTCGAGAAAATACAGTAACATACATATAAAAATAAATAACATATCAATACAAAATGAAATAGAATATAAATATCTAGGAATAATAATTGACAAAGATATAAACTTTAAAAATCATATATTTAATCTTAATAATAAATTATCGAAAATACTTTACTCAATAAGCAGACTATCAAAATACATTAAGACAAAACCAATGATTATCATATATAACAGCCTATTCCTGCCACACATAATGTATGGAAATATAATATGGGGTAATA
Source organism: Osedax fenrisi (assembly GCA_964019155.1). Taxonomy (NCBI): domain Eukaryota; kingdom Metazoa; phylum Annelida; class Polychaeta; order Sabellida; family Siboglinidae; genus Osedax; species Osedax fenrisi. The sequence continues at coordinate 56,351,048 of OZ025242.1, forward strand.
TTTATAAAAGTAATCTTACAAATTTAATTCTCACACAAAAAAAAATCATAAGAATAATAAAAAAAACCAAATATTTCAGAGAACATACAAATTTGCTATTTGAAAGGAATAATATATTAAAACTCAATAGTTTAATAAAATATAACACGCTAATATACATGCATGACCATCACAATAATAATCTACCACAAAATATTTATAACATACATAAAAAACACGAAAATAAAAATAAAAATCAATAATAAATTAAGGAAATCACCTTATACAAAAAAAAGTCAACTAATAAATAGTATCCTAACCATGGGACCTAAGTTATGGAATGATCTAAATGGAGATATCCAAATTATAAAAAACAAAAATTCATATAAAAAAAAATAAAAAATCAACTCATTGAGATACAAAAAAAAAATTAATAAATTAAAAAAAAATTAAAAAAAAATAAATTATATAAATAAATTATAAAAAAAAAAAAAAATTATATATGTTAATTATTATTATTATTATTATTATTATTATTATTATTATTATTATTATTATTATTATTATTATTATTATTTTTATTTTTATGTTTTTAAATGATAATAAAATATCTTATAAAACATAAGAAGAAAACGAAATGAAAAAAAGTAAAGTAATTCAACAAAAAAAAACGTTCTGGTGATGGTGGGCAGTTCTGGTGATGGTGATGCAGGCGACAGCATAGAAAAGATAATTATCTTCATCTGAAGCCTTTTAGAGGAAACAATAATATAATGAATTTAATAATTCACATGATATATATATACAACTTTCTTCTAATAAATATTATTATTATTATTATTATTATTATGTATTATATTCATCAGTAGAAATTTCTCCAATTCATTTCCACATCATTTCACTATTGCCGATAATATGCCAATTATATCTCTTTAATTCATAAGTTAATTCTGTTAATTTCCCCGGTCCGTTAAGTACGGACGTTCCACGTTCCAATAATCACATTATTCCTAATGCGAATTCCAGGTTACCAGTCACTAACTAAACACCTCTGTCCTGTTTGGAAGCTGTTTCCAGTAGGCGCGGTCCATGTTATCTCTGGCGATGACCGATCAGATATGGTTGTCATAAGTTGTTTCATTCATGATGTGTATCTTGGGTAATAGTAAAATAAGTCTATTGAATCTCAGCTAATCATAAGCCCATCTCTCTCCAGACTGTTGATCACTGATATTATATATATATATATATATATATATATATATATATATATATATATATGGGAGATCTCGAGTGTGGGGACTTGAACATACGAGAAATAAACCACCCCGAACGAAAACGTACTTCTAATATATTCATAATTATAAAATCATAACTAGTAACCCAATAATGGGTAGGTTTTATGACATGCCATATTTTATATATATATTTTTTTTTAGTATAACTTTTACATCAAAGTCAAATAAAATAATATAAAAATAAATATTAATATATTACATGAATAAATAATGATTATGTAATTTATTAAAAATGATATTAATTAATAAAAAATTCTAAATTATTTTAGAAGACACATGAAAGGTTGACTTGAACCCAACATGGGAAGATTGAACCATTATGTATAACATTTTCTAAAACAATGTATTTCAATTATGTATAATTATCGAATAATTTGTATCATTTATATAATATATTAAACAAGGTAGTAATATAATGACAAAAATAATTTGTATGGAAAAGTGTTGATTCTATCATTAGTATAAATAATTCTAAGCATTATTTAGCAGTCACACAAGCAGTAGGACAGGGGTGCTAGCCTCGTCCGGACCATTAATTAATTTTATAAAATGGGTCTTAAAATATTATTTAGAAGTGATCTTATATAATTGTTTATAAATAAATGATAGACTCTCGTTAAAACAATGGATGCCTTAACATGAGAGCGGCTTCGAAGGGACATTAGAGCCATATATGGTTATAAGTGAAAACTTCATCTAAGTTCCTGGATAGGATGAAAGGACTCCACCAAATAAAAAATAATAAATAGGTATACATACATTGTATAGTGTCAATACAATACTATATAATTCTCTGACAGTATTAATTAAATTTTGTTATTGAATTATGTGGTAGGATACATTTAATCCTATACATTTAATGGTATCTGTTTTAATGTACATTTAATACATTAATATAAATTAGAATAATTGAAATAAAATATTAATGTGATTATAAAATTAAATGAAGCATACATTTTATTATATTTTTACAATAATTATTTATTCAAAATATATATAAAGTTAGTAATAATTAAAATTGCAATTTCTGTCAACAATCTACCAAAAAAAAGGTGCTAAATGACCACTTCCCGATATAGAAGATATTAAAATCATTATAAAGATCAATAATTATTAATACAAATATAACCTACATATTGTATGTAAACAATTTTAATACGGAAAGGAAAACAAATACTGTACATTTTGATATTAATTATCTGTTAAAGTTTGAAACTATATATAGTGATCAACTAATAAATGATAATATACATATAAAATACATATAGTTTAATTTGATTATATTATAAGATTACAATAAATAAATTCGCTCATGTCTGAACATTTCTAGGGTAGACATGAACCATTTTTTAATTTTTTAATTGTTCAATGAAATTTTTCTGATAACATTTAAAAAAAATATTTCCTATTTATTAATTATAATATACTAAGCATGATTAATGTATAAAATGGTGTTTAGTTTTTTATATGTTGTATAACTTATACTGTTAACAGTATAACTTATACTGTTTACACAGTGGCTGAAGTCCCCAACTCTCTCCCCTGCCTTCAATAATATTGCTAAGGCAGGTTTTTCTTAATCGTCCTCTTCTACTAATGAATCTCTATAGAATATATGCTTATTTGTGTTCATAGTAGGGAAGGGAATGGTAGTGGCCAATGTTTCTATTACCATATAAATCAAATATCACATATTAATTTAAATATTATGTTTCTATAATCTTACTAACCTATTACTACAATATATATATATATATGTAACACCTATTCAAATGATATTAATCAATTCAAAATGAAAGTCAGTGACATTTTGTATGACATATATAAAATATCATATAGTTATTAATATTAAGATATTTATAGTTAAATATATATAAAATATATATTCTTTTTAGCATAAAGTAATAAAGTATAAATATATTTATACTTTTTATAATTTTCACAAAATAATACTTTGTAATATATGTTAATATGACTTTAAATAACTATTGATTTCCCAAACTAATTGATTATGTTAATAAAAGTATAAATATATACCTAATACAATATATTTATGTTATAAATGAAATAAGTTAAAATTAAAAGGATTTAACTGTAAAATAATGTATATACATTTATTTAAATTAAAATATAGTCAATTTATTATTAATAACAAAATAATAAAAAATATCATTATAAGATTTATTTTTATAACATTCAAACTTCAAATTATTTATATTATTTTATATTTAAAAAATAATAATATTGATATTGATATTATCAAGACCTCCTATAACCTCCTAGAGGTTATAGGAGGTCTTGATATTATTCAATACCCACTGGTTATTAATATATTTGTTTGATAGCCACCATTATTTGCTGATCAATATACAAATAAAATAGAAACATTTCTAAAAAAAATACCATTTAACCAACTGACCAATTATCCTATCTAAATACACTCAATCAAATCACAGTAGTTAATAGAGAATAGAGTAATAGAACATATAACTGTTATGGATTTGACATCCTCTCATGTGATTTAAATATTGTTATATAATTAAACTGATATTGTATATTATATTTTTTTTAAATTAGGTTTCGTAATTCTTACATTTATTTGATTACATTATTTATATATATATATATATATATATATATATATATATATATATATATATATATATACTATATTTATGTATATATACTATAAATATAGCTTATTAATGAAATAATTACATAGCAAATATGATAAATAGCCACATAGTAATTCAATTCATTTAGACAACAAATTATTTGTCTATAAAATAAATGTAAATTATAAAAAGTATACTTAAATAATTAGTACATTATCATTATTTAATTATGTAATAATAAGTGTGAAAGTATTCTTATTTATTTTATGAATATAAGGCAATAACAAATTAATTTAACTGTGATTACTTCAAACTAGTGATGTAAATAATGCTCAAATCTAAAGCATTGATGCAGTCTCAGACTCTATAAAATGCATTGCTATTAACTCATATTTATTAAAGGCATCATTTAAGATTATTGATATAGATAAATATAATCTGTATATAATATGTTTGAAATGTAACTTCAAAAAAGCATCATTTCAGCTCGATTATGTTTTGTAAGAGTCTCATCTCGGCTCTAGCTCATTTGACAAGTCTCGGCTCGGGCTCATTTGGTTAGAGTCTCAGCTCAGCTCGGGCTCGTTTTTTTAACGAAAATGAAAGTCTCGGCTCGGCATCAAACTAAAAGTATCGGCACTGCATCAAAAGCATGTGTGTCGGCATCACTAGTTCAAACTAATATTTATACTAAACAAAAGTACAATTTATTTATATTTAGAAATATGTTAATATTCTTATTAATTATATGATTGAACTTTATATGTATCAAGTCCTTGTAGATAATAGCAGCTACTTCAAATATTAAAGAATTATATAAAATAAAATATTAAGATGTATATTAGCATCCACAGATAATATTTATTAAAATAATATTCATAAAATCAAATATATTTATATTTATAAAATATATTTTTTTAAATGTGAATATAAAACAAATGAATCGTTGACTATGAGTTTAACATGTAATATTAACAATATTTTGAAAAGTAAAATAACAAGAGAATTTTCCTATCAAATATATTTAACAAGATTATATATATATATATATAGATGTTATGTTAAGATTAATATAATCATAATAAGATTAATTACACAAGTCAATAGATTTATAAAAACTTTATTTATATTATATATATTTATTACGATATCAATCATTATTCTGTATTAATTATATACTCTTTTTATTATACTTTTATGTGCGGGTTTTACTTTATTTTGTTTACATCTAAATAATAAAATTTGTAATAAACTTATTAATGTTTAATTCATATGTTATATGGTTGAGAATATCTCATTGTATGATGCATCAATTGTATTACAACATTATCCAGTAAGGTCATTTAAATATAAATAATTCAAATAAAAGCATTTTCAATATTCACATATGATTTTTTAAATCATATTATTTTTTTATTTAATATATATTTTTATAAATAATAATTTGTTATTAATTAATAATTTATTTACTATATATATATTAGGAAACACATCATTATTATAAATATTTCTTATTAATATTTATATTCTTGTTTGTTAATTACTATATTATTTATAATAATTATTAGTAAGAATAAGATTCATTCACCATCTCAATCGCTAATTGAAGTTATAAAATAGATTTTATTTTTATTATAATTATTTACATAATTTGGATAATATTGTGTATTATAATATAAAATAATAATAAATAACTATTCTTTTTATACCATGCTATATGCCAAATATAACTATTTTATTATTAAATTTATTTTTCTAGTCAGAAAAATGTTTACAACCTAATTTAATGTTATTGTATATTTATAATTCAATAAACAACATAATTAATTAGATATACTAATGTTCTGTGATTTATTAGATAGGAAATGAGACCATCTATTAATATATTAATGGGGTCATCTTTCAAGCATCATAAAGATAAAGAATAATGAAAAGAAAAGAATGCCTGTTTATTATAAAGCATGAAAGAAAGGTTCCATAGTTTACCATTGATACACAGTTTAACAATGTACTTCTAATTAATACTTAAACATGTTCTATTCATTCACAAATTATGTACAATTGTATATTTGCATTATAAGTAATTATAACGATAATTACAAAATTAAGGTTATAAATTTAAAAACAAGATAACAAAAATTGTAATAAAATGGAAATAATAATAATAATAATGATAATAAAAAAAAGGATTTATAAAACCCTGTATGCAAAACAAGAAACTCCATTAGCTTTGGTGGCTGTTGTCAGTTTAAATATAATTATTCCATCTTTCACTACAACAAGTAGTACAAATCGTTATTAATAATCATTACAATGCAAGTGTTATTATAATTATACAGATTTTGTAATATATGTAATATAGGTAATATATATATATATATATATATAGTATGATATATAGTAGCCTACTATTAGTAGGTATAATTTAATTCGGAATATTATAAATTATCCATATGGTGTTTCCTATAGATATATATATATATATATATATATATGTTTGTAAACTATAGCTTTGGTGTTTAATATTATGATGAGTATTATGATATATATACATAAGATTAGAGATAGATGAGCTACTCACATGGAACAGATTGACGGTGAAGGCTAGCGGTGGTGGCAGCAGCATCACACGCAGCTCTTTACCTTATCAAAGTAGCCCTCGATGTCAGAGATCTCTTTACGCAATCGATTATAGAGCACAATGTCCAAATGAGACTTGGAAGCATGTTCGTGAAGGTACAGTTGGAATCTTCTCTCAGACATCTCTCTAAAGTTAGGTTCCTAAGCGGGTAGACATCGTTGTAGACATCGTTATAGTGATAATGTATACGCGTACATTTACATTTAGTTGTTCATAACACACATATTGATATATTGATACACAATATCTGTAAATAATATAAATAATGACCTCATTAGTTAGCTCTTAATAATTCATAATAACTATTGATAAATGTAAACATACATATATCTATATAAATATATATATATATATATATATATTTAATACACATATAAATTATTGAATGGTGTACTAGGTACTACTATATTATCTATATCAAAAAACGATATCATCAAGCTCTCTTCACTCGATTACCATCACTAGATCAATGTCACACACACACACACACATACACCTGTTCACATACCTGTTTAGTGACTACAAAGTAAGCGTACAGGGCGATGGCAGTCCCATAGGTAACAAAATAGGTGACAGGTTCCATAATGTCCCAGCTGTACTCCCACCATGTTAGACGGGCAAGTAAACCAAACTGTAGAGACATCATACCTACATATAGTAACAGTGATTGTAGTTGGGGACGTTGGTCAAAGGGTGGGATACTTGCGTACATAATGCAGTGAGGAACAAACTTGTACAAACCTAAACAAAACCATTGTAAGGCCACAGTCTTTCTATTAGCAACTATTTCAATTTCTCTTCTTAGCTATTAAACAACATTTATTAAATAGTTACAAACAATTATTAGAAATGTATTATTAAGTAAGTAATAATTAATATAATTAATAAATGTTTAATGATTTTAATATTAAGGGGGAAAGGTGCGGAAAATTTGAATATAAAAAAAAATTGGTTTATAAAGAAAAAAAGTAATTTAATTTCAAAACATATTTCATATAATCTATTAAATGGTATTCTTTTAATATTCCTAAAATTATGTTTTTACATATAATATAACTTATAAAATATGAATTTTAAAATCATACTTTACAAATAAATATCAGATAAATTAATATATATATATTTTTCATAATAATAATTATTATTATATTATGAATAATATATACTTATTATATATAAAATATAAAAAAAAAACAGAGAGATATTATATATGATTACATGTAAATTTGGTATAAAATATAATAAAACCGTATAACAAGTACAAAATATAAATTAAATTTAAATTCGTTTAAATTAACTTTAGACTAGAATTATTTTTCAATATTCATTCTCACATTATTTATGATACAATTTTTAATGCAATATATTTTTACTTCTAATTTTCAATATATTTAGAAAACATATATCTTACATGAAATAAGTTGAATACTCCATTCCCACTAAAGTATACATATAAGTAGTTATTTAATATCTATGTTATAAACAATCTACAACAAAGTACAAGATGTATGATTCCTGTCCATTGTATGGTGACTGTTTTATTATATGATTTGTACTCCAAAATATATATTTCAGTATAATTTTATATAATTTTCAATGATTTCTTTCAGACACTAAATATATTTATAAATTAAAGAGTATATATTCAACTCGTAATGCAATACTAATAAAACAATTACTTATAAAAGTTTCTAGAAAGTCAGTTGAGCTACAACAACATAGGTGTTTGACCTTTTCGTAGGGTTCAATGTCGCATTGAAGCTGTTCGAGGCGTTGCCTCAGTTGAAACTGACGCTCAGATGCTAATTGATCACATGACAGCGCGGAGTGCAGTCTCTCTACCATCTGCTTGAGATCCTTCACGTCATCGGTTATCTGAACGGGGGTTATTCCTGTTCTATCTGTGGGTGGGGTGAGTGGGGGTGAGTGTGGGTGTGTGTGTGGGGGTGTGTGTGGGGGTGTGTGTTTATTATTATTATTATTATTATTATTATTAATGTATATTTTTAATTAACTAAATAATTCTTGTTATTAATTATTTTTTATTTATAGTGAGAACAAGTATTATTATAGTTATTGTTGGCATTTTGTGTCTGTGTTATTATTAATTATGTATAACATATATAATTATGATTTCAAAGAAAGATGTTATCATACAACCTAAAATGTTTTTCAACATTCATAACCACATAATGAGATTAGCTCACCAATAGCATGTATATATTACATATTAAAACCCGGATTAAAACTAAACAACACACACACAATATATGTAGTGTGTACTTATTTAAACTTATTATGCGAACATAAGTTATCTATCTTTATTGATATTGATAAATGTTTATCATATCATTCAAAGCATATCAAAGCATATCAAAGCATTACTTTTTCTGGATATGTATGTCAATGCCTACTGGTGAACACTACACATTGGTGTGAAGATGTACATATTCATATGTACTAGTGTATTTGTATGTAATATACACACATATATATATTTATTAATAAAGTTTAATTAAAATATATGCGTATGTATTTCAAATGTATATACATATAATGTATCACATAAAATATATATAAATATTTTATAAATAGTTATCAGTATAAATTAATATAACAATATACTTTAATTCTTTGATCATTATGACATCATCTGTAGGTTATGTCACATGATATCACATTATATCACATTATATTATACATAATAACATGTCTTTATTTGTAAATTGATATAATTATATTAAATACTATTTTAAAATATATATCTTCTTATAATAATTTATTATTTTCAAAACAAAATGAATATTTGTAATGCTATATCTCAATTGAAGGCAACAATTCATATATAATACTATGAATTTAAACTATAGGGGTTCAATATCAGCTTTATTATCTGTTATATATCAGCTATTGATATCGAAATAATAGCATTATATTTATTATTTATTTATAGTTGAATATAGAATATGAATCTCTGCATGTGTATCGTATATACAACTTATTTATATTTTATGATGAATGAGTATATATACAAAGTATAATCAAGTAAATATTAGACATGTAGTATTATAATAATATAATAATTTGATATCGAATAGCGCCCACTATAGTTGAACTAAGCGAATTCTTGCATTTAGTTGGCTATAATCTTTGTAAATTAAATTTAATATTTTAATAACTAAATGTGTGTCAACTTGTAATCCTTTTATTCATGTTTTATTTTAATATACTTCATCTGTTACTTTTTGTATTCAGTTGCCAGTTACTGTTACGCCAGCCCTTAAGAAGCTTGTAGAAGCCTAAGTTAGTCAGTATCATAATTACAACATAGCTATGCCCACATAAGTGAAGCTGTGCGTGCAGATAAATATAAACCATATATAATATGGGATCTATATGGGGTCTATTTATAGTTAATATAGGGTGTATATCAGGTATCTATTGGATGTGTATCAAGTTTATATATAGTCTATATCAGATATGTATAGGGCATATGTCAGGTCTATATAAGGTCTATATTTATATATTAAATACATTAATTATAAAAATAATATACTATATATTCCGTATATATAAATGAATACCGACAATTATAATTGTATATAAATATATAATTGTATATAATTGTATATAATTGTATATAAATATATATAATTGTATATAAATATATATATAATTGTACTTAATTGTTCTTAATATATACTTGTACTTACCACATTTAACTGAATACTGAATATCGTTTATTTCTAAAGAGAAATCATTCATCAAGAGATTCTGAAGAGATGTTGATTTCGCAAGTCTCGTTCCATCTAAAATAGATCATAATAAAGTTACAAGTAAGCTACATGATTTATTTATAAATAATCATGCATAGCAGCTACTATTATATAATAAATATATAATATATATATAATATACATATATATATATATATGAATAGTTGTTATAATTTAATTATTTATTTATAATAGCTAATATTTTTTATAGTTTAGTAAATTATTAAAAATATAAAATATAGATTTTTGATTATATAATAATACATTACATAACAAACATAATGCTAGACATATGTTTTATAATTAAACATATAACACACAGAAATTATGTGAATTATTATAATGGAAAAGTAAACAGCTTATGCTCCTACATACTCGCACATGCAAACACATACACACTCACACACACACTCTCACACACACACGCACACACTCACTCACTCATTCCAATCACTTCACACATATATACACATACATATACATTCAATTATATATAACTATATTATAAATGATAAAGTAATATTACTATGAGACTAATATACAGAATAAAACTGTATGAAATATCTATATGTAAAGTTCTTACCCTTAACATAATGGACACAATCATTTGTTAATTCAGTAATAATCTATAACTACATGATCTGCCTAAATCACATATGTCTTATAAATATATTATATAGATACATTAAAACATGATATATTACTAAAAAAGATTTTATTAAAAAAGTTGTATTCAAATATAATAGTATTTCAAGGTTAAACCAAGGCCATATTAATATTCAAGAAATATCATTATATGTTATAATATAATATATTTAATTATTAAAATAATGTATTATATGTATCATATATAAATTATATTATATATCAAATGTATTATATATAATCAGTTATTATATTTTTAGGTTGTTTATTATATCTGAAATAGAAATAAATTCTGAAAGTTTCACATAGTTTTTTATCAGGTAGTTTTAAAGTTATGCAGCTTTAAAGATACAAAATTAGTTTAAAAAATATAACAGAAATATTAATGATTTAAAATTAAATTAAAAATTTTATTTTTAAATTCTATTTAAATATAAATGTAAAAATAGGAAATGTAAAAAATAATGAATTAATGATAATAGAAACAATACAAATAAACATATTTACAATAGTGCACAACCCGCACCATAAGCAGAGGTAGTTTTACAGATTGTATCCTGCTTCTTTATGTAAGCTTATTGATGGCACTTATCTCAACTAAAAGCAATATTTGTAAACAATACTATAATAGTTCTTATACTGCAATAGTTCAACTATAAAGGGCGCTAATGATATCAAAATAATATCACAATTTATAATAAATGACTATATTTTAATATAGTGTATGAATCTCTACTTGTATATGGTGTATACAACATGCGTGTTTATATTGTGTATGATAAATTAGTTTATATACAAAGTATAATCAAGTAAATATTAGCCTTTTAGTAATATAATAATATAATAATTTGATATCGACTATCTTTAATCGCCCCATTTGTTGATCTATATTAATGTTTGATTTTAGTTGTATGTAATCCACGTATAGTTAGTTTTATGTATCATATAATATATAATTTTTGAATAAATAAAATTTTCTGATTTTTACATAATATTATTTTTTATAAATATTTCAAAAATAATCTGTTAAATAATCCCCTAAATTTGAAGCGATTTGAAGAGTAAAGATAATAGCGAGAATGATGGTCAAATGAAAATAAAAGTTATAAAACCATAATCATAATTTAAAACTCAAAATATATGTTAAATTAAAATCAATATATATATATATACATATATATATATATATATATATATATATATATATATTAGTATATAATAGTCCTCTATATCACTTATTATTGTTGTCCGTGGTATATTCAATGTATATTATTATTAAATTATTATCATATTACTATTATTTTATTATTATTTTCTTCCCGCACTAGCGAAGGGGTCTACATGACCCTATTTTAGTGCAGAATAAACTTAATATCATCATCATATATATATATATATATATATATATATATATAAATACATATACATATTATATTCACCTATATTTATTTCCAGTAGCGATATAGAGATTGCCATGAAATCTACCCGATATAGTATAATTTATCTTATTAAATTTGCTATTTACTTAGCAGTATCGTAATTATCCTATAGGTGTGCTATAATGACACACGCGTTATGTGATATCGTGTGTGAGCCGCAAGGCTACGGGTATATTCTACTGGCGTTATGTCATCTGATATGTAACCTTCGCCAGAGACTATGCTAAATCTGCTAATGAAATAATTACCTATTCACCTATGTATACGACGTGTACATTGTAAGCGTGCATCCGCTAACAGAAATACCACTAATTATGTGTGCTGCTGCATCATTATTCTGTAATTAATGTCATCCATACTCTACTATATATATATATATTTATATTTATCTCTACGTTTATATTATCGTTAATGATATTATTCAAAGTATTCAGTATTTTAATATATGAGAAATTATATTTTAATTATATAATTTTAAATTGATACAATATATGTTAAATATAGTTAAACAATAATATTAATATAATATGTGAATAATATATTAAAAAGTATGGATTGATTATTAGATACATAATAGTTTCGTTGTGACAATTAAATATTTTAAATTAATGTGACATATATATTTGTAAACATAAATTATATATGCCATTATAAATTTGGAAACAAAAAAATTAAATTAAAATAAATATAATCATCATATAATTATGATTAACATACCTCACTGAGCCTCACTGACTATTGTAGTGAGTCATTAGTGGCTTATTTGAATAATTTAAATTTATTTTTAAATATCTATCATTTATTAGTCAAATATACTTATATATATATATATACTTAAATTATACTTATATATATATAAAATATGTTTTCAATATATTATATTAATATAAAAAAATATACAAATTATTGAAATAATAAATATTATGATTATTATATCAAAAATAGTCATATTTAATATAAAAATTGATAAATACTGGGGAAGGCTAATTACAATATTGTTACATTTAAAGAGATAGCTAGTCATGTGATTGGGTTATCAGGTTATATTTATGACATGTGACATTGTATTAAAAGTTTATAACTTAGATAGATATATATATATTAGTGATCACAGGGTTGAATAATTAGCTGATATTATTGTAAACTCAATTGTATAATATTATATATAATGTAAGATAAATATATACAGTGTATAAATATGTAAATATGTATACGAAATGATTACAGTTTATACAATAATCTTTATATAAGACTGATAATATATAAAATATTGTATACTGTAGCTAAATATTGGTATTGTATAATAAAGAGAGTATTTAATATAAGGATATATGAATATGAACCTATTTAACGAAGTATATAAACATTTTAATCAATATATTTTATATATTTGAGATTGGGCCATAAGTGTACTTAAGAATATATCTATTTTAAAAAATAATATAATATAAGTTTTTGATTAGAACTTATGGATTTTTCTACAAATTAAGTAAATATATTGGAAACAAACATGACAAATTTCATATTTATATTATATATTCCATTCTATATTAAGGGAATTCGAGCACCTGAAATTTGTTGAAATATTTTAATTTTTTTTTTATTTGAGAAAAGTATTATTTAATATATATTTATAATCCTCTGAAAATTTTAGAGCATATACAGATCTATAAATGATACAAATTGATGATTTATTATATAACCTATTTGGTAAAAAAAAAATTGTAAAAAATGGCTTAAATAATAGCAAAATACTCATATTTTAAACGTATAATATGCATCGATGTAAATAAAAGCTTTTCTTTATATCGATGATAATATGATATATATATGATAATATTTTTAAATAATTTTAAATGTAGTGTTATATACGATCTATTATGTAATAAGATGTCAACTAACGACATATATAATTAACGGACTGATATTAAATGAACGCATTTCATTGGGTATAACATAATAGTATAGTATAATATATAATATATAGTATAATATAACAACATAATAGCGTCATTTATTTGTTTAATTTCAAAATGCCAAGATGTAGTAGGAGATTGATCGTCAGACTAGTTAACAATGATAAAACTGTATATGATAATATAATATAAATATTATAAGAATAACTTTATGGGTTGATAATAACTTTGTTGTGGTATTCTGTTATAATAGATGAAATAAATAAATATGCCTAAAAATAATTTTCTTGTAAACAAAATTTATTTTCTTTTTAAAAAAATGTCATAAATATAGCTTATTATGTGTAATAATTGGTAAAATAATATAAATATTATAAGAATAACTTTATGGATATATTAGTGTGGTATTTTATTATATTATAATACTAGAAATGTAGTCAAAGATACAAATAATAAACATTTATTACCATAAAATGTAGTCAAACTTTAAACTCGATTTACTAAGAATATTGATTTTAATTTATTTTGAATCTTAAAAATTGTTCAGCCTTCTCAATAATTATCCAAACTTGATCAAATGTTCACAGTATCATTATTAATATATGTATAATAAATGTTACTTAAAATGTATGTATTACATATAGTATAACATATAACAAATTTGTTAATTTAAAAAAAATTAATTTAATTTAGTATCATATTTTGTCTCAAATATTTTTGGTTGTTAGTGAACCATTTTTTTTAATCAAGTACATTTTATTGACATATATTGGTTAACAATATGCAAATTACAGAATGTAAATCAGATCAAAAGCCTAGGTACTGAACATTTTTTAAAATACATACAAAAAAATATCTCCTATCTTAATACATTGTATATATCAACGCCCACGAATCCCCTTAATTCAGATATTTCATTGATAATTAGATCAATTATAAAAAAAAATTGAAGATATGAGATAGCAAGATAAGAGATAGCAATGAAGAAATGAGAAATACCATTATAGTTTGTAACCTTCATACTAACAATTCACAATATCTATTCATTTATACATACATTAATCAATGTCCTCATGAAGCTATTTACATATAATCGATGGCAATTCATACTATATATATATATATATATATATATATATATATATATAAATATATATATATGTATATATATGCGTATTTCCTTTGGTAATACTATTATTATATATATATATATATATATATATATATATATATATGATATAATTACATATTCTGATAAGATACTATATGCTTAATGTATATCATAACATATACAATTTTAATACTATCATTAATATAACTAATATACATCTTATAAGAAATATAAAATTATATATATATATATATATATTATTGATTATAGTATATATTCTATAAACTATACCTATATTGTATTTATAATTATATAACTAGTTAATTACTATATAATATCTAAGAAGGTTAAATTACTGAAACATATTTATTACATAATGAACAATTTACCTATATTTACATTGTACATAAATTTACATTTTACAATGTACTGTATATATACTTTATCTTGTAATATATTTATATAAAATAATTAAATACAAATATAATGATAAATAAATTTGTAAGTCATTTTTTTACATATAAAATTATTACATCTCAATTATTAAATAAATTAATAACAAATATAGAGGAGGTTGGGGAGATTTAAGCCAATTTTTACAAACACTTATACCTGGACTTATACAACATATAAAATACTAAAACCAAAAATCATCGTAGGCATTGTATCATAAATGTATAGTATATTAATAAATGGGATACAGTTTTTTATTACAAATTATTTTAATTTTTTACAGTTACATCTGAGTTTACATGTATAAGAATACAGATGGGACTGTGGTACGTTACAAAAAACGCACCCTTATACAATGATTTCATTATAAATATATTATATATTAAATTTTAAATATGCTTTTAAAGTTTTATATTTTAATAACATATTTTTTTTTATAAATATATTATATTATATATAATTATAATAATAATAATAATAATAATAATAATAATAATAATAATAATAATAATAATAATAATAATAATAATAATAATAATAATAATAATAATAATAATAATAATAATAATAATAATAATAATATATATATTTATTGAATTTTGATTTAACTCAACGTAATCTAGCACCATCTTTCATCACATTTGCAAAGGAAAAATTAGATATAATTATACAACCGTATGACATTGTTAAGATACATAAATTAAAAAACAACAAGAATAAACATAATAAAATTTTAGTCAAACTACACCATAACTCTACTAAATTTGAAATTATTAAAAATTCTAAAAAATTAAAAGGCACTGATACATATATAAATGAACATCTAACACAATTTAATTCTGATATTTTCTACAAAGCTCTACAACTTCGAAAAGATAAAGTGATATTACATTGTTGGACTATAAATGGAATAACTTTTATTATAAAAAACGAAGATTCGTCTCCAGTAAAAATAACAGATATAAATAAATTCTCTGATATATAAATATTTTATTTTGTATTTATTTTTCGTTGTCGTTTGTTCTAATTTCATATTACATTCTATTTTTAACATTTTATTATAATTGGTATTTACATATATTTTTTATCTATATCTTTAATCTTTTATATTATCTTATTCAATTTTAACTTTTTAATATTTGTACTATATGAACTTTAATGAAATCTATCCGCAATTTAATGTTGATCAAATTAACAATTTTAGTTCCAATAATGATAGTTTTAATAATAATAATTTCTCAAATTGTAATTTTAATTTTCTCAATGAATCCAATTATTACACCTCAAATGAATGGAAATTGAATTCTAATAAAAATAATTTATTTAATTTTAATATTATTAACATCAATATTAGGAGTTTAAAAAAAAATTTTGATAAATTAATTATGTTTTTGAATACGTTTGATGATCATTTTGATATAGTTTCAATTACTGAAACATGGTTGAGTGATAATAATATTTTCATTTTTAATATTCCTGGTTATAACCATATATGTTCAAATCGTAAACATAAAAATGGAGGTGGTGTTTTAATCTATATACGTGAACATTATCAATTTAATATTCTATCTACCATATCAAATAACTATTATGACAACATATCAATTGAAATTATTTTTGAAAAATCAAAAAACATTATTTTCAGTACAATATATTTTCCTCCTACTTTAGAAAAAATAGCTCACTCTACATTTATTGATTTCTTGATAAATAATTTTCAGCAACATGTTAGTAATGATAAAAAAATGATTATCTGTGGTGACTTTAATATTGATCTAGTGCATATAAATACAAATAAAGTGGCTAATACCTTTTTTGATACGATGATTTCACTAGGTTGTTCCCATCTAATTAATCGTCCAACTAGAATCGACACTAAACATAATTCTTCATCTATAATTGATAATATATTTACAAATTTTAATCTTAATATGAAAAGATTTTCAGGAATAATTATTTCAGATATATCTGACCATTTTCCAATTGTTTTAAATTTACAATTGTCTACCAAACCTCAAGATAAAGTTAAATCTACTAAAATCAAACAAAATCAAATTAATGATAGAACCATGTTTAATCTGTTTGAAATTTAAAAAAAAACAAACTGGGAATTCATAAAATCTAACGATACAGAAAAATCTTGGAATTTATTCTTGGAATACTTTATCTTAAATTTTGATAGATACTGTCCAAAAATTAATAAAGCCTCCCACAAAAATAAACTCATTCCATGGAATACTCGAGATCTTAAAAAGGCTTGTAGAAAAAAACAGATATTATATAAAAAATATAAAATATCTAAATCTGAAAATGACTTATTTATTTACAAAATTTTTAAAAATAATACAACATCTTTAGTTCGAGAAGCTAAGAAAAATTATTATTCAAATCTGTTAAAAAATTGCTCTGATACAAAAAATACATGGAATGTACTAAATAATTTACTTAATGTTAAAAAAAAATTCAAACAACTACCTGACAATTTTAATGTAAATAATGTGAATATTGTTGATTCTAAACAAATTGCTAATGAATTTAATTCTTTTTTTAGAGACATTGGTTCTAATTTAGATAATAATATAAATAATTGTAATGATGATAACTTTAAATTCTTTTTACCTGAACCTAATATACATAGTTTTTTTTTAACACCAGTAAGTTCAGATGAAATTATTAAAGTATTAAATGAATTCAAACCAAAAAAATCAAGAGATCATTATGGCATATCCATGCAGTTACTTAAATGTATTTTTCCTGTATTGGTTTATCCATTTGTTTTTCTTGTAAATTTATCTTTTGAATCAGGCGTTGTACCGGATTTCTTAAAATTATCAAATATTATCCCTTTACACAAAACTGGTGATGATACATTTTTTAATAACTATCGTCCAATTTCTCTCACCTGTCAATTCGCAAAGATTTTAGAAAAAATATTTTATTCTCGCTTTTATAGTTTTTTATCATCTTTTAATATATTATCTCCTTCTCAATTTGGTTTTAGGAAAGGATACAGTACATCACATGCAATATTTAACCTCCAGTCACAAATCAGTACCTGTTTTAATAATAACAATGTTGGCGCTATAATCTTTATTGATTTAAAAAAAGCATTTGACACAGTTAATCACAGAATATTACTTTTTAAATTAAAAAATATTGGAGTACGAGGCATTGCACTTAACTGGATAATGAGCTATTTAACAAATAGATATCAACAGTGTATATATAATGATGTAATTTCAGATAAACTAAAAGTCATAACGGGTGTACCCCAAGGCACCATCCTAGGACCCATTTTATTTTTAATTTATATTAATGATATTACAAAATCATCTTCTTTATGTAAGTTTACCATGTTCGCAGATGATACTACTTTATATTTTGAAAATACATCAGCCGAATTACTTAATTATATTTGTCAAACTGAATTAAAAAATATTAATAAATGGTTAATATATAATAGGTTATCATTAAATTTAAATAAAACTTGCTTTATGTCTATTAATTCAAGAACTATTATAAATATAAATTTAAATAACAGAAATATTGAAAGAGTTACATTTTATAAATTTTTAGGCGTAATTATAGACGATATATTAAACTGGAAACAACATATCTTGTTTTTAAAATCAAAACTAAAAAAAATCATATGGATTACCAACATTATTTCCAAATTTATAAATAAAAAAGCATTACTTCATATATATAATTCCATTTTCTTGCCTCATATAAAGTATTGTAACATATTTTGGGGAAATACATATAAATCTAATGTATCATGCATATATATTCTTCAAAAGCGAATGATAAGAATTATATGTAAAAAACATTTTTTACATCATACTAATGGACTATTTATTGATAATTCTTTATTAAAAATAAATGAAATTACATATATAAGTACATGTGAATTTATGTTTAAAATTTTCAATGATCTTCATCCTGTTATAACAAATGCATTTTTTTCTGTAACTTCATCATCTCACAACACTAGGAGCATAAATAATTTCTCAATTATTAATTTCAAAAAAGAACTATGCAGAAGAACATTAATATACATTGGACCAATTACCTGGAATAAGCTTGATAATATTTTAAAAAATATTTCAAATTATAAATTATTCAGGAAACGTATGTATACAAATTTGTTATCTTCTTACTCAGTATACTTATAATCTAAATCTCATTTTTCTAATTTTATATCTTTTATCATGTCTTTTATCTAATATTGTATTATATACTAAGATCCACATTTTATTATTATTTTAATTTATTGACGTTTATGTAAAAATTAAAAAAAAATTAATACTTTTGAGTGTTTTACTTTACAATATTTTATTTCCCCGACATTAATAATATTATTTTACTGAATTGCATTTTATATTTGAATTTACTTTCATGTTTTCTTTCTTTTTAATTGACGTTTATATAAAAATAATAAAATTAAAAAAAACTGTTAGGTATTTCTTTTTTCTTTAGTATTTTCTTTAGTATTTTTTATTTCCCTCTGACTAATAATATTATTTGACTTTATTTTTAATTACATAAACATTTTGTATTGAATCTTTTTTCTTGTATACTTGATTATACTTCTTTGTTTTATTTCTCTTTATTGACACTTATATAAAAATTAGTAATTAAACTAACATTTCAGTTTGAACAAATATTTTACATTCTTTACATTATTATAAAGTATTACAAAAAAATTCCTAAAACTTATTTACTGAAAAAAAAAAAAAAAAAAAAAAAAAAAATGTTACATACAGTTCTTACCATCTTTCTAGATATTCTTTTTGTTGTGTTTTATTCAGTTTTATTCAGTTTTACTTTATTTTACTTCATTTTTTTCTTCTTTTATACTAATACATCTATATTTTTGTTTAGTGTATTATTTTATAGTACTTATTATTTATTTTAGTTATTTATTTATAAATAATTAAATGATGATTACATAATTTTATGGCAAGTTCAAACAATTTATATTATTTTTCTATTTTATTCATTGTATTGTATCTATGTAAACAGGAAGTCATCTAATATTTTATAATATTTTATTTATTTAGTTTTTTTTTGAACTTGCTTTAAAATTAAGGGTAATTGTCTCGATAAGCTTTAGCTTCTACAAAAACCCTGGTGCAAACCTAAATCTGATAATAAAATCTGATAATAATAAAATAATAATAATAATAATAATAATAATAATATTTGTTAGAAGAATTTTAATAATAATTTTTATTTTCTGTTGAATTATATTAATATTTATATAATATTTTCTTCTAAAGGGCTTCAAAATAATATGCCTATTTTCTGTTGTTGTTGCCCATAAATATATAATAAATTATATATAAATGTCATATATCATATATTATATTATATATATATATATATATATATCACTATTTATCTCTAGAATCCTTTGTCAAGTTCTAGATCTTATTTTATTACAGGTAGGTTAAGGTGAATAATATTGACCTACATTTTATTATACATTCATTGTTATAATAAATGTTATTTATTGTAATATAAGAATAATTGTTATTGATATTGTCAAATGAAAATTACTCGATTACATGATTAAAATATAAATATAAAATAATTTTATTAAAACTTATAAATAATCATCTGACCCTATTACCTACTAATTGTACATGTTAATATCTGATATTGGTATATAAGTTAAGGCGACGTACAACATTCGTTTTTTTCGGAAAAAAAATGATTTTCAATTTTTTTATTAATATAATATTATAATATTTCTAATATTATCTTTTAAATGGTGTTTAAATTATATTATTCTTTTATATATATTGTGAATATTATATTATTTGTATCTACCATTATATTCATATTGTTTATATTCATATATTATATTTTAAACTTGATTTACTCAGAATAATTATTTTCGAAGAAATATGCTGACATAACTATTATTAACTTTTTTTACAATTGAATATTTTTTTCATATTTTCAATATAAATAGATAAATCCTGTAAGATTTCAGTTTTATGTCAAAATTAAAAAATGTTTATTGAAAAAATTTTAATTAGCAATTTAGTTGGAAAATTAACGTGTTTTTATCAGATATTTCAAGTATTTTATTTAGAAATGTATAACATAAAGATTTGTAAACATCTATACATTTCAACATATAATATACAAATATGGAGTATTATTAATAGATTACAAAAAAAAAAAAAAAAAAAAAGTTAATATTTCTAGAGTTAATAAATTTCTATAAAAAATGCTATTTTTTCGTATCTTTTACATGTAAATCAAACGAATGTAGTGTGTCCCCTTAACTACATTAAATGTTCATGGTACTCATTCATGGTCTGACTACTTAATGATGAGATATAATCATTACATAATCAATACATATATTGTATATATCTATATATATATATGTGCTCCTGTTAATATATAAATAGGCTGACTAGATAAGCTATGCTTCTTTATTGGCTAAGCTATTGCCATACTCTGGTATTATATATATATATATATATATAGAAATGGTGAATGTGTGAAAAAGTGTACAAAATAATAATTCATCTGTCAACAACAATCATTATTCAATTGTACATTTTATCTTTACAATATGTATTCAGATAATATATGGTATATTATCTAAGATATATACTAGTTTACCTGTTTTATGACCCCCTATATATTTGTAAAAGTAATATAAATAATAATAATAATAAAGATAATATTTTAATTATTAGCATATCATATTAGAACTCATTATTTAATGGTAGAAGCATTATCTAAGATATATATATATATATATTTATTTATTTATTTATTTATTTAATTTGAATCAGACATGCATAACAGAGGTCCATAGAATATACAATAATTAAAACTAACAACAATTAAACGAAAACGAAATCTAAAATATTATCTAAATACAGATTTATACCATAAGGTAAATAGTTGCGAAGGGCACAAGATATTATAATAATAAAGTTGAATAATTAACGAATTACGAGAATTTCGTATACGTTGATAAAGTGAATTATATGATTTACGTAGTTTAATTGTTAAATTATTAACATTATCATATAAAAACATCAATGACGCGCTATTTCGACGCTTATATTTCATCACTATACGATATGCGTTATTATATGCTACCTTAATTTTTTGCATGTTGGCCCTATTCGGTAACCATATACTACTAAGGTAGATATTTGAAACAAACGATTTAAATAGAATAATCTTAGTAGCTTTATATATATATATATATATATATATATATATATACATAATATGCATTGTTAACAGTACAGAACAATTGTATGAACTAATCACATAGAATAATATTGATACAATAGTATAGTATGTTGTAAACAAACATGCAGTGTGTGTATGTATGTGTGTATGTGTGTATGTGTGTGTGTGTTTGTGTGTGTGTTTGTGTGTGTGTGTGTGTGTTTGTGTGTGTGTATGACAATAGTGGAATTATGTCATTATGTAATGTGTATATTTTAATGCAAATGTTGTATGGTGTCTTGTATGGTGTACACTGTACAGTGATATATTTAAAAATAAGAATAGTGTTTACAAGTATGATATATAGTATATGAATTTATATATATATATATATATATATATATATATATATATATATATATATATATATATATATATGAATGAATGTAACTAGATAAAACTATGACTATTTGTAACATGGTTATATAAAATGTTATGAAAATCTATAATATTAATATAACAAGGATAAACTATTAATAGAATTGCATTTTTATATATAATAGAATCATATTTATACTGAAAAATAGAATTATTATATTGCAATACATTTTTTCAAAATATATATATATATATTACATTATTTATGATTGAATATACACATTTGTTATATTGTAATAAAATAATAATTTAATAAAACTATGTATGGAATAGAGTCAAATTAAATTATAAAGAATTTTTTAAATAATAATATAATAATATTTATTGATTGAAACCACATATATATATATTGAATACAATACAAATAGCAGATATAAATGGACCCCTCAAGAAGTCATAGACTTATACATGTTATAAATAACTGTGAGGGGCAATGATCACACAAGATTATAAAATGATTATATATAAGGGACACAGTACTGAAATATAGATAAATGTAAAGTATATGGAACATATGGTTGATATAAACATTAGTGGAAGTTTTAATATTGATTTTGTTTTAATTAATTCGTTTTTTCCTTTTTCATTCCATACTTCGATTTTCATAAAAATCGAAGGATTTCAGTTGAAACTAAAAGATTTCTATTTTGACTGATGACAAATAAAAATGATCCTATTTTTGACTGAAAAATACATCAAAGGATGAAAATCAATCATTTTTGTAATAATAGGTGTCACTACATTATTTATTTAAATAACTAATGTTTATTTTATATGAATGACAGTTATTTAAATATAGGTAATTATACAATATATAAATATATCTGAAAAACGTAGATGACGGTATTGATGTGATAGTGTCTATATTTGCTGTCCTTCGATATCATCCACATGGAGGATACAATCAAAGGATGGCAATTCGACATATGAAAATGAAAAACGGTATTGATGTGAGAGACTTATTATAGCCTTATTAT
The DNA here is from genome assembly GCA_964019155.1 of Osedax fenrisi. NCBI lineage: Eukaryota > Metazoa > Annelida > Polychaeta > Sabellida > Siboglinidae > Osedax > Osedax fenrisi. The sequence goes on from OZ025242.1 coordinate 56,375,548, forward strand.
GGCTTATGTATGTAAAATGACAATATTGTGTACAAAGGTATCTTTATAATTAAATAATATTTTTTCCCAATCAAATGCAAATAATTTGTAGAAATAAATATATATTTTTTCAAAAACTGACAATATCCACTTTATAATATTATACATATGAACAAATAATGAAATTTCCTTTAATTTTTAAAATTATATATTTTGTAGATTAATTTTTTTTTGAGAAATGGCATTTTAAGTATAACAATAATACTAATTCACTTAGTGATCATTTTTATTTATGTTGAAATTTAAGACAAATTTTTAGATATATTTTAATGCAATTTTTTTTCGATAATTCATCAATTCTTGTTATTTTATTGTAAACGTAATTAACATATTATATAAATAATATAGAAATATAGAGATATGAAGGATTAATTAAGGTTAATTTAATAAAGTTAATGAATACATTTTAATTCTGTAATTTTAATTGGTAGTATAACAAAAAGTAGTTAGAAAATATTTATACTTTATACTTTCGATTATATTTTCAACTATGTATTTGCTTAAATAAATTATCAATCAATCAACAAATCATATTATATCCTTTCGCAAATAATACAAAACAACAAATATAGAAAATATTAAGGGGGGATCTGCAAAGTAGCAACAAAAGGGCTTATAAAATAAGATTTGTGAGGCCTCAGGTCTCAGTTTGCATTCAAATTCACAATAACATATATGCTCTATATGTATATATATATATATATATATATATATACATATATTACCATTAATAGGTACTATATATATACTATATATATACATATATTACCATTAATAGGTACTATTACATAACATCATAACCATAAAGATAACATTAATTTAATGTAATAGTGTATAGATAATAACTTTATAATTACATATAGCATTATATATATATTCATAATTCAACATATACTATAACACATATTTTACAATGCACAATACTTATATATATATATAATAGTTTAGTTTGGTTTGGTATAGTTCGGATTGGTTTGGTTCGGTTTATTTTTAATATCTCCAGATTTTTTTTAGCTGCATTACATCACAAGTTAGCCTATAAAAGCATATAACATATATATTCTTATATATTTTCATTATTTATTTAACATTTTAAATTATTAAAATCAATGCAATTACTATTTTATAAATATGTCATTATATTAGATAAATCAATGCATTTAGATTGTTTTCATTCATCATTTTTGTATACGATTCGAAAATCGTATTGAATATTAATATTATAAATTAAAATGCACATGTAACAGAAGTTAATAATTACTAAATAAATAGTCTTGTCAATTTCATATGATTTTTAATTATATTAATCTGGTAAAATACTTTATATTGATAGAAATACTCCACTATAATTTAAAATATTTTACAATGTGATAAATAAGATACTTAACATGGATAATACGTAATAAAAAAAAATAAAAAAATAAAAATATTATGCATATTTTAACCCGCGCTTGCACCCTTAAAGATATATCTTTAGTTATAACAATAGTTAATAAGCTGACAGACCTAAGCTACATTAAATAACATTGGATAACATCAATATGGGCCAGTAACTAGCTATACATAGTGCTCGATATCAGGTAATGAAATATATTTATATATGCCACATATAAATTAAATGTTTTAAAATAAATTATTTATAATTGTAATATAGATTACTTAATATTACTTAAAATCAGGCCAGTGACTTGATATTGAGATATTACAGATGATTTCACCTATTCGTATTATCACTCGTACCATATCTTACATTTATATTTATTGTGTTATAAAAGCTTAACATAATATTCTATGTATATAATTAATAAACAACTATCATTGTAAGTTTATTTTCTAATTTTGGCGAAAGAAAAACTTAAATGATATGATTATGATTATAATCGTTATTAGAAATAATTAATTTTCAAATTTAATTTTTGTTCTCAAAAGTTTTGCTAAATTCTGAATTCAACTAATTTACATTATTCTTAAGTATTATTTTTCAATATATTGAATTACTAAGGATTTGAATACATTAATATTCATTGAATTTAGTATTCTAATAAATAAATTATTTCAAAAAAAATTAATTTGAAATTTTAATGTTAATTTGTGAAATATTATTACTAAATATAATGAAAATATATTTCATATTTCTAACATGATAAAATTCACATATAATGCTAATATTTAATATATCGCATGGTATTATATTGTGGTAAATATAAATTTAAAATATAATAGCTCTGGTAGAGGTTTGATGGTTGAATACATATCAACATAAGTAACACCTCAATTATATTGGCCTTGTTCTTATGAACACTGCTTATTCAATGACTATCTTGTACAATTGAGTTTTCATATATATATATATATATATATGTATATGTATGTTAATATAATAATAAATATATAAATACAATATATATATAATATTAGAAAACATATAAACTAAGATATTAATATTGAATATAAATTATATTATATAATATATAACCAAAGTAATATTATACAGGGCACTCATATTAATATATATCACTATATACTGATAATGATTCATATGTGTAAATCATTTAATATAATAAAATAATGTTACAACACATAGGTTTTAACATTGCTGGTATGGGTGATATAATAGAGAGGTTGAATTGTATTGATTAGTGCAGATGTTGAAGCATAAGCAAATTTATAGTGCAGGAAATCATCAGAAATCACACTCATTTCATATATAATCAATACTTTTAAAGAATCATGCATCAATCTATAAAACTATTTATAGATTATAATAATGTTATAATGCTTATAACACATAGTAGGTAATATATTATTGACATTTATTATTTTTGGGAAATATATACAATTTAAATTATTAATATATTTATTTAATATATATATAATAATTTTATTAATATAGATGTATATTATTAATTTAGTATAATATATATAGAGAAATGTTTAAGAACCATCTAAATGTATAGTAATTGCATTCATGATCTCAACATTGATAAAGTGAATTATCTGTATTATATAAATAGTATTTTTGTATGTGTGATAATATGCAATTGTGGTTGAATGTAAGTGAATGTAAGTGTTAGTACATGCATGAATTGTAGTTAGATTTACTAATAGATTATATAATATAGTGCTATCCAGAAAAAGAACACACATATATATATATATATATATATATATATATATATATATATATATATATATATATATTGATACATAATACATGAGTGTTTTTATCTACATATGTTGATGTGAATGAGAAGTGAATTATGTATATTAAAACATGCAGTAGAACATATCTATACACACCATTGTACACAACACACATTCTATGTAATTATGTACATAGCATGTACAATGTACATACATTGTATATCATACGTAGTACATGTAAGTGTATGTAGTACATCTGGGAATGCAATATTGAATATAACTATATGTATTAATAACTGCTGCTGGGGGGGAGATATAGGGAGGAGGAGGAGGAGGAGGAGGAGGAGATGATACTGTAATGGGTCTACTTGCACAATAAATGTACTGCATCAATCTGTAATTCATAGAGGTATATGTCTTACATTTCTATTAATTGTAATTGTAATTTTTATATTCATAATTGTAATACCTAATTTAATACACATGTATATCTTACTATAGGACTGACATGCATAGTGAGCTATAGTGAGGTACATCATAAGGGTTTCATATGATTAATCATGCATGAAGTATAAGGTTTGATTAATTAGATTGTACACATTTAATATTCACAATCAATGGATTGTCTGTAAGAATGATGTTGATGTTGCTGATATAGAACAATAACCAATAACAAGACAATCCCTGCTGTTGCTGGAGCTAAAACATCAATTGTCAACACAATATATTCATGTACAATACACACACACCCACATATATACATACTGCTACTGCTACTGCTACTGTTACTGCTACTGTTACTGCTACTGTTACTGCTACTGCTACTAGTATAATGTGTAACCGGCATTAGAGATGGTGATACGGTCAATGCCATGATCTTCATCAGATATGGAGGTTAAAAGGTCACCGATAGTGGAAGCGGTCGGCTGCAGGGTAAACATGCAGTTCTCATCTCTGGATGGCAACGGGATACATAGAGAAGGAAGGGCATTGCTGTACGAGATGCTCAGATCTAGGTACGGGGGGTAAGTAATGGTATACAGCATATCACCCCACACACTGTAGGGTATAATAGTTATAAAATAGAGTAAATGCACCTAACATGTGGCATCATTTAAAAACTAAGCTCCTATTGAATACATATTGTATAGGTAGTGTTTATATTGTGTGTATAATACACTATGTTGTTGTATATTAGATGGTATCAAATACATAGATTATATATTGTAAAAATATATTGAATTCTTAAGAATGTTATTATATATATATATATATATATATATATATATATATATATATATATGAATACAATGCTGTGATCAATGTAATACAAGACTATTCAATTGGAATGGATATTAGCCATGCTTCCCTATACAGACAATGTTAAATCTGAACTAAATTGAAATTCTAAGTTTTGAATGAAAGTTAACATGGTTAACATGGACTATATAGTGAAAGTCTAGTGGGGGCATATGTAGTAGTACAAACCACAGTTCTTTCTGGTGAATAGCTTGGAATGTCTTAGTGATAAAGCTCTAAACTTGATTGGTTCGTGTAGACAAGTTCTCTGAAGGGGTTAATAATCATTGGTTAGTGGTATAGAGTCTATACTATAGACCACACATAAACACATAAACACACATATAGATAATTCAGGTAAGTCATCTATCTAAACATGTGAATCATTTGTATATACACAATTAATTAGGTTTTCTATAAACATATTGGTATAACGGTATAATATAACAGATTCATTGCAGTCAAATTAAGTTAACTGATTAGATTCAAATACATACACAACAATAACATATATATATATTTGTTATTATTTTATTTGGTGGAGTCCCCCATCCAGGAACTTAGAGGAAGTTTCACTTATAACTATATGTCCCTTCGAAGCTGTTATCGTGTTAAGGCATCCATGGTTTCAACGAGAGCCGATCATTTATTTATACACAATTATATAAGATCACTTTTAAATATTATTTTAAGACCGAATTTTAATGTCCTACTACTTGTATGTCTAACGCCTTAGCCAACTGAGCCACATAGGCAGTTAATATATATATATAAATAATAATGAGTAGTATAAAATAAATATGTATTACATTTAACTTTTATTTAAAATAGTATTTGATATTTCACAAAATAATAATTATATTAATATCAAATATTTAATAGATACATACAAATAAATAAAAGGGTAGTTAATAATATAATAAAGGGTATTTAGATAATAAAGTATATATATATATATATATATATATATATATATTATATATATATATATATATATTAATAGAATATACATATATAGGGATATCTACATGCTCTGTTTACAAATATGTTTACCATAATGTGGAAAACATATGTCAATAAATAACATATGTGCATACATGTCAATATGACTACTATATATATGTATATATGTATACATACATATATACATATATATATATATATATATATATATATATATATATATATATATATATATTTATATATATATGTGTATGTGTGTATATATATATACAGGTATATATGTGTACATGTATATGTGTACATTTTATATAAGATAATTCATCAATAAGATGCAACAATTACCCTATGATATATATGTTACCAGTATGCTTTACCTATCATACATATAAAACACATTCTCACACACATACACATATCTATATATATGTATATGTGGTCAAGCTATTATGATAAGTAGGTTATGTTATGCAATATAAGATGATAAGAATTGCACACCCACACCCACACAAACACTCTCACACATCCACACCACCAGAACCACACCACAGTGCTGGTAATTACTACTACTATTGATATTTGATTACATCACCTGTGATGATGATGATGATGCAATCAGCCAGCCATCCACCTCTGTTACAAGTACACACATGGTTAGGTGGTGGTGGTGGTGGTCAAGAAAACCTACTGGTCAAGTGATTCTGGGTCATGAAATACAAGCTTCTAGCATATCACACGTTCTCACATGTTCTCTCACAAATTGCACTGAAATTAGATCAATATACCTATAGCATATTATTATTATATTTGTACTACTATTATTATCCAATTTAAAATAGTAGCAAATTACAGGGATGGGATCAAATACCTCTATTAAATATAAATACAAATACAAATACAGCAAATCAGTGTATTTAAATACTAATACAAATATGTACTTGACCATATCTAGGTGATAGTTATTAAATGAATGTAAACATATTTATTGTAAACTCATTTCACAGCTAACCATCTAGAACTATCTAGAAACATAATTAATAATTATTAAGTATGCAATAATGTATTATATAATAATAAATGGATAAGAATTATTGTACACTATTTAAAATAGTAGACCAGTGTTATAATTTCACAGCTGTCACACTGCCATACATATACACTATACTGATACCATTACTTAACCATTAAAACCCAGTAATTTTAAATAATATTGCACTAAATTTCAAGAGTATGTATATTTAAAAAAATTATGAATGTTTTTATATATGAAAAAGTGCACTCATATATAGAAATTTGTCTATTACAAGTTATATTTATTTTGATTAGTATATAATATATTTTATTAATCTGAAGAATAAAATGGAATATAAATATTATTAATATTGTGACCTATATTTTGGTTAATTTAATAATAATGCGAGTTTTATTCATATAATGCAGACAAAATTATAAAACGACATTATTTCATTAAATTATTATAATATAATTAATTATTGTTATTTTTTTTTGCATATTTACATAATTTTTTTTTGCATATTTTGATATTGATTTAATGTATATTTTTTTATTTTAAGAACTAATTTTTTTAATATTTCCATTATATTTAAAATAAACATTATGTTTTTATTATTATAATACACGATATTGATTATTTAAAATTTGAATTTATAATTTATTTAATAATAATTATTTATTTAAAAAATAAACACTGGTTATATGAAAATTCTCAAAAACTAAAATCTAAAGATAATTTTTTTTTAAATCTTATAATAAAGAAAACATATCACATATTTTTTGAATTTTCATTTATATAAATTGAATGCTGAATTATATGTGCTAATAAATTATGCGACAGTCCGAGATGACTGAGCTTTTTGAGACAAGACTGTCTGAAACGCTTGGGTTTTAAAGAGTTAATGAATCATACACTAAACAGAGTTTGCTAATGTATTTGTACACACACAACAAAACTAGAATAAATACTATAAATAGTATTTATTTCTAAGAAATTTCTAATTTAATATTATTATAAAATAATATATGTTTCAATAGTATTACTTATTTGTTTAGTTTATATAATAGTTTTATAATAACAAATAATTGAATTTCAATAAGTAAATGTTATATAATATCTATAAGTATTATTTAATTAAATGTTATATAATAACTATTAGTATGGATTAATGAAATGTTATATAATAATAATATGCATTGTTTTATATAATTTGTACTCTATTTTCAGCAATTAGGATAAAATAAAACTAAGTAATTCATTAAACTATAATGTATAAAGTATGGTAGAGCATACTTACAGGGATTAGCAAGCATTCATGATGTCAAACATTGCATGATAGGCTTGAATAATGTATATATACATATATATATATATTATTTACATTATTATAATTGCTAAGAAAATCCATATAGATTGTTACTTTATAAATATATATTTGATTGTGTTGTATATGTTGTACATTGATTGTTAGCACACAAAAGTGCTGGTATTACTATACATTAAAAACACTAACAACATACAATTCCAGCCAAACTATATTGCCATGCATTTACTATTTACCATATTAACAGTATGTATTACTATTTAGCTGGGGTGTCCACAGGCAGCAGGCTGCGAATATTTCACACCACTATTTGCATTGAATAATATTTGTGCGTTTTATAGATCAAACATGTTACAAATATGGTTTTTCAAGTGAATTTTAGTAAGTGTTGCCACAAATTTAAATATGTTATATGGACTTATCAACTATTCTAAATGTAAAATTCACTTAAGGGGGTATCTCACTACTAGTATTTCCGTAAATAATGTCTGGAAATTCTTGCTAGAAATTGATTTTTAGCAAGTTGTAGTGGGATACCCCCTTACTTTCCAGCAAATTGCCGGAAATATACTTTAAAAGGGGTATCCCACTACAACTGGCTAGAAAATCGCTTTCTAGCAATACTTTCCGGAAATACTGATAGTGGGATATCCCCATATATAGTAATATATTATTAATATACCATATATTATATAGTTATTATTCAACAATTCAATTGTTATAAAATATTATCTATCTAAAATATTGAAATGTTATTTACATGTGACTTACATAATATTTCATTGTTAATTCTAAGAGATGTATTGTAATTTACTGATATTTTATAATATAATTTTTAATTAATATTTTATTTTTAATTACAATTCCCTATCTTTTTTTAAAATGAATTTTTCTCATATTAAAATTTAAGAGTCTTTTAATAAAATTTAAATTTTAAATACAATTGTAACTGTTATATTCAATTTTTGTTCTTTTAAATATATTTTGTTAATTCAATTATACAAAGAAACCAGATATCATTTTTATAAATTTAAAAGTGAACTTCCTGTCTATAATTCAATATGATATAATCAATTAACCGTAAAAGTTTCCAAAAGTGTAAATAACATAAACAGGCATCCTTATAATAGTTATAATTTACAATTTAAAATGTAATTTGTATTAGTATATTATTAATGGAAATTAAAAATTGAATTTAGCGATAGTAGTAATATTCTATTCAGGTTTACCATACGATATGCATGTATACATATACAAACACTAATGAGGACACTATTATTAATAATGCAATAAATATATTATGCCGACTATTAATAACAAGGACATTATCAACAAGGTCATGACCTCTCTATTAATATTGGAGTAGATCGAAATGTCCATATATGAATAATAAGATCTATAAATTATAAAATTTATATATATATTAATAATATAATTGTTGAATACAATTAATAATATAATATACAGCAATAATTAGTGTGATAATAATATTTAGACATGTTAGGTATATATAAATTCATACATATGATATGGTTGTAATATCCAGATATATAAAGTGTATGTAAATGAATAAATATAATGTGAAATTGTATACATATATTATAACTTATAATTTATAAGTAATACAAATTTATGAATACTCATTTACATATATTTGTAATTTAAAAGTAAATTAGTTCAGATACATGAATAATGATTTACACACTCTGGTTACATCATCAGCAATGTATGATATAGATTCTACATTGTAAAGTATATCAAACCATAGTTTTAAACTATATTTAGTACATATACTCCGTAAATTTACTGAAATTTAACAGCTTATAAAACTATAGATATAAATTATAAAAAGAAATCAAACAAAATATACCGTATTACGATTACTGATCAAATCTTTTATATATTAAAATAATGAAATATCTATGATGTTATGAGTAATACACGCGCACATATGCATACGTATATACACAGTGGTCGATATTTAAGGATATCCTTAGTATAAGCTAAACATAGCTCTTCTGGGTATCCCTTCGATTATTATAGCTAATATTCGGTAAAAATAAATCACTCATTCATATCGGGCATGATTTTCATCGTCGAATAATCAAAATCAGCCAGTTTATAAGTGAATGGATATAACCATAGGCCTATATCAAGTTTTGAAATATTAACAGATTTTGTATATGTTCTAAAATATCGAGTAATATAGTCCGATAATTTAAACTTTAAACTCAATTCAAACATCGGTTATATGATTATTTGTTATATAAATAGACATGACTAGATAATATTTGTTATAGTTCTTCCATGCATATAACACATATATGAACTACCTATGTATTTATTTATATATATATATGATATATATAAATTCTTTACAATTCTATTATTAATTCATTAATTAGACACTTTTTATAATTATAAGGAATATTCCACCAGCCTAAATAAATGTTACATACTATATAGACCTAATAATATACTTAATTGGGTGGATACATACCCACTGCATTTACCTATATAAATTACCTATAATCAAATCTGAAATCGTTGACTTACTGTATATTTAGTAATGTTCAAACATGAATAATGTGAAGCATTGTGAATATGGGGCAATGGTGGGGCAATGGTGGTGCTATGTTGTGAACTCAGCTTAGGACTAACCTGAACATAACCTATATTAATAAACTACCCACTGATCTTAACATAGAACATTACACTCCTATATTACTTGTCATTTTTGGAAACACTAGTTATTTCATAACGTTTCATAACACTGCACGATATTTGTTTACTAAACTTAACTGTCAACTAAACAACACTGTATACAAGTTACTTTCACCTCTTAAGGGGGTACTCTGGAGGATCTTGCATGGGTTTACAATAATTGCTACTAGTATCAATTCTATTTTTTGATAAATAAAAGGAATATGCCAACATTTTCTAATATTTATAAACTAGACATATATATATATATATATATATATATATATATATATATATATATCGTATATACATATAAATATATATATATATATATCAATATAATTATTAATAAAATTTAATATTAGTATTCATATTTAAAATTGTATTTATTTTTTTCTACAAAATTATCAAAATATTGTCAATTGTCAATCTATATATATATATATATATATATATATATATATTAGTTATTATTTGTACAAATACACTACAGAAATCTGGTAAGCTGTGATTGAGATATTTATATCTTCTTTCTATATATAAAACAAATTATTATAATATATCATAAATTACTCTCCGAGTATCATGAAAATTAGTGAATGTGAGAAAATAATTATTTCAGGATATATTAAAATATATTTAAATATAATAATAAATAGAATATATTTTCCATAAGAAATACATAATTCCACCCACGTAAACACACACACACACACACACACACACACACACACACACATATATATATATATAATATATATCTTATGATCACACATCCTATATATGATATGAATAAAAGATGACAATGTTCTACTAATCTTTTCTCATCTATATCTGAGACTGATTGTTATCCCTAGGGAATAACAATTTTATTTCCCTGGTGAACAATATTATTTCCCTAGTGTTCGTTGTGGATTTCCCTAGTCTATTGTATTGTTACATAGCAATAATAATATTACAATGTATTCGTGCATACTATCAAGAGATCGAATAGTTATTATCGATGATGCAACGATCTATTTATAGATGCGTAGTCTCTCTAAATATACGGCAATGCGCATTAGCCTCAGAGAGAACGTTAAACACGTGTTTATTAGGATCCGACAGAGAGAGAGATGGAGAGAGATGGAGGGAGGGAGTGAGGGAGGGGTATATTACACATTTCATTACGTAATTCCGGATGTTCACTAACTGATAACACGTGTTCAAAGACGTTAATTACATAATCGTTATCACGTGTTCAGATCACACCAGATTATAGTAATAAGTAATCATTATTATATCATGTTACACTACTTAGTATGTAGTACTTACTATGATAATCTATTCAAATTATGCCTACTATATGTTTATATTACAATTATACACACATACTCATATATATATATATATATATATATATATATATATATATATATATAAGAAAATGAACATGGCTTAATCGATACATTGCATTTCATAGATTATTCATATTAAATTATATATATATATATATATATATATATATATATATATATATATATATATATATATTCATGGTGTGTATTCGTATGTATGTAATAATATAACTAATAATGAATAACTATGTAATGTTATAAATGATATTGATTATGAATCGTGTTGTATTCACGTACCTATTGGAGATTACTCAAATATATATATATATATATATATATATATATATATATATATATGTGTATTGTAATATGTTCACCTATATTAACAATCTATGTGTATATATAACAATGATATAAAAAATGGATATTCACATACATTATCGTAATGGTAAACTTCATAATTATATTAACATTATAATTAAACTAATAATTATGAGATATTAGTTTATTTATTATATTATAATTAGTTTATTAAATATTATATTAAATAAAGATATCATCACAATTGGTTATTATTTATAAAATCCATCAATTTATGTAAATATAGTTGTCTGTGTTTAATTTATATATATATATATATATATCTTAATTTATAGGAAATATTAATATACCTATATTTTTATTAAAATAAGATCAAATCAATTAAATATTAACTTTATAAATTATTATTTTAGATGAACGCAATCTAAAAGTACGAACGCATGTTACTGATACACAGACATGTTGTAATTAAAGTGGAATGCTAAGCTATGTGTGTAGTGCTGTGTAGTTGCTTACTATAAATAGGGAGTCAGCACATTATCACTGCAGTGAATTGTTGTTGTGAGCAGCATGATTGCACTACAATAAATGCACATTGAACAGCCATGGCTATTTCGTTATCAAGGACATGGCTTGTCATTTGTATGACTAGGTGGGGGATTCGGTAGGTCAGGAAACACAGGTTGTAATGGTTGTAGTGGTGGTGGTGGTTGTGGTGGTGGTGGTGTTGGTGGTGGTTGTGGTGGTCTGGTATTGATCGGGTAAGCTCCCTCTCTCTCTATCTTATAGTTACGATTACATAAGTGATCTAAGAAGCAGCAGTAGTAGTAGCAGTTGTGGTGGTAGTGGTAGTGGTGGTAGTGGTAGTGGTGGTAGTGCTAGTGGTAGTGGTGGTAGTAGTAGTGTCCTGTAGCACACTTGCTACAAGGGAATTCTCATGTGTAGAGTTATTGAGTGGGTATGTGTGCACTATTATACTGCTGCTGCCGTTGTATCATGATATTGTACTAGATTAATCAATACGTTATATACAGGATATATATATAGGATGAATAATAATTTTAATATAGTATAATATCATATTAATATAGTATAATCACATTAATATAGTATAATATCACATTAATATAGTATAATATCACATTAATATAGCATAATATAACATTAATATAGTATAATATCACATTAATATAGTATAAGTATTGTATAAGCTCTCAATTGATTGTAATTTTATTTTAATAAATAATTATATCCATTGGATATATGCTATTCCCTATATAATATGTCATTGAGCTTGGCTTTACAAAATTAAGTAGGTTGAGTATTCTATATATAGAATTACATATATATATATATATTTAGATATAATATTATATACAGGTATCAATACATCTCTGTTACATGTATATATACTTAAGGGAATAACTTTAATATAACATAAGTAGGGGAAAGTCTCCGATTACAGACCCCCTCCTAATACCGACCCCCTCTCGTATCTCAGTAACTATAAGAGATATCAAAAAATTATATATACATGAACTGTTAGTAATTTAATGATACATATGAATAAGTATTTTGTTTAACAAAATATTTAATCCTACAATTGTTATTTGATCAAATGTAATATTCTGTTTTTACTTTTTAAGTATTTGAATAATAACTTTTTTTAAATCATTATAAATAAATTATTAATTAAAAGAAAACTTAATTTTGTGCATAATATTGTAGATCAATAAAATGTTTAAAACTATTAGAAAAATAATTTAATTTGAATAAATATTAACCAATATATCTTAATTATAGCAACCCATATTATATTCCTAATACCGACCCCCTAAATTACCCTAATACAGACCCCATGTGATTTATGATATCCAATCAAAATAGATCCGTATTTTACTTTTAAATTTATCGTAAATTGTTTATGTATCATTGATATAGATTTAGGATTCATGATTCCAGTTGATTATATACATACTGATTAATAAATAAATATTAAATAATAATATACACTATTTTAATATAATTACTATAAAGTTTAAATTTAAATTTAATATTACTATTAAAACATAAATTTAATAAAAAATAAATTGCGTGCATGTTATAATTAATTATATTTATGTATATCTACTATTTTATTAGATATTATAATACTACAATTATTTATACTAGTATTATTTTAGGGGGTCGGTAATAGGAGAAGGGGGTCCGTATTAGGCACATGTATCCGATTACCGACCCCCCTATTTATTCTTGTAAATATAATAATATAAAACATTTAAAATAGCAATTTATTCATTGCCATAATATTACACTAATTATAAAATTTCATATAAATATATTTAATATTGAACAAGTTATTACAAATAATCATTTATGGGTCGGTAATCGGGGACTTTCCCCTATTACATATTTACATTATTTATAAATGAATGCCATATATTAATAAATTATTGTTAGTAATTTTGTATGTATCTTTTATTAGTGAATATAATTACAATCAATCATAGATATAGAATATGAATAACATTAATAATCACTTCTTATTGTATATTGATTAATAGATGTATTTTGATATTTAAGAATTAAGAAATATGATAACAAGATAAGTTAACAAATAGTGGGGGAAGGGCAACTATAGGAACATTCTAACTTAGTATGTTGCTGGTACACAAATATGTTAAGAACCTATAAGCATACTTTATAATATAATAATATAATACTTAATAAATAACATATATATTATATTATAAGAGGATGATTTTATCACGGTATTCATTATTTGAATCAAAATAAAATGTATATATAACATCAAAACAATACTATAATAACAATAATAACTACTATAGTAGAATAATGTGTTTTTTATTATCAATTTCTATTTCATACTATGAGAAAATAAAGTTTTCAATATCAAATTTAATTCAGAAAATCAATTTTTTTTTACATTTACATACTTTGTTTATCAATGATTTATAATTAATATTGTTATATCTTCAATATATTATAACATATAAAATGTAGCCTCACTAAATAGACATATTAGAGTTATATGATATACACATTGTGATGATTAATAAATACTGCATATAACATTTTATATATCAGACATTACAAGTATGTAAAATAATTAAATAATATTAATTATACAAAATTTGAAAATTAAACATGTTGCCTAAGATGTGTGGATGAGTGAGAGAATTAGTCAGCTAGTGAATGAATGACACATATAGAGGTGACTAGATAGATTAGAGGTCATATCATAGGTAATCAGAGCCCTAATGATAAAGGGCATTATCACATAAATATAAGTTGCACAAGTCATATTACATACTGTTGTATGTTATATCTATATATCATATGCAGGATATGTATATCTATATGTCACACACTAGGAGGGGTTTTCACAGAACAACAGCTAGTGCTACACTGTTAAAAAAACCCTTTAGTTTGCGTGAATTAAACCCTTTAATCGATGTCTGTTTAAACAAAGGGTTTGGTAACCTTTAATTGAGCCTTTTTTAAAACTAAAGGGTTAAGGTCGACTATCTACTAAAGAGTTTGGAACCTTATAGTTACGCTGTTCTTCGAACTAAAGGGTTTGGTAAAATAAATTACAAACCCTTTAGTCACGCACTTATTATACTAATGGGTTTCGTGCGAATATTCACAAAAGGGTTTTTATAAATGATAGAATTTTATAAATGATAGAATTTCATAAAATATTATAGAATTATTTATCAGTTGAATTTATAATTTTAATTATTAGAATTAATAAATCATATATTAATAAAATGATAATGTTTTAAATATTATTTTATACATAATATTTAATAAATGTAACAATTTTATATGTCCAATCTTGAGCAATTAACTAAACATGATTTCCAATTCTATCATCTTAATTGTCAATTTAATTATGATGTTATTGTTTGTCAATGTAATACCAGGTCTGGTTTACCTAACTTGATTTCGGTAATTATAAAATTGGAAAAGAAATATTGATTATTCAATATAATTTCAATTTTAGAATGGTACTTTATTAAGAATATTACTTTAAATATAATATTAAAATAATAATTGATTACTAATTTTTAATTAATTAAAATTTAATAAATATACTAAAATAGAGAACATTTTATAAAATAATATAATTGTACTTATAAAAATTAATAATATTGGCATAATAATTGTGTTGAACAATACATTTGTATATAATAATTATATAAAGAAATATTCTTAATTATATAAATAAAGTACTATTTTAAAAATGAAATTTAAATTTATGTTTCGTGAAACCCTTTAGTTATCTATTAATACAATTAAAGGGTTTTGTTAAGCGAAACGCTTTACTTATTGATATTTTATAAAGTAAAGGGTTTTGAATGCTATTATTATTAACAGTGTTTTTGCTGGTAATACATGTATCCAGTGAATGCCTACTGATATTACACACTCACAGTAATGGAAGGGGTCTACAGTGGGGGGGGGGTGGCATACTGATGTTACATAATTGATTATAGTGGCAGTGGTAGAGTTCAAGCATGTAAACAATAGCAAACCACACCCCTCACATTGATTACAGCATACAACAAACAATTATATATCATAGGGGAAACCTTTCATAGAAATATAGGAGGAGCACTGTGTATGGTGAATATATGGCCTCATTGTATTCCTTATTGTATGTTGTACATAGTACTATATGGTGTAGACACCTAGCATACATACAATAGGTGTACACAGTACATCAGTGTTTCTATAACTTAAATCATTAGATACATTAATGCTTGTATGTCATTTGTATCACATGTTTGTAGGTATGTGCATGTGTGTATGTTGTTATGTGTGTATGTGTATGTGTGCATGTTTGTATGTGTGGTTGTGTGTATGTATTTTTTTGCAAGTGTTAGTATATGTGTATGTGTATGTGTGATTATGTGTAAATTTATATATATATATATGTATTTTTGTGCATGTGTATGTTTGAAAGCAAGTGTTTATGTATGTATGTGTATATATATATATATATAAATATATATTTGTATGTGTGTGTGTGTATGTGTATATGTGTGTGTGTGTGTGTGTGTGTGTGTGTGTATGTGTGTGCGCACATATGTATATGAGTGTGTATTTGTAATGAAAGGTAGTGTGAACATATTTTAATGAGATACTTTGTTTGTTGGTGAAATAAGCTCATGGGTATTACCTAATACTAATGATAGATTAGGTTTCTATAGGGGGCTTGCTTCATGGTTATTATAAACATATTACATAATATATCATCAGCTTTTCAAGAAAGTAAAATCTCCCATATATATACATGAATATACATGTATATATATTGGACTTATTTAGATTGTATTAACATATATATTAAAACTTAATTTTAAAATATTAATTAATTAAATTATATAAAATATAATTAACTATAATTATAATTATAATTAATATAATCTATTGAATTTAATAAAATGTAACATCACATAAAAATGTAATCAATTGTGTATATAATATATTATTTATTATGCAATTTTAGAATAAAAATATGATTTATAATTTCATAAAAATTAAAAAATTGTCATTGAAATATAAAATATTATGATATATTAATAAATTTGTATAAAAATAAACAAACAACAACAAAAAAACACTATTTAGATGCAAACAAATGTTAACTACAATACTATTTAACTTTATTAATGGATATCACCAAGAAATATATATTTGTGTAAACAATTTTATATTATAACATTTTTGTTTATTTACATATTATTTTTGTAAACAGTGTTTATATATGAATGTAAACAAATATTAAATATAACAAGTATTCAATATGATAATATTTATAAATTATATTTTTCGATTATTTATGATATAATTTATATATTATTTTACACATATATACATTTTATATAAATATATATATATATATATATATTTATTATCTTTATATTACTATATAAGTTACTAATAATTTGTATGAGTTATGTAGGTTGAATACTATTGCAGCTCTTAATATACTGGTATAGATGTATTGATAAGTAATGGTAATATTATACAAGTTAATATTTCAACATATTTATTAGAATTATTTGCACTCAATAAATTAAGCTGAGCATCAGTTAAGTATAGAAGATATTAATATAACTAAATACAGTATTTATCATTGAAATGAATTTGATATAAATATTATGTAATCACTTATAATAATCAATAATTATCAATAATTATCAATAATAAAGATGAAATTAAAATACAAATTGCAGGAAAACTCATCAAAGTATGGGATAGAAGTAAGCTAAATCATCTAAATCACTCTGAAGATTGCTTAAACAGCCAAAGGAACACCAACATAATGATATCACCTATAGGTAGGTATGAACCGCTAATGTCCACTATTAAAAGAAGAAAGATAAGCTACTTAGGCCATCTCCCGATACACGATTCTTTGGCCAAAACTATTCTATGAGGAATGGTAGAAAGTAGAAGAACTATATGTAGACTACACCACTATGGATGGGAGGACTGTTAGATGTTCATACGTTACAGGTGAAACAAGTTATGATTTTTCAAATATTCTGCCTACAACAATCCCATCATGGGACTGAGTAACTAAGTAATTATACTTATATAATATAAAGCCAATATAAGGTACACTGGGTAGCTAATACTATAAAGGTAGATAATACTAAAGGACAATAGTTTATATATTATAATATTTGTATACTGCTGATATACTAATATAAATGCCATAAACTGTGTAACAATTCTTATTCATTCAATTCAATATTTGGCATGTTACAGGTATTTTACAATATATAGTATATATAGTATATTATATACAATTTATATTAATATTATTATTATTATATGGTTATATTATCTGGGATAAATAATAGAAAAGTTTGCATCTTATTTTGAAGCCCTTTAGAAGAAGGCAACACATACATAATCTAATCTATAAAAGAAATGAGAGAAAACAAAATTAAACCTTCTTAACATTCTTATAAATATTAATAACTATTATTATTATTATTATTATTACATAATGCAATATATATATATAGTATCAAGTATAGCAAATCAGTACGCATCTATAATCTGTACAGAAATATATTTACATGCAGGTAGATCTGATATTAATGCGTATGGCTTGAATAATTTATGTATTGTATCATAGTCAATATAATAAGCTGATTACGAATGTTTACACACGTATGTGTATGCGCATGTGCGCTCAGTGTGTGTTATATGTGTGTGTGTGTGTTTGTGTACATATAACAGTATAGGGTAAACATACGACTGTATACAATGTATGTATGGTACTGTATGTTCTAGAAGTGATATCATCAATATTATCTAATTATTCAGTACTAATATAATAGGTTTTAAATAAATAATGAGAAATTAGCTTGATTATTATTGTAATATATTTTCAAATAAATACATATATATATTTTAATAATTAATATGTAAATATAGCTCTAGCTGTATAACTCATCACTGGGTTACAGATATGTGTGTGTATGTGTGTGTATGTATGTGTGTGTGTATGTGTGTGTGTATAATATGTGTTATGAACTATTATAATACCACTATAAAATAGATATATCTCCAGGGTTGTATGATGAATAACTGATCAGTATTAGATGTATATATATAGTAGACTACATTTTCAATGCAATAGAAAAATATGGATGATTATGTAAATATATCTTTAATTGATATCAGAATAGGTATATGATTCTAAAAATGCATACCTTAACTATTTCAATAAGGAAAGTGATTTTAGAATCACATATATTACAAGGTATCCGATAAGACACATGTTCACAAGATCCAAATATAATAATGTCATAACAACTATATTATATAGTATATTAGTTTAGCGTAGTGCTCTATTATAGTGGATTAGAGTTTATAATATATCCCTTGAAAATATCAAATAATATATGATTATCATAATTATTTATATATATATATATATATATATATATATATATATATATATATATATATATATATATATATATATATATATATGTATATAATCTTATATATTAAATACAATATTTAAATGATTAATTTAATATAATTACAATTGAAATTTAATTTAATTAAATAAATAGGTTGCAACGGACGATTTAGACTTACATCGGCCCCCACTATGTCACGTGACTAACCGATAGTTCAAGTTAATAATGCGTATAGTGCTTATATATTATAATATTATATTAATATAATAATATATAAGCACTATACGCATTATTAACTTGAACTATCGGTTAGTCACGTGACATAGTGGGGGCCGATGTAAGTCTAAATCGTCCGTTGCAACCTATTTATTTAATTAAATTAAATTTCAATTGTAATTATATTAAATTAATCATTTAAATATTGTATTTAATATATAAGATTATATATACATATATATATATATATATATATATATATATATATATATATATATATATATATATATATATATATATATATATATATTATATAGGTAACCTATACCTATATATATTAAATATATAAACATACGGTTACCGTAACGGTATTATGATATTTATGTATATATATAAAACACGAATTCACTACTCGGTGAATAATTTAATGAGAAATATAACGCCAACAGCGAAATGTATAATTTAACTCTCGGTTTGACATGTGACTTAATGGGGGGCGATGTCAGTATTCAGCATAATAATTATATTAATAAAATAATTATTATAATTATTATAATAATACTATCATTAAAGTTACAGTTAAAATATAATTATATTACTTAATTGATTTTGTTTGTTAACTAGTATATTTGCATTTCATATGTTATATATTTTAAATATATATGATTAATATAATAAATTAAATTAAATAAACAAAAATAAAATTTAAATATATAATCGGAAAAATTTGAAATTATAATTTTATATATTATAAAGTATACAAAATATGAAATTATACAGGAATAAAAAGATTAATTTATATAAAAATTTAATATGCATATTAAATAATATATAAAGATAATACACTAACATTTGTAAGTAATTGCTTATCATTTTTTATAAAGAAATATTGGTTTTTAATAATATTTTTAAACCGAAAAAAGGGACGAGCTGACATATTTACTTGTTTAACGATGCGTAACTACAAACCAATAATACTAGCTGAATATTATTATTTTAAACATAGATGGCGATGCTTGTATAAACATTTTTATATTGTTATATTTTTATAGATTTTTATTTGTATAGGGCCTTATTATATTTTTACATAAATCTCTTTGACATAATCATTTGAGTGAAGACATGCACTCAAATTCTCAAATGACTCAAATGTATAATATTGTTACCTCCCTAGGTATCAATCAATACCGATAATTAATTTTCCAATGGTAATCCTGACTGGTTTACCCTAGCTAACAGAAACAGCCTCATAATAGCAGCATAATAGCTTAAAATGTTTACATTGTGCTATTATGTTGCTATTATAATAATAGCAACATAATTAATAGCAGCATAATAGACTTTTAATGTAAATATAATAGCAGCATAATAGACTTTTAATGGCAATATAATAGCACAATGTAAACATTTGAGGCTATTAATAACTAATTAGTTATGGTTCTATTATTATAATAGCAGCATAATAGCACAATGTAAACATTTGAAGCTATTAGTTATGCTATTATGAGGCTGTTACTGTTAGCTAGGGTAAACAAATCAAAGATTCCCATTGGAAAATTAATTATTATATATATATTATAATTATTATATTATAATAATATATTATTATATACCCCTTAAGCTATTACTGTTAGCTGCAGCTATGAGTTCCATGGAACTCATTGACTTGTATTGGGTCAATACAAGTCAGTGGGTTTACTATATATTATGGTATTTAATAAATACTATTTATCACAGATATTTAATTACATATAGGATATCTGTGGTATTTCCATAAATAAGAACATAATAATGGTATAGTGGTATATTTATGCCCCGTTTTATAAACAAAATTAACTAAGATTAGACCTACATCTAAAATACTAATATACACATATTTTGTTATATATATTTTCAGAAAAATTTGTATTGAACAATTACAAAAATAAAAATTACTAATGTCTATACAAAAAATATGCTTTTTTTAAGAATGATATTTCTATCTAGTTTATTGTATTCATTTTATTATGTATTTCATTTATTGGGGATTCCTACACAATATGTATGTACATAAAATTATGTAAATGGAATATAGATATACCAAGACCTCCTATAACCTGAGGTTATAGGAGGTCTTGGATATACACTTTATATTATACAGTATATCCAGTATATAAAGTATATAATATACTGTAGGTAAAATACCTATATTATATAGTATATAATATATACTGACATTATTCAATATTACAATTTACGTAAAATATAATATTTTGGAAATTTCCATTTGTTTATTAAATATAGGTAATATATTATTATATATATAAGTTAATCAAATAATAAGTAGGTTTATATTTAAAAAAGTATCCGTTGGGATATAGGTATTTGTACACTTTCTACCTAGAAGTTATAGAATATATGCATATATATATATATATATTTATATATACTTCACTTCCTGTTTACATATATTTTATTATAAGACGTATATTTTTATCTCTTATAAAATCAAGTAATATCATTATTCAGATAAGTAATACATATTTATAATTCATATATTATTTAAACTTAATTTATTAACTTTACATTAATATATTTATTTTATTGATATATATTTATTTACACCTTATTTGATTGCTTTTTCTATAGTTATTAATTTTGTATTGACATTTTTCTATATAATATTTCATGCATCAGTGATTTTCTGTTTGTTTTTCTTCAATTGCTTTATACTTTTTTATGTACATTTTAGTTTTATATACATTTATTATATATCTTCTATTGAATTTAATTTCATATATATTTATTATATGTATTATAGAAATAATAAATAATTTGTAGAATTTATTTATTATAGTATTATATATAGATGCAAATAATTTAATTTAAAATAATTTTATATATCTTCTATTGAATTGAATTTTCATATATATATATTTATTGTATGTAATATAGAAACAATTTAAATGATTTGTAGAATTTATTTATGTTAGTATTATATATAGATGTAAATAATTTAATTTCATATATATATATGTATCTATTAGGTATTATATATTAATAATAAACATTATATATAATTTATTTATTTTGGTATTACATATTGATGTATATATATACATGGTTATCATTAGTCACATACATATTCTAATACAGTTTTTCTTGAGTTTTTTCACTATATAAATATATTTATTTATATTATATATAAATTTCATTCACTATTGATATTAAAGACTTAATTGATTTGCTGTGTATTTCATTTTACTTTGATAATGATTTAAATAAATACATTTTTTTTTTGTTCATTAAAGTTTATATTTTAAATTTGATTACATAACAATATTATTTCCAATATATGATTTTACATTCTATACAATTTTCTTGAATAGATTTATTTCTATTTTATATTTTGTACATCATACATTTCATATATGTGCCTATTTATATTATTTATTTAATTTGTTGCATATATATTTATATGTTTATATGTAGATGTAAATTTCATTATATTTCATTATCTTTTTAGGATAAGTATTGTATTGATTAATTTTATAATTATATATATTTATATATTTTCAGTGACATTATGACGCAAAAACAAGATATTAATGAATTAAAAAACTCTATTCAAGAACTGCGTACAGTTGTATCTGAATTAGTAAATAAAGTTGATGAACTAACTGCAGTTGTAAATAATAAAGATAAAACAATTATTGAGTTAGAACAAAAAATTAATAACCTTGAACAATTTTCAAAATAAAATAATATTATTATATCTGATCCTAAATTGAATTTTGATTTAACTCAACGTAATCTAGCACCATCTTTCATCACATTTGCAAAGGAAAAATTAGATATAATTATACAACCGTATGACATTGTTAAGATACATAAATTAAAAAACAACAAGAATAAACATAATAAAATTTTAGTCAAACTACACCATAACTCTACTAAATTTGAAATTATTAAAAATTCTAAAAAATTAAAAGGCACTGATACATATATAAATGAACATCTAACACAATTTAATTCTGATATTTTCTACAAAGCTCTACAACTTCGAAAAGATAAAGTGATATTACATTGTTGGACTATAAATGGAATAACTTTTATTATAAAAAACGAAGATTCGTCTCCAGTAAAAATAACAGATATAAATAAATTCTCTGATATATAAATATTTTATTTTGTATTTATTTTTCGTTGTCGTTTGTTCTAATTTCATATTACATTCTATTTTTAACATTTTATTATAATTGGTATTTACATATATTTTTTATCTATATCTTTAATCTTTTATATTATCTTATTCAATTTTAACTTTTTAATATTTGTACTATATGAACTTTAATGAAATCTATCCGCAATTTAATGTTGATCAAATTAACAATTTTAGTTCCAATAATGATAGTTTTAATAATAATAATTTCTCAAATTGTAATTTTAATTTTCTCAATGAATCCAATTATTACACCTCAAATGAATGGAAATTGAATTCTAATAAAAATAATTTATTTAATTTTAATATTATTAACATCAATATTAGGAGTTTAAAAAAAAATTTTGATAAATTAATTATGTTTTTGAATACGTTTGATGATCATTTTGATATAGTTTCAATTACTGAAACATGGTTGAGTGATAATAATATTTTCATTTTTAATATTCCTGGTTATAACCATATATGTTCAAATCGTAAACATAAAAATGGAGGTGGTGTTTTAATCTATATACGTGAACATTATCAATTTAATATTCTATCTACCATATCAAATAACTATTATGACAACATATCAATTGAAATTATTTTTGAAAAATCAAAAAACATTATTTTCAGTACAATATATTTTCCTCCTACTTTAGAAAAAATAGCTCACTCTACATTTATTGATTTCTTGATAAATAATTTTCAGCAACATGTTAGTAATGATAAAAAAATGATTATCTGTGGTGACTTTAATATTGATCTAGTGCATATAAATACAAATAAAGTGGCTAATACCTTTTTTGATACGATGATTTCACTAGGTTGTTCCCATCTAATTAATCGTCCAACTAGAATCGACACTAAACATAATTCTTCATCTATAATTGATAATATATTTACAAATTTTAATCTTAATATGAAAAGATTTTCAGGAATAATTATTTCAGATATATCTGACCATTTTCCAATTGTTTTAAATTTACAATTGTCTACCAAACCTCAAGATAAAGTTAAATCTACTAAAATCAAACAAAATCAAATTAATGATAGAACCATGTTTAATCTGTTTGAAATTTAAAAAAAAACAAACTGGGAATTCATAAAATCTAACGATACAGAAAAATCTTGGAATTTATTCTTGGAATACTTTATCTTAAATTTTGATAGATACTGTCCAAAAATTAATAAAGCCTCCCACAAAAATAAACTCATTCCATGGAATACTCGAGATCTTAAAAAGGCTTGTAGAAAAAAACAGATATTATATAAAAAATATAAAATATCTAAATCTGAAAATGACTTATTTATTTACAAAATTTTTAAAAATAATACAACATCTTTAGTTCGAGAAGCTAAGAAAAATTATTATTCAAATCTGTTAAAAAATTGCTCTGATACAAAAAATACATGGAATGTACTAAATAATTTACTTAATGTTAAAAAAAAATTCAAACAACTACCTGACAATTTTAATGTAAATAATGTGAATATTGTTGATTCTAAACAAATTGCTAATGAATTTAATTCTTTTTTTAGAGACATTGGTTCTAATTTAGATAATAATATAAATAATTGTAATGATGATAACTTTAAATTCTTTTTACCTGAACCTAATATACATAGTTTTTTTTTAACACCAGTAAGTTCAGATGAAATTATTAAAGTATTAAATGAATTCAAACCAAAAAAATCAAGAGATCATTATGGCATATCCATGCAGTTACTTAAATGTATTTTTCCTGTATTGGTTTATCCATTTGTTTTTCTTGTAAATTTATCTTTTGAATTAGGCGTTGTACCGGATTTCTTAAAATTATCAAATATTATCCCTTTACACAAAACTGGTGATGATACATTTTTTAATAACTATCGTCCAATTTCTCTCACCTGTCAATTCGCAAAGATTTTAGAAAAAATATTTTATTCTCGCTTTTATAGTTTTTTATCATCTTTTAATATATTATCTCCTTCTCAATTTGGTTTTAGGAAAGGATACAGTACATCACATGCAATATTTAACCTCCAGTCACAAATCAGTACCTGTTTTAATAATAACAATGTTGGCGCTATAATCTTTATTGATTTAAAAAAAGCATTTGACACAGTTAATCACAGAATATTACTTTTTAAATTAAAAAATATTGGAGTACGAGGCATTGCACTTAACTGGATAATGAGCTATTTAACAAATAGATATCAACAGTGTATATATAATGATGTAATTTCAGATAAACTAAAAGTCATAACGGGTGTACCCCAAGGCACCATCCTAGGACCCATTTTATTTTTAATTTATATTAATGATATTACAAAATCATCTTCTTTATGTAAGTTTACCATGTTCGCAGATGATACTACTTTATATTTTGAAAATACATCAGCCGAATTACTTAATTATATTTGTCAAACTGAATTAAAAAATATTAATAAATGGTTAATATATAATAGGTTATCATTAAATTTAAATAAAACTTGCTTTATGTCTATTAATTCAAGAACTATTATAAATATAAATTTAAATAACAGAAATATTGAAAGAGTTACATTTTATAAATTTTTAGGCGTAATTATAGACGATATATTAAACTGGAAACAACATATCTTGTTTTTAAAATCAAAACTAAAAAAAATCATATGGATTACCAACATTATTTCCAAATTTATAAATAAAAAAGCATTACTTCATATATATAATTCCATATTCTTGCCTAATATAAAGTATTGTAACATATTTTGGGGAAATACATATAAATCTAATGTATCATGCATATATATTCTTCAAAAGCGAATGATAAGAATTATATGTAAAAAACATTTTTTACATCATACTAATGGACTATTTATTGATAATTCTTTATTAAAAATAAATGAAATTACATATATAAGTACATGTGAATTTATGTTTAAAATTTTCAATGATCTTCATCCTGTTATAACAAATGCATTTTTTTCTGTAACTTCATCATCTCACAACACTAGGAGCATAAATAATTTCTCAATTATTAATTTCAAAAAAGAACTATGCAGAAGAACATTAATATACATTGGACCAATTACCTGGAATAAGCTTGATAATATTTTAAAAAATATTTCAAATTATAAATTATTCAGGAAACGTATGTATACAAATTTGTTATCTTCTTACTCAGTATACTTATAATCTAAATCTCATTTTTCTAATTTTATATCTTTTATCATGTCTTTTATCTAATATTGTATTATATACTAAGATCCACATTTTATTCTTATTTTAATTTATTGACGTTTATGTAAAAATTAAAAAAAAATTAATACTTTTGAGTGTTTTACTTTACAATATTTTATTTCCCCGACATTAATAATATTATTTTACTGAATTTTTGCATTTTATATTTGAATTTACTTTCATGTTTTCTTTCTTTTTAATTGACGTTTATATAAAAATAATAAAATTAAAAAAAACTGTTAGGTATTTCTTTTTTCTTTAGTAATTTCTTTAGTATTTTTTATTTCCCTCTGACTAATAATATTATTTGACTTTATTTTTAATTACATAAACATTTTGTATTGAATCTTTTTTCTTGTATACTTGATTATACTTCTTTGTTTTATTTCTCTTTATTGACACTTATATAAAAATTAGTAATTAAACTAACATTTCAGTTTGAACAAATATTTTACATTCTTTACATTATTATAAAGTATTACAAAAAAATTCCTAAAACTTATTTACTGAAAAAAAAAAAAAAAAAAAAAAAAAAAATGTTACATACAGTTCTTACCATCTTTCTAGATATTCTTTTTGTTGTGTTTTATTCAGTTTTATTCAGTTTTACTTCATTTTACTTCATTTTTTTCTTCTTTTATACTAATACATCTATATTTTTGTTTAGTGTATTATTTTATAGTACTTATTATTTATTTTAGTTATTTATTTATAAATAATTAAATGATGATTACATAATTTTATGGCAAGTTCAAACAATTTATATTATTTTTCTATTTTATTCATTGTATTGTATGTAAACAACTATGTAAACAGGAAGTCATCTAATATTTTATAATATTTTATTTATTTAGTTTTTTTTTGAACTTGCTTTAAAATTAAGGGTAATTGTCTCGATAAGCTTTAGCTTCTACAAAAACCCTGGTGCAAACATAAATCTGATAAAAAAAATAAAAAAATACTTTAAAATTTATATATATTTACTTTATATATCAATTTGAGAGAGTTACTAGAGTTACTGAGAAACTACTACTATTAATACTACAATTTCTATACTATTACACCTACCACTAATATTACTATTATTACTACAGTCACATTTATATGTAGTATACATTGTATATATTGGATACCTATTTTTTGTAATATTTATTTATTTTAAAAAATCTACTAATATTATCTTTTATTCAAAAATATGTTTTTCATATATATGTATACATAACATATACATAATTTTATATGTATAAGGTGTATACAAGTTATTAACGTATATATATATAGACTATATAATATAGTATGAATACCTCATATAGGAGAATTTCGGATGTCATATGATTGTGTTATATCAGGGAGAATGTTATATACCTGGTTATATATAACATCCGAGCTTATATAGGATATTTATAGGACCATGGTCTACTTTAGCTTCTGAATCTAAAGGAGGCCATAGTACTACTGTCTATAGTGTATATATGTCATATATTATCGACTCATTTTTTAAAATAATTGTTTTTTCGTAAATATTTTTTATAACTAGAATATTACAACATCATTATACCTACACATTATACATTTGTATATGTATTATTATACCTGTAAATCAGGTATAATTTAATAAATAAATATTATTGTTATAATATATATATATATATATATATATATATAAAGAGCTTCTGTTTCTCTAGCAGTGACCGGATAACCTCAGTCGTTGTTCGCCTATTGTGTCTATTATACTTGGAATGTTGCCTTACAACTCCTTATTTGTAACGTGGTCTCTCCATGACTTGTTTAATGCAGCACGCAGCATGCATGTATAGGCTCCACTTTTTTCTCTAATGTTTAATTTAGAGTCCAAGTGATAGAACCATATCAAGAACAGTCTCAACTGTAGCTCTAAAGAAGTTTTTTCTGAGTTTACTTGAAAGGTTAGATTTCCAGATGATGTTCAGGCTATTCAAGGCTGCCCAGCACTCCCGATTATTATGCTTATGTCATGTTGAGTTGAACCAATATAACTACCTATAGGTATCTATAGGTATCTATAACTATCTATAGATACTTGAATTCTTATACACGATTCATGGTCTGGTCAAACTATTAGTTATTACAGCTATATCATCAGCATCGTCAATATCTGTAATAAGTACATCTGGGTATCTTTTGCTTTTTCTTTTTATAAGAGTGAATCCGAGATTTTAGTTACTCTAATGATTTTTTCAATATATAATCGAGACATATAATGAATAGAAATGGTGCAAGTGTATCTCCTTGTAGTAATTCAGTAGTTATATCGAAGAAGGGTGTGTCACCATCAGGTGATCTTACCATGGAGCGAGTATTTTTGTAGAGCATCAATATGGCATTTCTGATATCAGTGGGTATACCATATATGATTAAGATATCTTTCATATTTGCACGATTTATTGAATCAAAATATTTTGAAAATTCTATAAATAGGAGAGTAACTGGAAGGTTTTTAGACTTTATCCCCTCGTCGAATGGTTAACATTTGTTCTGTAATTGATCTCTTTATTCGGAAATCATTTTGATTTTTCCTCAGTATAGGATCTATCTCTAGTCTTATCCTATTTAATAGCATCAGGTTATACATCTTAGCTGCAATTGGAGTTAGTGTGATAGACCCCTATAGTTCTTTGTGATATAAATATCTCATTTTTTAGGGAAAGTAAGTAAGCATCCTTCATTCCATCTGTCTATTGGTTCTTGAGAATATACACTATTGCACGAGTTTAGTAAGATTTCTTGAAATTCTCCTAGTTGCCATACTTCAGCTGGTATTTCATCTAAGCCAACACTTTTTCGTTTTGTATGCTTTTAGTAGCTTTCTTTAATTCATCTATTGTAAAATGCACTTTTTAGATATCTAGTTCATTTTGTATAATCACTGTACTTTCATCGTTTGATGGGAGAATTGTTGGTTTACCAAGTAGTTCCTTGAAATGAGCGTGTCATAGTTGATTTCGTTCTTTTCCACTGTTAGCTTTAAGTTTTGTTCTGTTTGAGTTCTTTCTTCCACTAACTTCATTTACTATTTTCCAGGCTAAGGCTGATTTTTTGTTACACATCGCATTTTTAATTTCACCTATTTTATTCTGAACGTAATCAGTTTGTTCCATTTTATAAGATTGTACAAGATACTTTTGAGATTCGTTGAAATGTCTGTTATTTTCTGGTGACGGTTGATTTTATTTATGTCGCGCTGCCTGGTGTAGTATGTTACGGTTTTGAGATATTATCTGTTTCCCAGGGTATTAGTTTTTTCAACTTAGGTTTCATTGGGATTACTTTAGCAGCAGCTTTCTTACAGGCAGTTTCGAAGTTAGTAATCCTTTTGCTAGCAGATAGCGAAGCTGTGGTATCCTGTAAAGCTTCAAATTTAATTTTCACTTTAGTAATAAAGGTGTCTCGGGTTTCTGTATCTGTATTTAATCTTGCCTAGTCGTAATGTTTGATTTTACTAGATTTCTTATTAGCTCTAAGTCCGGTGTGAACCCAGCTTAAGACTCAGTCTTATATTTGCTGATATAATACGATGATCAGATGTGACACTGATAAATGAGTTATAAGCTATACAGTTTTTAGCACTATTCTTTCGCTTTCTATTTATGATAATATAACAAATTTGAGCTATAGAGGCATTTGGAGATTTATGTGTCCAGGATTGACCTTGCCTTTTCTTAAAGTGTGTGGTTGGGTATAAGAATTTATTTTCTAGGAGATAATCTTTTAGCATATTACCATTTATGTTTGTTTGTTTATGAAATTAATATTTGAATCCATAATTTTAACCGATTTGTGCATTAAAGTCTCCTCCTATTATCAGTACATAATGCTGTGGTATTTGCCTTGTTAATGATATGAGATCTATATAAAATCTTTCGGTATCTTGTTCATCACTAATATTTGTTGGACTATAACATGATATAAATGTTGTCTGTGGATTTCCATGGAAATTCATTATCATTATTCTAGGTGTTATTTTATCTAAACTAGATAGTGCATTATATGCGTGAAGACTAACGAGGATTCCAATTCATTCAGAGGCGGCTTTAATACTATTTTTCCAGCTGAACAGGTTAGTAATTTACATTTTCCTATTGCATAATCCTTAATTAGTATATCATCGTGAATGAATGAATTTAGGTTAACCTATGCTCTTGTATGCATATCTCTTATATCCTGTTTTGTAAGGGGATATATCGATTTTGGAATAAAAGCGATTTTGTAGCAAGTTAAGGTTACTATATTTCCGGTAATTTGCTGGAAATTAAGGGGGTATCCCACTACAACTTGCTAGAAAATCGCTTTCTAGCAAGAATTCCGGACATTATTTCCGGAAATACTGGTAGTGTGATACACCCTTAACAAAACAGGATATAATATGCATACAAGAGCATAGGTTAACCTGAATGAATTCATAAAACTATTCAAGTGGAGATAGTCATGGCAGCGTAATGGCGTGCGTTTACATGTATAATATAGGAGATAGGTAACAGTAAATATCGTATAATTTCTTTTACGATATTTATAATATTGCCAACAAAATGTCACCATTATATACTAGACATATATACATTAATATTTATTTGGTTTATTGATATCTATTATATATGCATACGTAATTAATGATTGAAATAAAAGTTATTTTTTTTATGAAAATTCTATAAAAAATTAAGTATAAAGTTTTTATATAAGTATTTATATATAATACTGATAATATCTTTTTTAGGTATATATATCTAGTAAAACTACAAAAATTATTACATTTCATATTTAACAAATAAATAATATAAGTTTATATTATTACAGTAATACATAGACTATTATAAGTTTATTTATATTTATATTATTAGAGTAATACAAATATAATATATATGTATATATATATATATATATATATATATATATATATATACATATATATAGGTTATAGTAATA
Organism: Osedax fenrisi; assembly: GCA_964019155.1. Classification (NCBI taxonomy): domain Eukaryota; kingdom Metazoa; phylum Annelida; class Polychaeta; order Sabellida; family Siboglinidae; genus Osedax; species Osedax fenrisi. The sequence continues at coordinate 56,408,238 of OZ025242.1, forward strand.
TGTAAACATATATATGGATATGTATAGGTAATACCTACTAGGTATGTAACAATAATAACTAATAATACACAATAAATAATATTTATAATACATATTTTTATATACCCATATAAAATACTATTTTATAGCATTTTTATTGCATATTTTTGTTGTTGAAATATTGATACAATAAATAAAATATAAAAAAAATAATATTTAAGCATACGATACCCCTTAAGAAAATATAAAACTTATGTAATAACTATTATTTTATGATATCATACATAATCATAGATAAAATATATTTATATCTGTGTAGTTAATCATATATTTAAAATACATACGATGACATATATAATATATCATTTAAAATGTATGGAAAAATATAAATTTTATACAATTTAATAACCGAGTATTTTTATAAATATTATCTAGATCAATATTTACATATATTTTATAAATATCATTAATATATTTTAAATTTCCAAAAATACTTTTTGTAATTATTCAATTGTAACACCACAATGTATAGCAGCTTATATAGCCTATGTGGTTAGTTTAAGGGCCAGCGCAACACCCTGAGTTTAACATGGTGGAGATAGCAAAATCATGTAATACTAAAAATAGATTCAATCTTTGTATACTTCAAAATATTAACTAATTTTTTTTATATATTATATAACTAACATTTATCTACAAATATAACTATCGAGTATGAGATTTAGATTATTAAAATTATATTAAAAATGGACTAACATAATAGCTATTTCTAGAAAAAAAAATATGCAAGAAATTTCAATAAAATATAAAAAATATTATATATCATTGAATAATGTATTAGATTTATATAGTTATATCTGAAGAGTAATATAGTATTAATATAGTGTGAACATGTCATGTCATTTGAATAAGTATTTCTATAATCGAAAGTGGTTCAAACATAGATGGTAACAGTTTTTTTATTCAGAGATATTCACGTTTTAAAAATTAGAGATTAGAAAAAATCATCATATTTATATTCATATAGTTCATGAACTATTTTTCAGCTCGTATTTATAAATGCTTATTTATGTCACTTTTAAGTATGTGTATGCACTGTGCGATATACCATTGCAAAGAGAAATAATCAAATATTATGATTATTATATAACAAATATTTTAAAAAATAATATTTTATTTTTAAAATCAGGGTGTGGCGCTGGCCCTTAAAGAATCATATGTAATAGTTGATATCAAATATACATGTATTTATAATAATTATAAATTCAATTTCAATAATATATTTATTATTTAATAGATAATAAATAATAAATAATACACAGATATTCTGAATTATAAAACTGTGATTTCATACATTATGTAATAATTCACAATGTTATATTCTTCGACAATTGCATTGATTCCTAACTCAATGTATAATTACAACAATGAATAACGTATGACAGTAGTGGTATTAGTAGTTGTAGTTGTTGTAGAATCTTTAGGCAGATTCTTCTTGTGTGGTCTTGTTTAATTCTTCCATTATTAGTCTACAACAAACATTATCTTCCATTGCCATGCCTGCAAGAGGTTGTGGTAGTAGTAAGAGTAGTAATAGTGGTATATTTGGTAGTAGTAGAAGTAGGTTAGGTTTAGAAGAGTATACAGTGATATACAGATTACAGTGACTATTTGGTATTATAGTAGTGTGAGGAACATGTGTGTCTGTATACTATCTGCTTCAGAGGAAGGGAGGGGGACACATTAGTCACTACCCGGCACACTGGCCTAGTGGTAAGTAGTGTACCGGGTACATGTGTACCTACCTACAGACTTGAACATAGTTGTCTCACTTCTGTCTGATGCTTTAGTTCCATTGATCACTTCTCCCAGTTCTGCGTAGATCTCACTCTGTGGGGTACGGGGGAAAGGGTGGTTAGGGGGGTTAGAGTAGGGGTGATGGTACCGGTGGGGTAATAGGGTAGGGTGTGCCAGTAGTGGTACAGGGGATTAGTATCGAGTAAGCGTGAGATTAACTACAGCAATAGTATGCCATAATGATCATGCTAATAATGTATAAACTTGTATCACTAGAGCTGCTATTCTAAACTCATTATTATATTTGTTTGAAATAGTGTTCATATAAGTATAATTATATATATATACACATGTATCTATAAATATATATATATATATATTATATATATATATATATATATATTATCTATATCTATATCTATATCTATATTCATATCTATATCTATATCTATATTCATATCTATATCTATATCAAGATAAAATTTAAAATACTTGGTTGTAATGGAGAACTTCAAATCTTTAAAAAAATATCAAGTTCTTGAGAACTTCAAATCTTTTAATAATGTAACGAAGAAAAAAATGAGATATTAATAAATTAATTATTATTAATTAATAAAATAATAATAAATAATTATTAATTAATATTTTAATTAATTTCTGCTGAGCAAGCTCGACATGGTAAGGTAAGGTATTAATTAATAAATTATAATTGAATAATTAACAATTAATAATTATTAATTACTTATTGAATACTTTACTATTCTAATAATCATATATCTTAATATATACACCATAGCAAAAATACACTAGTAGTCTAAATATAAATATTATACTTAACAAATATATATATATATATATATATATATATATATAAAAAAACTAACACATAGCATGTCCAATTGAAAGTATTATAATAAGTTACATTCTAATACAATAATATAATAATATAATATATATATACAAATAGTTTATATATACATAGTGTATTATGATTATATATTATATATCACTTTAAAAATGTAAATTTATATATATATATATATACAGTGATAGGCAGGATCGAGATCAGGTCAGAAAGATAGGATCGGGATCGGCAAAGGATCGGGTAACGAATGGAGGATCGGGAAAAGGATAGGGATCGGTGATCCCGATCCATAAAAAAAGGATCGGTGCCCATCATTGCATATACGATACTCTAATATTATTATATTTATTTATAAGAATATTAAAAACATATTAGTATTATATTATTACATTGATATGATATTGTATTGATCATTATTTTGTAATGTTTTCCAATGTATTGCAAGACTAGGTAAAACCTACGTAGTATTTAAATAATAATTATTATTTTTACCATAATAGAATTTAATCAATTGATATCATATAAGTAAACCACCGACTTTGACTCAACGTACATTGTACGTCGTACAATGAGTAGATATTTGTATCCAATTCAATGCATCTATATAAATAAATTATATTTAATTCACTATATCATATAGTCTATATGATATACATTAATATATTCATTTAATTCAATTGAATTATTATTGAAATATAATACAATATATTATTACAAAATATTATTTACAATTATTAACAATTTATATTACATAGGTAGGCTATTATACCTATTATACCTACATATATATTGTTTCGAATTATGAAATAAAATCGTATTAATTGAATATATAAATAATATGCTGATCGGGATCGGGTAAGAAACGTAGGATCGGGATCGTGAAAAGGATCGCATAAGAAAATAAATAGAGGATCGGGATCGCTAATCCAGGAAAAAAAATCGGTGCCCATCACTGTATATATATATATATATATATATATATGCTATATATAGAGAATTAACATACAGAGAAAATCAGATTTAAAGTTTAGTGAAATTATTCAATAGAAATTAATTACAAAAATACATAATAATATATCACTATAACATATTTATAAAACAAGTATTTTATAATAAGAAAAATTATATAAATATATATTTATTATATATTTTTTATATTTTATAATTATATAGAATACTATAGTACAGATATAGATGTTATAAAAATCATTTTTACATAGTTATATAAAAGATTTTGTGAAGAAAAGACATAACACTCCCTATCTATGCAATGTAATTAATACCTACTCCCTGCCGCTGCTGGCAGTAGTATTGAAATCACTGAATTAGATTTAGGTTTGACGCAATTTTTATACAACAATGTTTTCATTGTTATATTTAATTACATGCAATATAAGTTAGCTTTTACATTTAACATTTATCCGAAAATACAACCTATTGGCGCTGTTCATATTTTGTGTAAAAAATCGAATTACATGATTTAGCCTAAGTGTTATGACTTTCCTTAGAAAAATCTTTGGTTATATAATATATAGAGATATCATTTGTACAAGAAATTATAGATACATACTATAAGTAATTTTAATAATACTAATGTTATTTATTTTTGTTAATGAAAATTTTGTAGGCACTCTTTATATAAGACAGCATACCTTAAGTGATCTACTAGTTTTAGTTTGATGCGTATTCTTCGTGCTTTTCGAAATATAGAAATATTTATATATTTTCGTTATCATAATGTCATCGCTATAGTGATAGAGTGATGACTCATCACGCACAGACCTTAGAAGCTATGATATCTCCTGATTCTTTGTAGCAGCCGTCGTATGTATCGCAGTAAACCTTACAACATTTCATCACCTCTACACTGAACTCACAGGATGCTGGGTTGCAGGCACCTATAGCTGTTGAAAGAGGGGAGGCTTCATTATGATCATCTAATCATAATGCATGTATGTATGTACATATTTATATATGTATGTATATATATATATAGTATAGATGCAATAATACCACAATACTTCACAATCACTATGAGATATACAGACTATGTATACAGAATTTTGACTACTAATTTTAAACCTTATATTCTCAGTATTTTGATTTATCCCAATACTACACTACTAAATAACAGTGTAACTATGTTATTATTACTGTTGCAATGTTCATATTATGTAGATGTGTCATAATATTTACATTCTCAATATTTTTATTTTATATATTTATATTCTAATAAATGTTACAGGTTACAATATCCTTCATAATACTTTCATTTATAGGTTTTTATTAACAGAAGTGATAGAATTATACCATATAAAGTTAGAAAAGCTTTAAAGTTAGAGTATTTTATAATTGAGTACTTTTATGAATTTTTAAGGTATAAACGCATAAAGGTGTACCTGGTACCCGAGGTACATAGTACCCCTTAATTACTACTCTATATTGGATACTTAAATTAGAACCACTAGTTTTAATGCAATAAACTCTAACATTGGAGATGTATGTATTAAGAGAAAATTAATTTAGATATTATACATTCTAAATGATAAATATCATATTTATCAATAATATTACAGTTATAATTAATGTATTATTTATTTATCTTAAAGATATAATAAATTATATAATGATTAATACTTAAGTTAAATATCAACGTACACATAAGCTAGCATAAAGCACACATACACACACACATACACACGTGTACCGTTGATATGAACGCCAGGCTTCAGTGCGGTGGGGTCAGCCAGACAAACACTTGCCCCGAAGGTCGTACTACAGACAAGGTCGGCCCCGTACACAGCCTCCTCTGCAGTCTGACACAATGTGAACCTTACACTGGTCTTGTGGCCGGTCAGTTCCTTGACCATTAGGCTAGAGTTCGAGTAGGTGCGACTGTAGATTCTCACCTGTGTATACCAGCAGTGGTAGTGGTAGTGGTAGCGTGCTATGTTATACTCCGTATAGATAAGCTCGTTGCTACTTGGTAGTGTAGTGTATTGAAATAATGGTTACACGTAAAATTATAGATAAATTATTCTATAAGTAATTTTATAAATACAAATTTTCATATTTTTCGAATACTCAGGTTTATTTCTAGTATGTGTGATATTGTTCAGATCATTATTTATAGAATATAATAGTGTCTATAGAATATAATAGTATTTATAGTTTTATTTATTTTCTTTATAGTATAATTTATAGTATATAATGGTATAAACGTTATATTTTCATTAATGATGAGACAATTTTGAGAAAAATTATTATTATATAGAAAATTTTATATAGATTAATATATTCAAATTATTTTCAATTACTCATTGGATTGTGCTAATATGAAATACAAATTTGTAAAAATAGAATATTTAAAAGCTAAGCCTTATTACTAATTGTAGTGTCTATGTATAGCTCCCACATTAATATTACAATATTAACAATGACATGTTAGTCTAGCAGGATGACATATTACAATAAAGTGAATTATTCATTGTAATCAACTTCATTAACATACATAGTTATGAATACAAAGAAAAGAATAGAATGCTATGTTTATTAATCGCATTATAATCTTGCATCATTTACATTTATGATATTCCCTCTCTTTATTACATTGTATTTATAGGACTGAAAGCCGTATTGATTGAATATAAGTGATGTTATTCATAACGTAATACGCACCTCTGTAATAGGGAACAATCGGCACATCACCTTATAATGAGATCTGGCTTGATTTCCTGATCCCAATATAGCCAATACCTTAGATTCAGGATCAGCTAGGTACTGTGTATTAGTGTTTTATTGTTAGTGATACTATACCCATTCCTACCTCACTACTACTATTACATTATATAAACTTAATTCTAACCATACTTGCAATGCCGGATACAACAGCAGTTCTGATTTCAGTAACACTACCGCCATCTATTATCTAAAATTTAATTTATATTATAATTATTGTTATTAAATTTATATAAATAATATTTATTAAATATAATAAACTACTTATTAAGAAATATTATCCTGATTTTAAGATAAATAAGATACTAATTTCAAAATATAATTAGAAAAATAACTCTATCCTATGTGAAGTTCACCTATATTATAAGTCTTACAATGGGTGGCCCACATTATGATGATTATAAGGCACTACCTAACATAGATGTGGTGGCCCACATCTATGTTAGGTAGTGCCTTATAATCATCATCATCATCAGCATCATCATCATCATCATCACTATCATCGGCATCATATACTGGTGAACATTAGGTAAAAACTGCTAACTGCTTCTAATTGACCATCCGTTGAATTGAAAGCAAACAGCCAAGCCATTATCTTTGGAATGTCTTGATTCTTCGGAAAACTCGATACAATTTTAGTGCTCAAGGTAGTGTTCGCATTGTCATAGCATGGCATCACGTACAGATTACTGAAATGCATAAGTTACGGCATGTATATATATATGGCATGCATATCAATAGGAGATAATTCCTTTAACATATTATTTATATTCACTATAATGAATACAATAATTATTGTTGTTATTATTTATGAACCATATACATATATTTACATTCCTTACACACTATATACACAATTATGAAATATATTCTATATGTATATATATACATGGATTAATAATTATACTGCTGCTGCTGCTACTGCTGCTGCTACTGCTACTGCTACTACTACTACTACTACTACTACTACTATTCTATTGGTTGTACATTGGCCTTATGAAACATACTCTTCACAACACTATTATCTATCCTACAAATAGTAGTACTGTAGTTCTAATATTATACATCGTATGTTGTGGTTATTGTGGTATACTACCTTTTAATTAGATAGATATATTATATCATAAACGCCACGTCTCTCCATGCATACAACCCATGTTAAATCTCAGCCTGAGTGATTTTGTCAATCTGAGAATATCTGCTAGACTGAGATATAACATGGGGGCTGTATGCATAGAGGCATGGCTTATAAGATATAATAATCTATCCAATTAAGAAGTAGTGATGACCATAATAAGAACAGCACATCGTTAGAGAGTTCAGTATACGACACCACAAGCCAATACTACTAGCAGTGTTAGTGATACCCAGCAAACAGTAAGAGCAGCATAATAGCAGCATAACAGCAAATGCTAGAGCATCAAATGTTTACATTGTGCTATTAATCTGCTATTAAATGTCTATTATGCTGCTATTATGCTGCTATTAATTTGTAATGATATTATGCTGCTGTTATGCTGATATTATGCTGCTATTAATTTTAAATGTCTATTATGCTGCTATTATGCTGCTATTATTATAATAGCAGCATAATAGACATTTAATAGCAGCATAATAGCACAATGTAAACATTTGAGGCTCTAGCATTTGCTGTTATGCTGCTATTATGCTGCTCTTACTGTTTGCTGTGATACCTACTGGGTGATATTAACCCTTGCATTGTAGGTATGTCTAGCACTGTTCTTAGCGGCTGTACTATAGCCCCGTCGTGCCTAGAGAAGATAGCTAAGGCCTTCTCTAGTTCATCGTATATCAACTCGAAGCGTAGGGCACTAGTCACCTTGTCTGCATTCACGAATATAGGGTAACGCATCATCTCCTTAGTATCCTGCTACTGCTCCTCCTGCTACTGATACTGCTGCTGATACTGCTGCTGATGCTTCGGGCTATTGTGGTGGTGGTGGTGGTAGTGGTAGTAGTGGTAGTAGTAGTGTTAGTGGTAGTAGTGGTGGTGTTGGTAGTGGTGGTAGTCGTAGTGGTGGTTATGGTAATGGTAGTGGTAGTAGTCGTTATGGAGGTAGTTGTGGTGATGTTGGTTATGGTGGTGGTAGTGGTGGTTATGATGGTGGCAGTGGTGGTAGTGGAGGTGGTAGTGTTGCATGTGAGAGTTAGTTAGGTAATTATTATGTGTAGTGATGTTCAATGATGTGGGTATAGGAATACTCATATGTGTATTTATCTAAGTATGTATGTCTGTGTGTGTGTGTGTATGTGTAGATATGTTTATGTAGATGTATATGTAAGTATGTGGGTGTTGCTGCTGTTGAAAGTATTTATTTAAACACATCATTAATGATAATAATACTATAATGTGTAATGTTTGAATAATATTGGCTGAATAGCGAATAAAGATACACATATAATAATATATAATTAGAATAGAAATAAACATGTGTATGTAGGTGTAGGTGTGTAGGTATATGTATCTAAGTGTGTGTTTGTAGGTGTAGGTGTAGATATGATTATAAGTATAGATGTAGGTGTATACACACATATATGTAGTTATAATAAACTTATGATAAATCTGTACTAATCACTCTTATGTAGATCCTACACCATACATACACCTACACCTACACCTACACCATACATCATACGTACACATACACTTATATCATATATATACATGTAAATACAATAATTATTATGTATTAAGGGTGCGACTTCGGAAATTGAGATTGTTTCTTTATTTTATTATTACATAAATAACCAATATTCATGGGTAGCTATTTATTTATAATAACATAATGTGATAAGTTATCGCCTGTATATATATCATACATTTTTCATAATTATATTATAAATATTTAGAATGAATAATTACTAATTTCACTCATTCAAAAACTATCAAGTCCTTCAATAATGTTTTAAATTAAATGACATTTTCAGACAATTTAGAATATATATAACTACATAATAAATTCATTTTTTAATATAATAATTAGTAAATTTTAAAATACTCATAATTTTATCTTTTATTTTAAAAATAATAATTTATTAGTTAAACATAATTTTATATTAATTATTTTCTTTTATATTCTATAAAAAATGTAATTATTATAGATCTATATAATATCTATCACTATGTTTAATATTGTATTTAATAAACCACTATTTTTCCTATTAAATACATGTAAAAAAATGTATAGAACATAGTCACACTTACCCTTAAGATCATGTTAACATGTTAAGATCAACATTTATATATATGTATTTTTTTTTATATTTTAATAGGTTACTTATATATATACAAATATATTATACTATTTTAAAATGTGAAATGGTTTAAAATTCCAAATCTGACTTATTGGGTAAATCAATATATAGAGGAATACACACACACACACACACACACACACACATATATATATATATATATATATATATATATATATATATATACATTTATAAGTTGTTTTTATATATATAATTAAAGTGTGTATTTATTAAGGATACTTACATAGTGGATAATTCTAGTAAACTGATGACAAAATAGTACATTCATATTTATATATAGGCATGTGTGTGTGTGTGTCTCTCTCTATTTGTTTGTGTGTGAGTGGGTGTATGTGTATAAATGTGTGTGTGTGTGTGTGTATGTTGGTGTATGTGAAAATCATAAGGACTATATATATATTATTATAGTTATAAATAAGCAGGGTTCATTTTAGTCTTTGTATACACAAGAAATGTATGTATTTTATTATAGTAAAATGTAGATACACTCACAAGTACACTAAACTAAACACTGTCAATAATAACCATATATACACAAACACATGGTCTTGTATGCATATACCAAATAAAGAATACATTCAATATGTATATTATATATATATATATATATATATATATATATAGTTTACTTTGTATATAATAAAATGTATAACTATACTCTATATGAAGTAAAATGAAAATAATGAATATTGTGTATATATATATATATATATATATATATATATATATATATATATTATTGTTATATATAATAAACAGCTGTATATGTTGTTACCATGTTGATAACAAATAATTGCAAATTATCTTGATAAAATTATGATACTTTTTACTATTTACAGATAATTATATGTAAATAGTCTATTCTAATAGTCTACTATAATCTATTATAATAGAATAGAATAAATGTATTGATATTTTAAATTAATTTTTCTTTTTTCCTTGAGTTATACTTCTACTCAAAAGGCATTATAATTACCATAAGACCTAAGTATATTTTATTTGTTGACACTAATATGCTAGTAAGATGATAAAAGGTTCTGTGAACATGCATAGGGGGACAAGTGTTGGGAAATGTGTCATTATAATTTAGTTTGAATAATTTTTCATATATTATTATTATATTTTTTTTATTCTAAGAGTTACATAATATTTATAAAATATAATTTAAATAAATAAAATAATTAATTATATATTTGTATTTTTATTTAATCTAATCGCATGATATATACATTAATATATGCATTCATCTATCTAACATATTATCATATTATATTATAGTCATATTTTATAATTAGTAATAATTGAAGTTTAATTTTATTTTTAAATGAAATAATACTTGTTTTTTTTTGTAAAAATGTTGATGCTTTATTGCACTAGAGTAAGAGAGCAGTGTTTGTAGCCTGACAGCTGGATAGGTTAATCATTAATTAAGAAAACTGATATTATTGTTCCTATCTAAAAGTTATCTTAGATTAACTTAGTCCATCATTCTGATTGATAATATCAAATTAGTCATGTGATGTTCTATTTATATACTTAAAAAACAATATTACATAGTATATATATTTATAATGTAGTATAAGTTTTATTTAAAAAACATAAATAAATGTATCATATATATAAATATATATAAAAAAATGTATTTCATACTTGTATATAAATACAACATACACATTCATGAATTATATAATGAATAACATATGTGTTTATTAGGAGACTGATGTTTACTTGTGCAAGAGTCTAGCTCACAGGGGGCAGCATGAGATACACATGTGAAATAAGAAATACATACTGGACACCAGTTGGGATTTATTTAAATCACAAATTAAAAACTACTCACAATCAAATCTATCTATTTAACCTAGATTATTATCATACCTCATTGCTCCCATTAGTTATTGTTATCATTATTATGATATAATGGTTACTACTACTATTACTACTACTACTACTACTACTACTACTACTACTACTACTACTACTACTACTACTACTACTACTACTACTACTACTACTACTACTACTACTACTACTACTACTACTACTACTACTACTACTACTACTACTACTACTACTACTACTACTACTACTACTACTACTACTACTACTACTACTACTACTACTACTACTACTACTACTACTACTACTACTACTACTACTACTACTACTACTACTACTACTACTACTACTACTACTACTACTACTACTACTACTACTACTACTACTACTACTACTACTACTACTACTACTACTACTACTACTACTACTACTACTACTACTACTACTACTACTACTACTACTACTACTACTACTACTACTACTACTACTACTACTACTACTACTACTACTACTACTACTACTACTACTACTACTACTACTACTACTACTACTACTACTACTACTACTACTACTACTACTACTACTACTACTACTACTACTACTACTACTACTACTACTACTACTACTACTACTACTACTACTACTACTACTACTACTACTACTACTACTACTACTACTACTACTACTACTACTACTACTACTACTACTACTACTACTACTACTACTACTACTACTACTACTACTACTACTACTACTACTACTACTACTACTACTACTACTACTACTACTACTACTACTACTACTACTACTACTACTACTACTACTACTACTACTACTACTACTACTACTACTACTACTACTACTACTACTACTACTACTACTACTACTACTACTACTACTACTACTACTACTACTACTACTACTACTACTACTACTACTACTACTACTACTACTAATACTACTACTACTACTACTACTACTACTACTACTACTACTACTACTACTACTACTACTACTACTACTACTACTACTACTACTACTACTACTACTACTACTACTACTACTACTACTACTACTACTACTACTACTACTACTACTACTACTACTACTACTACTACTACTACTACTACTACTACTACTACTACTACTACTACTACTACTACTACTACTACTACTACTACTACTACTACTACTACTACTACTACTACTACTACTACTACTACTACTACTACTACTACTACTACTACTACTACTACTACTACTACTACTACTACTACTACTACTACTACTACTACTACTACTACTACTACTACTACTACTACTACTACTACTACTACTACTACTACTACTACTACTACTACTACTACTACTACTACTACTACTACTACTACTACTACTACTACTACTACTACTACTACTACTACTACTACTACTACTACTACTACTACTACTACTACTACTACTACTACTACTACTACTACTACTACTACTACTACTACTACTACTACTACTACTACTACTACTACTACTACTACTACTACTACTACTACCTCTACTACTACTACTACTACTACTACTACTACTACTACTACTACTACTACTACTACTACTACTACTACTGAGAGAGAGAGATCAATATATATATATAATTTGTGTACATGTATATAGAGTATAGTATACTATGAACGTATAATTTCCACGTTTTTAAATAATATCAGTATCAAATTCTAACCTTTATTAATTCTGTTCCCTAAACCAAACTTAGGTTTATTAAATAGAGCTTTAGTGTCAAGAAATTCATTTATTTCTCCGAAATATTGTGTGTTTGGTGCACCATATTCCAATTGTTGGCACCCAAATCAATTAGTATCTATAATAAAAAAGGATTAATTATTAAATAGTAAATCTATATAAATGGATAAAGCTACAGTAAAGTTATATAAGATGAAATAACTACTTTCAATATTAATAGATAACTATCTTAAGTTAAGATTATTAACTAATTAATAAGTGATACTCGATTGAGGGTTTATATGTAGAGAAAATAATACAACTAATAGATAAGTACAATAAATGAAATACAAATTATATTATTGAAAATATGTGAAATATTCATATAATATAAAATAGATAATTAAATTATATACTAACATTAGAGTATTTTGTTCTTAGATAGTTAATCATTCATCGTATCTGATCAGCAGTTTTTTCTGTTACAAATTCAGTTGAAAATATTATTGCTATATCATTATTAATAAATTATAAAATTAATAATGTTATTTTTACTTATGTTTAGGTTAAGTTCGTATTCTCTCCATAACTTAATTATGAATAAATATTCTATATTCTATATTTGTTATGTGGACCATATTTATAATTATATGTATTATATATATATGGAAGTAAAAATATTGTATTTTAATAGCAGACTATAATAATTACAAATTTTTTTTTTAATTTTTCTAATTTAATAGATTCAATATATTTGTTATATTATGAGTGAGAAATAATCCAATGAAATAAAATTTCCAAAAAATGAAAGAATTCCAGGGGACAACCAATGGAATCAATGCGAATATATTAGTAATATATAGTATATTATATTAACTAAATATTTCTTCTGTAATTTTTACATTTTTTATAAGTAGGAAATACTCACTTTTATCACCGTACCCTATATATCCTATCGGTCATATAAATATTATGTATAAATGATTAATTTAATAGATTTAAGTTTGGGTCAGTAATTTATCGTCACATGACCGCTATGTCAATGTTTATATTTATTTTGTTATATATGAAATATTAAATTCATAATATAATATATTAATAAACAAGAAGTGATTATAATATTATAATTATTTCATAACAATTTTAAACAAAATTGAGGCAAATTTTGTAAAAGGTCAATATTAAATATTACATTTATATTATTGTATTTTAATTTATAATAGTTATTTTAACAGGCCAATGAAAACGGGCACAAATAATTTCTATATATAATAATTGCAATCGGTTGATAGGAGCGAATTATACATGACAGAATTAACATCTAATTAACTATAATCTACTATTGAAAACTGGCTACTAATAGTACTATTATGTCGTATATAAAACTGATGATATGTATTTATATATAAATAATTTATAAGTATATTGTTAAATATATGTACATTTTGATGTTAAGTTAATATATTTTACACAATTATATATATCGGTAATGTATCGCGAAGTACCACTTGCACTTTTCGTCTCATCACGACCCACCAACCTACCACAACTATTATATACAAATTATCTGTGCCGGTTTTCATGCGGAACCAGTATTTAATACATAAATGCATGTAATATAATATTACAATTTATACATACAGGTATATATTACCTGTATTTATTATTAATACGAAAATTTCGCTGAATTCCTAATGAATGTATTTTATATTAGATTTGACCTATTTAAATTTGTCACAAGTTTCCATGAACCAAAATTACATATATTATAATTATTAATTTCAAATAAAACTTGTTTATAAAATTATTTAGTAATATTGATAATTAAAATGTAGATATTTCTATTTTATAGAAAATATTAGATGCAAAAGTTTTTTAGAGTTTGTGGTAGTCTCTGTTGTATTGTTGCATGCCTTTATACAGTATTATAAGTAGTAGCAATAGCAGTATTAGTATGTAGTCATTTATTTTGTATGTCTGTATACATTAGTATTAGCATTAGCAGTAAGAGTTATAGTGTATGGTAGTCTTTGTTGTGTTGTTACTTATGAATTTCTTAGTGAAGAGGTATTGGTTGGGTCCTGATATGTTGCATCGTTTACATATCTGCAAAAATATCATACTAGTATCGAATATCTTTAACATAATATAAATATATTTTCTGATTATATACATTATAGACATTATTATAATGATTATAGCATTATTATATGGTATAACTTCTAACCTTTACTAATTCTAGGTATACCCTAAACAAAACTTAGGGTTGAAGAGGGCCTTAGTTCCAGAAATTCATGAATCTCATCCAAAAATGGTGCGTTTGGTGCACCATATTCCGATACACTACTCTGATTCACATAAGTTATCCTCTAAAATAAAAACAGAGTAATTACTAAATATTATACTATACAGTGGAGCTATGTTAGATGAAATAAGTCCTTTCAATATTAATCGATAACTATCATAATTAATTAATAAGTGATATTATATTGATAAGATTATAATATTATACACGTGTCAGTGTTATATATTGTATATGAACAGTAGGTAATTTATTTACTATAAGTCGATATACTAGATTATAGAATATTTGTTAATCATGAATTTGTTCTCGAATAATCAAAATATCATGACAGGTATTAAATGCAAAGCCTTATACAACTAACTTAGTTACTATAGTGATATTATATTGATAAGCCTAATATAGAGAAAATAATACAAATAATAACTATACAAATAATAACTAACTTATACAAACTATACAAATAATAACTAACTTATTATTTGTATTATTTTCTCTATATGTAGATTATCAATATAATATCACTATAGTAATTAAGTTAGTTGTATAAGGCTTTGCATTTAATACCTGTCATGATATATTGATTATTCGAGAACAAATTCATGATTAAAAAATATTCTATAATCTAGTAAATCGACTTATAGTAAATAAATTACCTACTGTTCATATACAATATATAACACTGACACGTGTATAATATTATAATCTATTAAAAGTAGTGTCATATATACTATATATATATATATGATATATAGTATTCATTCAATTGTTAGATACAAAAAAATTTTTTTTGTATAGTTCTATAATTATTACAATAATTATTATATAATAATTATAATTATTCTAATAACTTATAGTTTTGTATAACTTTAATTATTAAATTAATACCATTAAAGTTTATTATAATAATTAATAATTATTAATAATTATTAATTATAGACTATAGTCAGTGATGGGCAGGATCGCGATCATAGATCCGCGATCCGATCCGGATCGGGATCGGGTACGCAAGCGAGGATCGGGATCGGCAAAGGATCGGATAACGAAAAGAGGATCGGGATCGGAAAAGGATAGGGATTGGCGATCCCGATCCATAAAAAAAAGAGCGGTACCCATCATTGCATATACGATACTCTAATATTATTATATTAATTTATAAGAATATTAACAACATTTTAGTATTGTATTATTACATTGATATGATATTGTATTGATCATTATTTTGTAATGTTTTCCAAGGTATTGCAAGACTAGGTTAAACCTACTAAGTATTTAAATAATAATTTGTATTTTTACCATAATAGAATTTAATCAATTGATATCATATAAGTAAACCACCGACTTTGACTCAACGTACAATGTGTAGATATTTTTATCCAATTCAATGCATTTATATAAATATATTATATTTAATTCACTATATAGTGACTATATCATATAATCTATATGATATACATTAAATATATGCATTTAATTCAATTGAATTATTATTGAAATATAATCAAATATATTAATAATAAATATTATTTACAATTATTAATAATTTATATTACATAAGTAGGTTTTAAAAAATTTATATTACCTATTATAACTACATATATATTGTTTCGAATTATGAAATAAAATCGTATTAATTAAATATATAAATAATATCGTGATCCGGATCGGATAAAAAACTTAGGACCGTGATCGGATCTGGTAACGAAGTGAGGATCGAGATCGGGAAAATGATCGCATAAGAGAATAAATAGAAGATCAAGGAAAAAAGGATCGGTGCCCATCACTGACTATACTATAGTCACTATAATTTATAGTGTATTTAAATATGTATTTAAATGGTACCTGGTCAAAAGCTTCGCGATTGATGCGTGATTTGAACGTCCGCAAAATTGTTTATTCGAATTAGTGAATTTACAATATAAGGCGTATGAATCATACGCCGTATTATTGTTTGTACAAACATTAATATTTTTAGTTTTAGTTATTTTCACTTGTTTGGTTTGGTTTTGTTGGGTTTTGTTGGGTTTAGTTTTAATATTGCTAGGTTTTTGTACCTGCATTACATCCCAAGTGAGCCTATAGGCTATATATAAAACACACACACACACATATATATATATATATATATATGTTAATGATAAGCCGTTGCATGTATGATAGTCTATAAATAGGCATACGCTAATTATAATGGCCAATCATAAACTATTGTAAAATCACTAATTCGAATAAACAATTTTGCGTGGGTACAAATCGCGCATCAATCGCGAAGCTTTTGACCATAATCAATTTAAATGATTTAGACTGATATCGGCCCCCGATATGTCACGTAACTAACCGATATGTCAAGTTAATAATGCGTATAGGGCTTGTATAATATTATATTAATATATAAACATACGGTATTATTATATGTATGTATTATACCGAGTCAAATGTATATATAAAACACGAATTCACTACTCGTTGAATAATGTAATGAAAAACTCTCGGTTTGACACGTGACTTATTGGGGACCGATGTCTGTATTCAGCATTTAAATAATTTACAATATAATATCATTACATTATTTACTAAATAATTTAGTATATTCGTTTATGTATTTAATACGTATATAGTATATACGGGGGAGGGTCATAACCGGATCGCAGGATCTAAATATGAGGCGTGTGTGTAAAGTACACTGCGCCTATATTCATATCAGTGAAGAATCATACTAGATTTAATTATATAATGAAATGAATTAATTTCAAATGAATTAATAAAAACCAATTCAAATTAATTAAAATCAATTCAAATTAAGTAATACAATTATATTAAAAGTAATGAATTAATAAAAAACAATTCAAACTAATTAAAATCAATTCAAATGAAATAATAAATATATATTTATATAAATACTATTTATTCATTTTAATTGTATTGATAACTATAATATATATATATAATTATATTATATATATATACTATTTATTAAATAGTATATATATATAATATAATTATATATATATATTATAGTTATCAATACAATTAAAATGAATAACATATATATATATATATATAAATATAATATAGTATATAACATATATAATATATAATACAATATATATGTATGTATATGTTTATATGTATATATATATATATATGTGTTATATTATATAACTTATATACTATATTATATATGTTATATACTATATTATATTATATTTATATATATATAAATATATAAATATAATATAGTATATAACATATATAATATATAATATAGTATATAAGTTATATAATATAATACATATATATATATATATATAAATATAAATATAATATAGTATATAACATATTATATGTCATATATAATATATAATATAGTATATATATATATAATATATGTGTATTATATATATATATATATGTGTTATATTATATAACTTATATACTATATTATACATATATTTTTACATTTTTCGGTTTTCGGACTGCATACTGTGCTTATAAAGCAATCGGCCGTCCATATATATTTTAAGTTAATGTTTCATATTAAATAGGTAGGTTTTCAGTAGTTTCTTGAAGTTGGGAGTTGATGGTGTAGTACGGATGGATGTGGGGAGAGTGTTCCACGAGTATGGGACGGATATTGCCCATGCTCGAGTGTTGGTTGAATGTAATTTATGTTTAGGAGGAAGTTGAAGTAGAAACGTATTGGTGGAGCGTGTAGTGGTACTAGTTGGTAATTTAAGTTTGAGTAGGGATGCTAGGTAGTCAGGAGAGTCATGGTGGATTGCTTTATGAGACAGTAGTAGAGTTTTATATAGGATTCTATGGCGTACAGGTAGCCAGTGGAGTTTAACTAAGAATGGAGATATATGTGTGTGGGAGTATTTTGGTATGTTGAATATACACCTAGCTATAGAATTTTGAAGAATTTGTAGTTTAGTAATATACAATGAGGGGGTATTATAAAGGATAAAATTGCAGTAGTCGAATAGAGGTAGGATGTAAGCAGAAGCTATAATAGTAGCAGTGGATATTGATATTGAATGACGAATAAGGCGTAGTGAATGTAGTTGATAGTTTAATAGTTTTGTTATGTGGGACAGTTGTCTGTAAAAATTAAAAGTATTGTCAAATATAACACCAAGATTTTTGACATGGGTTGAGTACATGATGAGCTGTCCATTAATGTTAATTGGAGGGGGAGTTGGTAACGTTTTACTTCGGAGTGGAAGGTGAAGGAATATAGCCTCGGTTTTAATTGGGTTAAAGACGAGGGAGTTTATTGTGAGCCAGTTATGAATGGTGGTAATAGTAGAGGAAAGGATGTCGGGTGCAAAATTAAAGTTTTCTGTACATTTTACATAAAGTTGTATGTCGTCTGCATATGTATGGAAGCTAACTGGAGAATTCGAGATAAGGTGGAGAAGGGGAATTATGTAAATGTTAAAGAGTATTGGTCCAAGGACTGACCCTTGGGGAACACCGTATGTTACAAGACGGGAAGATGAACGGGTTGAGTGAACTAAAACTGAGGAAGTTCGGTTGGTTATGAATGAGGATAGCCATTTGTGTGCAGTACCAGTGATACCTATATATTATATATGTTATATACTATATTATATTTATATATATATATATATATATATATATTATATATATATATATATATATATATATATATATATATATATATATGTTATATACTATATTATATATGTTATATACTATATTATATACTATATTATATATATATATATATATATATATATATATTTATATATATATATAGTATATACTATATACGTATGGTAAGTATACCGTAATACGGTAACCGTATTCGTAATAATAACAGTACAGCGTATGTATGTATTTAATTTTATCTATAGTCTATAGACTATAGATAATATCAAAGTATAGTAATATTAGATATATCTATGTATATATATTATTAGATATAGCTTTAATTTGTCACTGATATGAATAAACACGCTGCGTTCTTTCGACGCACGCCTCATATACCTGCGTTCTTTCGACGCACGCCTCATATACGATCCTACGATCCGGTTATGACCCGTAACCGTATATACTGTATATACTAACATTAGAGTATTTCATTTATAGATATTTATTAATAAATCTTATCTGGTCCACAGTTTTTTCTTTACTAAATTGATTTGTAAACTTTCTGGCTATATGATATAGTATATCTGATATAATATCAGCATTTATGAAATTGTTTAACGCTTTGTAGTGTAGAAGTTGAATTTATGTGATGATCCATTATTTTTGCTTATATTTATTTTCAGTTCGTTTATTCTCCATTAATTAATCATGAATAAATATTCTATATTTGTTATGTGGACCATATTTATAGTTATATATATAGTATTATACATCGATATAAAGAAAGTTTCTTTATATCGATGGTATTATATGTGTGATATATGGAAGTAAAAATATTGTATTTTAATAGCAGACTTAGTCTGAGACTATAATAATTACAAAAATTTTCAAATTTTTCAAATAAATTCAATATATTCTATTGTAAGTGAAAAATAATAGCCAATGAAAAAAGTTTTTAAAGCACGTGAAAAATTCAATTCAATTTAATTATGGTTTTTTTTCAATTATTTCATAATTTCATAAATCAAGAAATGATTTGTGAATTAGATTCATTTCAGAGTCAAAACATTATTTATATTCTATCTATATATCTATGACTTCGAATACACTATTATATCGAAACTTCCCTTATTATCACTTCGTTCTCTATGATATTACTCAAGTATTTATTTGGTAATTGTTACGTTTTTATAAGTAGGAAACACCCGCCACAATAATATTGATAACACCTCACCCTAAGGTTGCTTCACAACATATTTTGTAGTATTTCAATATATAAACAAATTGTGTATCTGTTTATAAATTGATATGTATGCTATTTATATAATAAATTATGATTATTTTTGATTATGGCCAAAATCTTCGCGATTGATGCGCGAGGTTAACCCACGCAAACTTTAAGTTTAACTTATTTATTCGAATTAGTGATTTTACAATAGCTTATGATTGGCCATTATAATTAACGCATTTCTATGTATAGACTATCATATACATGCGACGGCTTATCATTACCATATATATATATATATATATATATATATATATATATATATATATATATATATATGTGTGTGTGTTTTATAGGCTCACTCGGGATGTAATGCAGTTAAAAAAACCTAGCAATAATAAAACTAAACCCAACCAAACAAGTGAAAATAACTAAAACTAAAAATATTAATGTTTGTACAAACAATCATACGCTATTGTAAATTCACTAATTCGAATAAACAATTTTGCCGGGTTCAAATCGCTAAACTTTTGACGAGGTACCATTATTTTCAAAGTATAGTTTCACAGATTTCACTATTAAAATAATATAGAGAATAGCTATTCTTAGAATAATTCTAGACAAACTATATATAATATGGCCTCCGACTATTTTGATTACTAATGACAGGGTCAAATCTATAATACGCGTTACGGGAGTTGACATGCTCGAGCGCACACGATAACATAATTCGATAAAGATACTTGTATATTACTAAATACGCTATTATTACTAAATTACATTGGAATATATATAAATAGATATAAATACAGATTTGTATATATATAAAGTTTACACACACATTCACAGACACACATGTCAACTCCTGCAATGTGTATTATAGATTTGACCCTGTCATTAGTAATCAAAATAGTCGAAGGCCATATTATATATTCAGCTTCTAGACTTAGTCTAAGACTATCAGAAATTTCTGATATATGATATGTTCACGATTTGAACACCCGCAAAATTTTTTATTCAAATTAGTGAATTTACAATATCGTATGATTGACCATTATGATTAGTATATATATTTATAAACTATCAATGATAGTCTATAAATGCAGCGGCTTATTAGTAACACATATATATATATATATATATGTACTTGTGTAGGGTCATTAATATTTTGAGTTTTAGTTATTTTCCTAGGTTTGGTTTGGTTGGGTTTAGTTTTTATATACCCATGTTTTTTAGCTGTATTGCATCCCGAGTGAGCTTATAAAAATACACATATATATATATGTTATGATAAGCTCTTGCATACATGTATGATAGTCTATAAATAGACATATGTTGATTATTGGCCAATGATTGGCCATATGGCCAATTATACGCTATTGCAAAATCACTAATTTAGCGGGCGTTTAAATTAAGAAGATTTTGATAATAATCCATATATATATATATTTATTTATCTGTGTTTTTACCACCAAAGATTTTATAAAGCAACCTTATAAATATCTTTGATACCACTGTAAATACCACTGTAATTTAAGTATGCAGTTTTATCAATATTATGGTAGGCGTTTCTAATTATAAAAAAAGTACAAATTACAAAATAAATACTTTGGTATTATATTCGCGTGAATTATCGACTATATGATTCTATTGGTTGACCCCAACCAAAATATATACATGAAACTTTCAAATTAATTGAGTATTTTGCTAATATAATTGAAAAGGAACACGTTCATAACCGGCGCCAAAAATCTATGATTAATACTTTATTCAATATCGGAGCGCGCGCTTTCGCAATTGAGACTCCCGCCTCTAGATATAGACGTGTCATAATATATAGATAGTATTTGACCTAGATCGTTATTGCTATATCTAGCCTAAGGTAAACTATAAACCTATGATTCCATATATAACTATAGTCATAATTCCTTTGTTAAAAAACTCGTGAATAAATGTGTGTGTGTGTGTGTGTGTGTATATATATAAAGTACGTATCTCTCTCAATATATATACGTTTCAACTCCGAAAGCGTGAGCTGCGATATCGAATAAACTATTAGTCATATATTTTTGGCGCCGGTTATGAACCACAACCATTGAAAACATTAAGTGAAACATATAATAGATTTAAATTATTCTATAAGTGTGTACTTTTCCATATATTTTAAAAGTAAGTATGATAAGATGTACCTCACCTTAATTTGATGTTATATAGGATAAATTTATTTATGTTATTTATCAATTTTATAATTTCTATAATTAAGTCATGGTTTAAATATATTATATGCCCTGTGCAAAAACGTTATATATTAATACACGGCTTCGCCCCTTAGATGTCTATGGCCCTAAGCATATTCCATAGATAAGTTTATTTAATGTACTTTAATCTATAGAATTATGTCAAAAGCTTCGTGATTTTAATAATAAACTACGCACAAAATAACCTCAAATTCTTCATTCAAATTATTTATTGTATACATTAAATGTAACATTTATTTTTAAATAATATATATATATATATATAGTATTAATTTTATTATATATTATCAATATAAATTATTTAATATAAAATTATAAGAATAACCGCGCACCAGAATTGTATTTCATACTAATAGTTAATATTAATATAATAATAACCTTAGCTTACCATGTCGAGCTTGCTCGGCAGAAAAAAATGTATATAATATTACACGTTATTTTAATTTAAATAATATTCATGACTCATATTCGAGTGATTGTGATATCTATATATAATATATTATATATATATATATATATATATATATATATATATATATATATGTAGTTAAGCTATTATAAAATCACTATACGAATACAAAATTGTTGGATTTAAAAGTGTAGAGTACAAACAAAATTGTGAAACGTTTGACCAGGTACCAATCTATGAGTATATTATAATTAACTTTTTGTTTAACTATTATTAACTAATAATGTATAACTATACTTGTATATTATTCTTTTTATCAATAATAAAACAATATTTCAATAAACGAATAAAATAAATATTTATATTATGAATATTTTGAAAACTGGATTAATTCATTTAAAATACATTGATTGGAAATATATTCAATTATAAGTGTTAATTTAAACTGTATTATCATGGGTATTATAATATATATAATGTTTAGATTTTAGACATTTATTTTCAAACAATATTTCTTAACTAACTTTAATGAATATTCTAGGCATTACAATTCTGATAATCATATCAGCTAACAGTAATAGCCTCATAATAGCAGCATAACATCATATTTAATAGCCTCATATGTTTACATTGTGCTATTATGCTGCTGTTATGTTGCCATTAAATGTCTATTATGCTGCTATTACTTTGTCATGCTATTATGTTGCTATTTAAAATCTATTATGCTATTATTATGCTGCTATTAATTTTAAAAGTATATTATGTTGCTATTCTAATAATAATTCCTTTATAAATAAATTATTTTATTTTTCGAGAATTATTTAAATACTAATATTTTAAATACAATATTTTATTTTACAAATTTAATCTTGTCAGGAATCAAGAGTACAGCTATTAGTGTGAATTACAAGTCCTCGCTAGCCATTTCTAGCCGACTCCTCAAACCAATATGATACACATGCGAATAATAAGTTAGTATGCGAAAGTTAAGCTCAAAATCAACTGAGTATATATTGTATAATATATATTAAATAAGCGAGCAAATAGAACATTTTTATAATTTGTGTAATATATTTCTACTGGCTAGTAATTTATATGTATCTGTACTGGTAATAATAATGTGTGGTTATTTATTAGTAGTACTAATTTGATACTTATTTTAAAACTTATTTTAGATACTTACTTATCGATGAAATATATATATATTTATATATGTATCGTGTGGATTCAAAATATATGAGAACACTTAGTTGTGCAAACTTTAGTAGACGAATACCACAAGTTATTAATGTGTCACTATTAGTATGAGGTCATGTGACCTGTTACTGTTGACCTCATTATTTGTTAATGCACACACATCCTATGTATACTAGATCTTAACTATAGAAAATATTACAGTTTTATTTCTATGCTCTTTTGAGGCAATAATCATAAGAATATTTGTATTTATTTGATTATAAATTTAAGCTAAAAAAAAATTTTAAATAAATAATTATTAGCATAAAAACGCTGTTCACGTGAGTAATCTATTCCAGAAATTTCGTAGTAGAATATTTATAATTGACAAACTGTAAAAGTCCATTTTCTGCGATTATTGATAAATGTTCTAATCCAAATTTATTCTAGTTTTTGTGACAATTTATGCAATTGGTAAATAAACACATTCATAAGTATACAGACGAGTATTAATGCATACGCATTTACCATTCTAGGTGTCAATCTATTTATAATCGTTTACGATTATAAGTGAGTATTATTAAGTTATTTAAGCGTTTACGAATGTTTAATTAATAAGTAGTTTATTATATTTATATAAATTTCATATTGACACAATCCAATGAGTAATTGAAAACAATTTGAATATATTAAATTACATACAATTTTCTATATAATAATAATTGTTCTCAAAATTGTCTCATCATTAATGCAAATATAACGTTTATATCATTATATACTATAAATAATACTATAAAGAATATAAATAAAACTATAAATACTATTATATTCTATAAATAATGATCTGAACAATATCACACATACTAGAAATAAACCTGTGTATTCGAAAAATATGAACATTTGTATTTATAAAATTACTTATAGAATAATTTATCTATAATTTTACGTGTAAACATTATTTCAATACACTACACAACCAAGTAGCAACGAGTTTATCTATACGGAGTATAACATAGCACGCTACCACTACCACTACTACTGATGGTACACACAGGTGAGAATCTACAGTCGCACCTACTCGAACTCTAGCCTAATGGTCAAGGAACTGACCGGCCACAAGACCAGTGTAAGGTTCACATTGTGTCAGACTGCAGAGGAGGCTGTATACGGGGCCGACCTTGTCTGTAGTACGACCTTCGGGGCAAGTGTTTGTCTGGCTGACCCCACCGCACTGAAGCCTGGCGTTCATATCAACGGTACACGTGTGTATGTGTTCATGCGTGTATGTGTGCTTTATGCTAGCTTATGTGTACGTTGATATTTAACTAATTATTAATCATTATATAATTTATTATATCTTTAAGATAAATAAATAATACATTAATTATAACAGTAATATTATTGATAAATATGATATTTTTCATTTAGAATGTATAATATCTAAATTAATTTTCTCTTAATACACACATCTCCAATATTAGAGTTTATTTCATTAAAACTAGTAGTTCTAATTTAAGTATCCAATATAGAGTAGTAATTAAGGGGGTACTATATACTCCAGGTACCAGGTACACCTTTATACTTTAAAAATAGATAAAAGTACTTAATTATAAAATACTCTAACTTTATATGGTATAACTCAATCACTTATGTTAATACAAATCTATGAATGAAAGTATTATGAAGGATATTGTAACCTGTAATTAATTGGAATATGAATATATAAAATAAAAACATTGAGAATGTAAATATTG
This sequence comes from Osedax fenrisi, assembly GCA_964019155.1. Lineage (NCBI taxonomy): Eukaryota > Metazoa > Annelida > Polychaeta > Sabellida > Siboglinidae > Osedax > Osedax fenrisi. The sequence goes on from OZ025242.1 coordinate 56,435,225, forward strand.
TGACACATCTACATAATATGAACATTGCAACAGTAATAATAACATAGTTACACTGTTATTTAGTAGTGTAGTATTGGGATATATCAAAATACTGAGAAAATAAAGTTTAAAATTGGTAACATTGATAGTAAACAAAATGTTGTATACAATGTATACTATACATAGTCTGTATATCTCATAGAGATTGTGAAGTATTGTGGTAGTATACTATATATATACTATATTATACTATATAGTATATTATACTATATATACATACATATATAAATATGTACATACATACATGCATTATGATTAGATGATCATAATGAAGCCTCCCCTCTTTCAACATCTATAGGTACCTGCAACCCAACATCCTGTGAGTTCAGTGTAGAGGTGATGAAATGTTGTAAGGTTTACTGCGATACATACGACGGCTGCTACAAAGAATCAGGAGATATCATAGCTTCTAAGGTCTGTGCGTGATGAGTCATCACTCTCTCTTTATCACTATAGCGATGACATTATGATAACGAAAATATATAAATATTTCTATATTTCTATATATCATTATGGCATACTATTGCTGTAGTTAATCTCACGCTTACTCGATATTAATCCCCCGTACCACTACTGGCACACCCTACCCTATTAACCCACCGGTACCATCACCCCTACTCTAACCCCCCTAACCACCCTTTCCCCCGTACCCCACAGAGTGAGATCTACGCAGAACTGGGAGAAGTGATCAATGGAACTAAAGCATCAGACAGAAGTGAGACCACTATGTTCAAGTCTGTAGGTAGGTACACATGTACCCGGCACACTATTTACCACCAGGCTAGTGTGCCGGGTAGTGACTAATGTGACCCCCCCTCCCCCCCTCCATCTGAAGCAGATAGTATACAGACACACATGTTCCTCACACTACTATTACACTAAATAGTCACTGTAATCTATATATCACTGTATACTCTTCTAAACCTTAACCTACTGCTACTACTACCAATTATACCACTATTACAACTCTTACTACTACCACAACCTCTTGCAGGCATGGCAATGGAATATAAAGTTTGCTGTAGACTAATAATGGAAGAATTAAACAAGACCACACAAGAAGAATCTGCTTAGAGAATCTACAACTACTACAACTACTAATACCACTACTGTCATATGTTATTCATTGTTGTAATTATACATTTAGTTAGGAATCAATGCAATTGTCTATAGAATATAACATTGTGAATTGTTACATAATGTATGAAATCACAGTTTTATAATTCAGAATTTCAATGTATTATTTATTATATATATTAAATAATAAATATAGTATTGAAATTGAATTTATCATGTAAAATTAATATAAATACATGTATATTTAACAACTATTCTTATAATTATTTAAACTAATCACATAGGTTATATAAGCTTCTATAAATTGTAGTGTTGTTATTATAATTAAAAAATTACAAAAAGTATTTTTGGAAATTTAAAATATATTAATGATTGTTTCTAGAATATATGTAAATATTGACCTTAAGATAAAAGTTAAAAAAATACGCGGTTATTAAATTGTGTAAAATTTATATTTTTCCATACATTTTAAATGATATATTATATATGTTATCGTATGTATTTTAAATATATGATTAACTACACAGATATAAATATATTTGATCTATGATTATGTAATAATGTAATAATAGTTATCAAATTGTTTCAATAGATAGAGTATTCACAATTGTAATATTTAATTTATAGATTATAAATATTCTTATAATTTTCAATATTTTGAATGAGATTATCTATAAAACATCATTATTTAGATATGTGTTGATTTATATACCATTTATTACATAAAGAGATGTCAAATGAATCAATTGAGCATATTTTGTCAAAACAAATAAAATTTCTTAAAATAATAAAACCAGTGGGAGCTCGATTAGTGCCACTCCGTTAAATTAATTTAAAGTTTTAATTCACTTTAATTGTGAAATCTACATAATATAATTTAATTAATATGTTAATATTAAAGTTTTAATTATGTAAATACATTTATACCTATCATTAATTTATATAAACAAATTAATCTAATCAAGTTTTTAAACATTTATATATTCTTTAATTTTATCAGTTAGATTTATAATTACACTTTTATATTTGTAATATCATTTATTATTATGATCACATGTTTAAAAATAAACAGTTATGCTTGTATTTTTGTTTATAATAAATTAATTACCATGTAATATATACCACGTATCCCCGTAGAAGCATGCTACCATTTCTTCAATAAATGGACTATGTATATTTACTAGTAAATATAACTAGTAGGTTATAAATCATTAGGTTTCTAATATTTTCATAACATTTAATGAATTAATAATTTTCAGATTAGTAAATGAAATGCGAATTCTCCTGGAACATAAGAATTTGAGGAGGGTAGGGTGATAGTGAGTTCAGATATATAATCATAGACGTTTGATCTAAGCTTTGTATTTTGTGATCTTTAATGATTAAATGAGTATTCTATTATAAAATCATTATAATAGAATACTCATTTACTCGAATAAAACAACTAAGAAGTTCAAATATCTAGGAGCTACACTAAAAATTGGTGATAGGGTATATGCGAAAAAGAAATAAGAATTTGTTTGGCTAAAGGAAAATTTACAATGATAAGCCTAAATACGATAAGGACAATTAACATCAAACTAGAATGTAATATGTTATATATAAATATCTCGTTTAATACTATATGAATTATAATTATGGAAACTATATAGAAATATGCAAGGATTCGAGATTAAAGCGGACTAACTACTGCTTTACGTAACTTATCGTGACAATAAAACACACGACTCTATTCACAATACAATAAACAACCTTGTAGGTCATTATGAACCACTCCCAAATATAATAAAAGGAATGAAACTATAATTGATATAGGTATAGCTATATATATATATATATATGTTGGTTTGATATATTGTTCATTATAATGGATTATAAAAGTTTAAGATGTAAAATTAATGGGTAGGTCAAGGAAAAATTGTATGAATAATATAAATTAATCGACTTAAAAAATGGTTTGTGTCGAATATGGCCCCTCGTTTATTTTGATTACGATATATGGGGTCAAATTTAAAACAATTCCTTTAGGTATTCAACACTACATAATAAATTAATACGAAGAATGCAAATATAATATATATTATAAGATATATATAAATTATTTGTTATTATATTATTAAATTATAAAGTATTTGTTATTATATTATTAAATTATAAAGTATTTGTTATTATATTATTAAATTATAAAGTGATATAAAATATATAAAATATTTTAAATTTCATCTCAGAAATCGTAATAAAAACAAATAGGGGCCATATTCGATATACTCGTATAAATGATTCACATAAAAATGATTATTAGACTGTGGTCTTCTGAATATTGTGAAGGATATAGAAAAATGGTGACGTTTTGTTGTTGGAGGAAATGTTCCCGATATGATAGACGAATCTTATGATTTAAGTTAAATAATAATTTTTTATAAAGATCAATGGAAATGCACAAATCTACATTATTTGGAATCAACCTAAAATAATTTGTATAGACTAAATATGGTATAATTAGGTGTCAATGCTTGAATGAATCGTATGGATATTGCAGAGATATTGAAATTATTGAATAATAAATTATTGATAATAGATTATTTCAGTTATTTGTATTCGTTTTTGTATTAATACTAATTTAATATATTACACACAAAGATTCCCAGAAATATTATCTATAACGTTATAGAGTACCCTCTGTTTATAGGAGGTATTGATTGTACACTGTACAGGTTTTCATCCTATATATTATACAGCATATATAAAATATATACACTGTACTTAATATCAATATATGATATATCCTATAACATCCGAAGTTATAGGAGGTATTGATAATATGAAGTGTATTACAGTGTAAATGATCTAATATATGATATAAATAAATACTGCATATTAATTGATGTATCCCAGCAGACAGTAATAGCCTCATAATAGCAACATATTAGCATAGTATATATACCCATAAAACAGTAATAGCCGCATAATAGCATATGTTAGAGCCTCAAATGTTTACATTGTGCTATTATACATATATGCTGCTATTTAAAGTCTATTATGCTAATATTATGCTGCTATTAATTTTAAAAGTATATTATAATATATGCTACTATTATTAGAATAGCAGCATAATAGCAGCGTAATATTAGCATAATAGACTTTAAATAGCAGCATAACAGAAGCATAATAGCATGACAAATTAATAGCAGCATAATAGATATTTAATAGCAGCATAATGGCAGCATAATAGCACAATGTAAACAGTTGAGGCTCTAACATATGCTGTTATGCTGCTATTATGCGGCTATTACTGTTTGCTGGGTATATATAATAGCCTCAAATGTTTACATTGTGCTATTATGTTGCCATTAAATTTCTATTATTCTGCTATTACTTTGTCATGCTATTATGCTACTATTATGTTGCTATAGTTATATTAGAATATATTCTAATAATAGAAACATAATAGCAGAATAATATACTTTTAAAATTAATAGCAGCATAATAATAGCATAATAGACTTTTAATGGCAACATAATAGCAGCATAATTATTATGATAATAGCACAATGTAAAAATGTGAGGCTATTAGATATGCTATTATGCTGCTATTATGAGACTATTACCTCCCTGCTATTACTGTTTGCTGGGATAGGAATAAAAATGATATGTAATTATAAACATGTAGGATGTGTATGCACATCCCATATGTGTATAGTACCTACACACTTATATATACTATTATACACACTTATATATTCTACAAATTCACATTATGTAATTATATATATATATATATATATATATATATATATATATATGGCATCGACATGATGTCTGAATCATCCAATCTATATATCTAATAAATCACCTACATATCTATAATCCTTGCATAATACTTCCTATTAATTAAATATTATTTAAAAATATCTAATACATTTGTGTAAAATGAGCGAATTAGAGTCTTATAGGTGGGCTGTTCAGAACGGAGATCTTAGTTCTGTACAATCTTTTACTGAAAAGGTTTTTTTATTAATTTAATACATTATATTTGTTATAAAATTAAATAGGAAATACATTTTTTTTAAATTATAATAATTATTATAATAAGAGACTCTTAACTCTTAAAGAGAACTATTGACTATATTATATTACGTATTATTTAAATATTAATAAGTATATACAATTACATATTACTTATAATATAGGAAATACACATATTTTATAATATAATATTTAAAGCATAGTAAAATTTAAGATTCTTATATTGATAACAAATCGAGTAGTTATTTTTGGATATATCATTATGATAATCATATTACTAACTAATATTTTATAATATCAGAGGTATAGCCTCATATATATATATATAATATCCTACGAGCGCTCTAAATAACCATTAAAAGGAATCACGAAATTTCGTATACATCTTATAATATAAGATTCTTATATGTTCATAATTATTATCATCTTCAAAATAAATAAATAAAATCTTCAGAGTAGTTATTTGATGTAAGTTATCGTATTTAATTTGTAGATTATAGTCACCTAAAGTAAATAATTCATATAGTTCAACTATGGGGGGTGCTAATGATATCAAACCATCACATTATAATAATGATTATTATATTACTAAAAGTCTATTCAGTATGTGATTATACTTTGTATATAAACTCATTCATTGTATATAAAATATAAATATCCAAATTGTATGCACATGCAGAGATTAAAATTCTATATTAATCTATAATCACTTGCTATATATTTCGATATTATTAGCCCATTATATAGTATTGTTTAACATTTTAATTCTTTACTCGAGATATAACATATTTTTAAATTAGTAATTAATAAAATATAAATCACAAATTTCTAGAATATGTATTTCTAATATATTATATATAAGGAATGATAATTATAAACATATGCATAATTTCTTGATCTATTTATAACCGCCACTTTCATTATACAAAGCTTTACAAATTTCTATTTTCTAATATATGCGGCCATAATATGGATAATACATAAACATTGAAAAATATTTTTAATATAAACAAATAATATATATTGGGGATGGGGTTAAATACGTATTTTTATTTGAAAGAATATTCAGAAGTGTATTTGCTGTATTTGATCATATCTTGAATCTCGAATAAGGCTGCAATTATTATTATTAAAATTTCAGAGTTCAATATGGGAGGTACTTATATATTTCACTTAAATACAACTATTACAAACTACTGCAAAATTTCAAATATTCTGACCGATATGATATGCGTACCATAACATATATGTTATATACAATATTAAATATATATATTTGCGGATTGATATTTTGGGGTTGTTTGATTTCTTAGGTTTGGTTTTATTTATCTGTTTTTTTTTAACTGCATTATATATCCCGAAATGAGCCGTTAAAATATCGTAGAATGCGTTACTCGGACAAATTATTTTAAATTGTGCAGTAGTGCGTGTTATAAAGTTATGTGAGATAAAACGTTAAAGCTTAAGTATATTTATTAGGAACCCTAGGATGCCTTTGCGCCACGGCCTTTTATACACTGTCGCATCATGTGGCGTACGCGGCGCGCACTCCCATATATGGTGGTCTGACAATGGAATGTAGACGGTCACTCGTGTGCCATATAAGGCGAGGTATGTGAAACGAGGGGGGGACGTACAACATAAGTGCCGTTAAAGAAGTGTGAACAAAACAATACAACATCCTCTCTTCCCCGGTCAACTGATCAATGAGATAGACGCCGAAGAGGGCGGGAGAGTCTTTGTACGATGTATGTCAATATACAACAGTGCGTATGTATTTGAGTGATATATATAAGTACCGCCAACCTTGAATTCTGAAATTATAATCGGCAGCCTTCTTCGAGATAATTCGACAAATACACTATCAAAATATATATAATTATTAAATAAAACAAATATTTTATAAAGAATTTTAAACAAGTTAGTTAATTTATATAGGAAATATTTTAGTTTTCATAGGAATAATATTAATATATAATAAAATAAGGTATTTGGGTACAAGTAATATTGGATGAGGTCATTCTGAGCTTATATCGAAGTATGTTGTGATGACTTTAAAGTATTGATAAATATATTTATTTTAGGTAATATTATTAATAAATGTGTAGGTAGATATACTTTATAGGTGATTATTTATCAATATAATAATATTAACAACTATAAATTGATTAGATCGGTAAATGGGAATATGATATGTATTTTATTTTATAGATGACGATTACAAAGTAATCTAGGATGACTTATGTAGTAATATTGGATGACTATGTATTAGTTAAATATCATTATGTATAGTAATAATAATATTAATAAACATGTATAGTTTGATATATGTTATCGTGGTATATTTAAAATAATAAATTTATATTCTTTTTTTTAACACATAATATCAGATATATATTAATTTATACTATATTCATGCCTAAAGTAATTATACTATTATAATATGCTTAAACATTTAACATTAATATTTTGTTATATAGGTATTATTAATGTCATGTGTATGATTACATATCATATGCTATTCAATACATTTTCATTCAAGATCTATATCTATTAATTACTTTAAATAATATATTATATTATGAAAGTAATTAATTAAATCTGAGTATACTATCATGTCATTTATTTAAATTGTTTATATTACACATGTATCTATATTTATAAAGAAACAATATTTTATACGACTACAATTTTTAAAATATTGCATTTATCAAAAATAAATAAATCTATTACTTAAAGTAATTATAAATTATTTCTCTAGTTGTCACAGATATAATAAAATATACATGTATTGTATTCATATTTACCGATTTAATCAGTTATAAATATTTATGAAAGTCAATATAGGATATACAATTTAGTATATCCTAAGATTTAGCGAAGCAAAGATATAGCAATCCCTATCTATTCAACGTAATTAATATTCACTGCTAGCAGTAGTATCGAAATCACTTAAATAGATTTAGGTTTGGTGAGGTTTCTATACAACTATATTTTCAATTCTCTATTAAATTACATGCAATATAAATTAATTTTTACGTACCATATAGATAGAGATATAGATGTAGGTGGTGTTATTGATTTTAGTGTACAAAATCGAATTACACAATTACGTGTGTATTATATTTTCCTTAGAAAAATATTTGATATATCTACCTATTAGGTAGTACCTATACACATTTATTAATAATTATATTACCAAAGATTTTCCGAAGGAAAGATATAACACTTACGCGAAATCGTGTAATTCGAATTTGTATACAAAATACCCTGGTGCCACCTATAGCGGGTTACTTTTAGGAACTATGCGTTGTTTATAATGTAAATTCGTATTTAACTATACACTTTTAAAATGTTAAATAATATGCTTTAAATTAATATTTATATGATGAAAACTAAGTGTTCATTACTAATATATAACAAACAAATATGATATTTATGTTTTAAATGCTATAAGTATATATTTAGTAAGTAAAAGTTAATTTATATTGCATGTAATTTAATAGAGCAATAAAAACATTGTTGTATGCAAACAGAGCCGAACCTAAATCTATTTCAGTGATTTCGATACTACTGCTAGCAGCGGTTGGGTATATTACTAAATTACGTTGCATGCATAGGGAGTGTTATATCTTTGCTTCGCAAAATCTTTGATATTACTATAAATAAATTATTAAACTATAACTTAAAGTGTTACCAGGTTGCTTCACTATTCATCCCTTATACATTCATTCCAGATTACCTACATTTTCTATTTTTATATGTATTTGAATACAAATTACATAAATATTTGTATTTATATTTGATTCTTTTAAAAAAAGTTATTTTATATTTGTATTTGTATTATGATTAATGGGATCCCGCATATTTAAAGTGATAATTTATTTTTTTTATTACATAATAATACTTAATGTAATAATACTTAATGTAGTGTTATGACGATAAGATAATGCTATATTATATACTATTCAATATTACATTTTTATGCTGTCAAACTTAAAACGCTGTTTTCTCAGAATAATTATTATTAGTATTAGGTATGTGCATTCAAAAATATAGAACATAAAAACTATTATAATTATAATATTATTTTTTTTTGCTTTTTATTGAATTTAATTATGTGAATAGTAAAATAGAGAGATAATTTATAAAATGTATAGAATTCATCGTATAAAATGATAATTTCTATAGAAATACCATCATTTTAGTATCGCTAATTTTTAATTTTAGATATATATAATATACTAATAATAATATTAAAAATAACTTTCTATTTTCCTAAGCATGTATATGTTATGAATACATTACAAAAAAAATTAGGTCAATTGAATGAATAGAATATCAGTTCTATTTTTTTTAGTGGACCTATGTTTTTCCTATCTATTTATACACGAAATTGGCAAATTGCGTGTTATGTGCGGGATCAAGTACATAACACGCAATTTGCCATATCTATTTTTTTACAGATAATAAAAAACACTATATTAAGTATATTAAGTATAAATGAAAAAATATATTAAAAAAATAAATTATCATCACTTTAAATGTGCGGGATCCCCTTAATGTATTTGATACCATCTGATATGTATAAAATATATAATTTATATTATACAGAAAATATCAATCAATAATAATGATTTCACACTAACATTTCGAATTAATACTTTTTTTTATATTAAACTTATAATTAAGTTTTAAATAAACTAGAATATAATTCAATTATATTTATTAAAATATATAATTTATATTATACAGAAAATATCAATCAATAATAATGATTTCACACTAACATTTTGAATTAATACTTTTTTTTATATTAAACTTATAATTAAGTTTTAAATAAACTAGAATATAATTCAATTATATTTATTAAAATGGTATATTATTTATAAGCGTAGAATATATTATAATAATGCACTTAAATGGTTAATATATATGTAATTTATAATTCTATAAAAATATATTTCAGATTATTAATATTAATTGTTTTTTTATAATATAAGTTATTTTATAACTCTTAGTCTATTATAATTATTTCATATAATTGTGGTACAAAGTAGGTCTATAAATATGTATATAAATCAAATATAGAATAGTTTTAATTTTTTACTTATATGTATCCTATGCAATATAGCCGATTATTTCAAAATTTAAATTATTGTAAAGCTGTGGTTATGACTATTGAACTATCGTATACTGGCATCATTAAGTTATTTCACAAGTAATATTTTACTACAGTGAATAAAATAATAACATATATTAATTATATTTTACTTATTATATACATATGTGTATTAAATGTAACTATATATATAGTTAAATTAATATAGTTAGATTAAATCTATATATATATATATATATATAGGGTTACGATCAAAAAGGACGAGTTGAGGGTTAAAGGTTACATTTTAAATGCGAAATAAATTTGTATAGGCTCACTTTGGGATAAAATGCAGATAAAAAAAAACAAACAGGACAAAACTAAAACAATTTAACTAAATAACCCGCAAATATCTATACAAAATATATATATATATACTATTAACTCGTATTTCGAATACCTATACATATATATATATTGATACAAATTCTGATCACCACCAACTATTGCCCTATACTGACCACCACCCCCAGGATTATTGATGATGACTATAAATATTAAAATTATGAAAAAAGTTATATAGATTAATTTATCAATATTTACTAGAATAACAAAATATTTATTCATTAGCTATTTTTATTAATATATTTAAAGCGCTGTTCACATGAGCAATATATTCCAGCAATTTCGCAATAGAATTCTTAAGAATTCCAGTTTCAAAATCCCCTAGCGGTATCAATTTTAGGGTGTTCACATGAGCAATCTATTTTTTTAGTAGAATTCTTAAAAATATATACTTTTGATGAACATCATTTTATTATATTATCATTAAGTGGTAATATATATATTCATAATTTAATAATTCTATAAGGAATTATATATTATAATTATAATTATTAATTAAACGATCGTTAACGATTAAATAATATAATTTTAAATCAATTATAATCGTAAACTATTCTACTATTCTCGTATGCATTAATACTCGTCAATATACTTGCGCGTGCGTTTATTTACCAATTGCATAAATGTTCAAAAAACTAGAATAAATTCGGATTAGAACATTTATCAATAATAGCAGAAAAAATACAGACTCACATTTTAGCAATTCCTAAGAATTCCAATGCGAAATTGCTGGAATAGATTGCTCATGTGAACATCGCTTAAGGGTCAATTTAATGATAGAATTTTAATAATGTTATAATCATTTTTAAGAAATATTAATATATATAATTTATAAATTTAGATATAATAGGAAATGCTTCAACATATTTGATTAGTAAAATAATTTATCATTAATTACAATTATAATCTTATTCGATACCATATATGTAGGTCTCATCTTTAGTATCTGAATGTTACTATTAAATGATATATTTAATACTTTTTTTTTTAAATGTTTAAATTTGTATTACTTTTTAATTAATATATAATTAGTTCAGTTAACTTATGGTGAACGACTAATACTTTTATTAAAAATTGTTGTATATTAGTAAAATGAATTATAATATTTGAATCAGGTATATTCATTATTTAATAAGCATATAATACAAATTTATTACAACAGATAATGAAAATAATATTTTATATTATATAAACAAAAATTAACTGACAATTACTCCTAAACACAATTATCAATTTTGTCTTCTTATGTATGCTCTTCCACATTATGTTCAAACTAACTTCGCTTGTGCATAATTCTGTAATGGTACATGGAGATAATTTGATGTTTTAAGTCATATCGTATATCGTTGAGGTATTATAATATGGATGTAAAGGGAAATATATAAAGTGTGTTATATAATTGAAATTTTGTTCATTTTTATAATTTAAATCAATATTTTACTTGTTTTCTTTATCGATATTCAAAATATGAGTGTTTAGAAGACAACCATTGAAAGTTTCAATTTGAAACATCGAATTAATATGATATAATATAGTATAAACAAATATTCTAATTTAAATATAGATTAATGAATACAAAGAAACATATTTATTAATTATTATTTAAATATCGAATATAATAATCTTATTGCTTATTTATAAAAAATGTCTTATCATTATAGCCTGACTTCAATGTTGATACTCCTATGAAATACGGTAAAACAGCATTATCCGCTGCTGCAGACTATGGCCAATATGAAATAATCTCATATTTACTTGATAAAGGAGCAGAAGTCAATGTAAGTAGATAAATTATTTAATATATATATATTTACATTAAAATTATGATTCATTTAGAAAAAATATGTATATAAAATATAATAATCATGTACAACATTAACAAAGATTTTGCGAAGCTAAGATATAACACTCCCTATGCATACAACGTAATTTAGTAATATCCCCAGCAGCTGCTAGCAGTAGTATCGAAATCACTGAAATAGATTTAGGTTCGGCTCTGTTTGCATACAACAATGTTTTCATTGCTCTATTAAATTACATGCAATATAAATTAACTTTTACTCACTAAATATATACTTATAGCATTTAAAACATAAATATCATATTTGTTTGTTATATATTAGTAATGAACACTTAGTTTTCATCATATAAATATTAATTTAAAGCATATTATTTAACATTTTAAAAGTGTATAGTTAAATACGAATTTACATTATAAACAACGCATAGTTCCTAAAAGTAACCCGCTATAGGTGGCACCAGGGTATTTTGTATACAAATTCGAATTACACGATTTCGCGTAAGTGTTATATCTTTCCTTCGGAAAATCTTTGCTATTACTATAAATATAAATTTCTATTTGTCTATTTTATAACTTCTATACATATATTTAATTATAATCAAATTACTGTATTTTGTTATAAATGCAAAATTAACTATATACAGTATCATAAAATACAATTTTTATTAATTATCATATACTGTAATAATATATTTCATAGCATTAAATTCATAGTAAATAGATTATTATTCATTATTTTAGAAATTAGCAGATTTTGAAATCGAGTATACCTATTAATTATAAATGTTAATAAGATCTATATATTTAACTTTAAATACCAATTATAATTGTTTAATATCTAGTTAATAGATGATATCGGGATGACTCCACTACTCACTGCAATATATGAAGGCCATACAAAGTGTGTTGAATTATTATTAGCAAAGGTAATAAATGATTTAAATTTATTTTAATACTGACTAATCAAATTAATTATAGGGAGCAGATAAAACAAAAAAATCACCAGATGGAACAACCTATTATGAATGTGCAGAAAAAGAAGATATCAAGAAATTATTAGAGTAAATTGTTATATTTTTTGCTTTTATATTAAATAATAAATGTATAATTAAACAATTATTGATTATATTTTTTTTATTATTTATTCCAAAAAAAATACCATAATAAATTTAACGGTATGATTTCTGGTAACGAGCACGGGGACCGGGTCCTCCGAACTTCTTAGGCTCACAACGACGTGGATCAGCTACCAATAATGAACGATCATAACTGATAAGAATGTCTTTGATTTCCTTCTTCGATGATTCATCAACATCTATAAAATTAATATAATAAGAATAAATAAATATACAAATTATCAAATAAAATTCAATATGGATTACTAACACTTTTGGTAGTATGCAACGAGAGATTTGGAAATAGCCTGACGGATAGCATATATTTGGGCAACATGACCACCACCCTTAACACGTACACGGATATCTACTCCAGAGAATTTTTCTTTTCCGAGAAGAAGAATAGGCTCTTCAATCTGGTATAATTGAATGTTATTATAATATAGTAAGAAATTCAATTTCAATTAAAAACACAGGTGAAATAATTCTTTCTCAGATTACAAATTTATCCTCATTATATATAGGACATGAACAAGTAAAAAGCATCATAGAAAGAAATAGTTAATATTGTAATGAATATATAGGTAGAAACTACAATAAAATATATATATATATACATACATATGATATTTTAATCAAGCAATGATTCATTATCATAATTGGGGATTTTGGTTTTTCGGTAATTAAGACTTTGTTAAATAATTTTGTTACGAGAGGAATTCTGGACATTTAAATATATAATTAGAACGTCAACCAGAATATAAGCAGATTATATAAGAATTTAGTCAATACTTGCAGTGCATTATAATTACAACTTAATTATATATGCGAGATAAATGTGCTTCATCAAGTTACCAATAATTGTAGTTATTTTTATGCTGACATATATCTATTTATAATTGATGGATTCAAAATATATGTTTTGAGGGGGTATCCCACTAGCAGTATTTACGAAAATTCTGTGTTAGAAAGTGATTTTCTAGCAAGTCAACTACAATTGTAGTGGAATATGATTTTAGTTTCAGGCAACTTTCCGGAAATATAGTAACTTTTAAGGGGATCCATCTATAAAATCACTTTCTAGAAAACATTTCCTGACATTATTTCCGTAAATACTGGAGTGGGATACACCCTTTAATTCACTCATTTTAAATATTTTTACATAAATTCTACACTTCATATAGTAAGTTTTATAGATTATATTGTCCATTTAATTCACTAAATATTACTGAATAGGTAAATAATTATTATATTATTTTTATATTACACAACATGAATTATTTATGATAAAGATTATTAGTTTATAATATATACTTTATAATTTTTAAATAAATTTGTTTATGACATGACTAATGACATTTAAATTGTAATTATTTAAATAGTAAATATTTATTAATACAATTACCTTGTATCTGAGCATAGCTGGCTCAATGATGTTCAAAGCACGGCCATTGATGCGCATTAATCCGTTTCCAGATTTGCAATGTGCGACGGCAGTAGCATTTTTCTATTAAAATATACATGTATTTTAATATTTAATTGACATTAAAAATGAATTCGTATTATATACAAATAGTTATATATGCAATAAATCTGAAAAACAGGATACGATTTTTAATATCCTTCTTATAATTTCTAGAGGATATTCATTATGAAATTGACTTACTTATATTATTAACCATAAGAAATTTATAAAATCTAAATCTAGTTTTATATTAAAATAATTTAGTAATATATTAGAAAAACTGGATATGCATAATTAAAATTTAATAATCAACATCCTTACAAAACTTCGGAAATGTGTCGATATTAAACTTATACAAATTAACCAATATTTTAAATCCTTTATTTATATAAATATATATATATATATATAATTTAAAATTCTAAATTCTATTATCGACGATTATATATTTAAATTAATTAAAATTAGACGCATTTTATAACTACTATTATATATAATATTTTGATTTAATTATTATTATTATAAAATTAGTTCTTTAGTAATAATAATAAATATGTATATATAAATGTAATATAAAAACCTTACGACCAAAAACTTGGACAGATTTCTGGGTAACTTTAACCTTTGGTGCCACCATTGTGCCTACAAATTATAAAACGAAAATAAGTGATAATTTAAACGCGTATGTTAATAGTTAATTTTTGTTAAAATAATAATACTAAAAATTAAAACTTTACTGTTAAATTATAAAATTATTTAAAAATATATAAAATTAAAATCAAAATGGCTAACCAAATTGTAAAAAGGAAGTTGATAAGAGCACATGTTGTTATTATTGTATTTTAAATATTTTTCACACAAGAGGGCGATAGTAATTATAAAATTATTATAATCTTGGGTTATAATTTTTTTAAATTATAATTAAATATATTTGTAGTATTTACGATTATAGAAGCATATATTTAAGAATTGATTCGCGTGAGCGCTTTAATTAACAAATGAGTATAATATAAATTAATTTTTAAATTGACTATACATTTTACAATTTAATAATTATCATAATTTGTCAGTGTAAACATAAATATTTATAATTATTATAAATTTAATTTAAAATTTTAATAATAATTATTATAATTTTAATTTTAATTTTAAATATTAAATTAAATTTAATATAATAATTATTATTATATATTATAATAATTATATTATTATTAAGAATTTGTGACATACTAAGTAAGCAATTTGTGATTTAAAAATCAATAACTGGTGCCCAGTTTTAAAATTTTATTTGGCAGGCAGTTCAAGAGTTTAATGGCTTATATACGTGAAACGGCGCTTATCAAATCTCACATTATAATTTGTTGGTTTGAGCAGATCTCTGCTATCAGTCAACATACAGTTGGTTTAAGTATACATACATTTGTGAGTTAAGTATTTTATATAATTATTATAATAATAGAAGGAGGTTTTTATAGTTAATAGCCTAGGAGATATATGGCCAGTTTAGTTGTAGAAAATTGTAGTATTATTGTATCCGCCTACTATAATATTACATCCCTCTACTAAGTAAATAATATAAGTATAATAAAAGTAAAATAACATTAGGTATAAAATAATATCCTCGATAAGGCGATCATGCGATTTCACTTGCCTGCCAGATCTAGTGATGTATGGAGATCCATTTGTGGGTATGAGCTGGCAACTATTCCTTCTCAAATCCTGTTTCTCCGTTACGAGATTATAAGTTCTTGAACTTTCAGGTGTTGAATTAATAACGCTTTCCATTCTATCCATGTCTCGTATATACATTTCTTCCCCGTCTTCTATCTTTCATAAGGTTTTAGAATACTTATTGCCTCTATTTCTTTTAATCTCTAATTTCTTCGTTTCGTTCTTCTCGCTAAATATACAGTGGTCTTCTTTCTTCATGTAATTATCTAATTTAAGATCAAGTATGTTGTTCTCAGTTTTCTGATCACCAGAAATTCTGCTGACGATCGTCAAAATCTGAGGGGTGTACTTCTGTATGATAGTAGTCCTAGATATGGATCTTCTTCTTTTTCTAGAATACTCTTTCCCGCTCCTTCACCGTGTAGTATTATTGAGATTCATATAGTAGTTAATGTTGCCTACTATACATATACATGACTAACCTAGTCCGGAGTTTCCTCGTCTGAAGTATTAAGTATAACGGTATATATATATATATATTTATGTAAGGTGCTGCTTATAGGTGCATTATTAAGTGATATATATGTATCTTTATCAGATATTAGTGGGCGAGGCTTAGTCACGCTATATGATTATAGTAGGCGTATACAATAATACTACACAAATATATAACTCTAATTATCTACTAATAGTATTCCCTGATAGTAGTATCAAAATCACTGAATTAGATCTAGGTTTAACGCAGTTTCTATACAACAATATTTTCATTTTTCTATTAAATTACATACAATATAAGTTAGCTTTTATTCGCCTCATATATATGATAGCATTTAAAATCAAAATATCCTATTGCTTTATTAATAATTAGTACTCAATAATAATTTAAAACACATTATTATATATTTTAAAAGTGTATAGTTTGAAACAAATTTATATAATAAACACATTTTTCCAAAAATTGAACCTATGTAGGTGGCGCTATTCGTGTTTTGTGTACAAAATCAAATTTGATCTTAAGTGTTATATCTTTCCTTAGAATAATCTTTGGTTTTAGTCTAAATTGTGATACAGATGTGATGTAATCAGTATGTTTCATTAGTAAGGATAGTATGGACATTATAAAAGATTCAGTGAGAAGTTTAGTAGTGGGTAAGTCGCTATATGGTCTTATTTTCAGTATATTATATTGATGGAATAGATTGATCAGTGTTATATGATCAGTCGAATCAAGGGAAGAATTTATAGTGAAACCGTGGTATTAACTTTATTTATGGGGCAAGTGGAGCATCGTCAATGTAAAGTATTTGGAAATTATAGACATTGGAAAGTAGGTAACCTATGTATAAATAGTTGTGGCTTGATTGAGTTTAGTCACAAGTGGTTATGTGATAGCCAACTGTGTATTTAATTTAAGCATAATTGTAGTTCAGTCAAATTAGTTATATTAGTATGTAGCTGTATATACTCAGTGTAAATAGTGTACTAGATATTAGGTGTGAGCATGAGGTTAGATTGGTGGAAACATGTAAATCGTGAACATATAGGAGAGTGAGTGGGCTTGTGGGACTCCAAAGTTTATTATATACAGTGGGATATGCTATTTGTTTATTTTCACAGATTAGTATCATTCATGGATATAGATGGAAAACTATTCAAGGCTGGATCAGTTATGATAATTTCGGGGAGTATTTAGTGGATGTACTTCAAGAATGTGATACTATGTACATAAGAACTCTTCATCTCAGTCACAGAGCTAGAGAGAAATTTCTCTCTATGATATCAGTAGATTA
This sequence comes from Osedax fenrisi, assembly GCA_964019155.1. NCBI lineage: Eukaryota > Metazoa > Annelida > Polychaeta > Sabellida > Siboglinidae > Osedax > Osedax fenrisi. The sequence goes on from OZ025242.1 coordinate 56,453,714, forward strand.
ACAACAATAATTGAAACTTGAATAACTATAGATATGTATATTGATATATATGATTGATATAATATATATATACATATATATATATATATACATATATATACATATATATATATATATATATATATATATATATATATATGTATGTATGTATATATATATATATATATATATATATATATATATATATATATATATATATATATGATAATACCTAAACACTAAGCAATAATAATTAAAATTTTATAATTATAATTATATAATAATATTATAATAATTATATTATAATACATATATGGATATGTATTTGCCTATTATTTCTAACTCTACATTTAATGATAGGTACAAATATTTTCTTTATATTTATAATGAAAGAATATTCAAAAAAATACCTATATTGATGTTTTATAGGAAATTAAAAATAAAGTTTAATTAAGTCTACAATTAGTTACATCTGATAAATGAATCATGTAACATGTAATATCAAGGATATGATTTATTATCTTTATCCCTTATAAGATACTTTTCAGTTGAATATTTAATTATATTGTAAAGATATTAGAGATATTTATTTTTTTATAAATTTAAAATTAATTTTTTTTAAATTTAATATATTCGAACAATCCACAAATATTTTCATAAAATCATTTAATTATAATTATATTTCTATAAAAATTAATTAAAGATTAATTAAATATATATAAGCCTATTCCGAACCATTAAAATATGTCTTAAACTAATATTTAGAAGTGATCTTATATAATTGTGTATAAATTTATTGGCTTTCGTTAAAACCATGGATGCCTTAACAAGAGAGCGGCTTCGAAGGGACATTAGAGCCATATGGTTATAAGTGAAAACTTCATCTAAGTTCCTGGATGGGATGTAAGGACTAACCAAAATAAAATAACTAACAATGTATACATATATATTTCATTTTAAATGGATTTTCATTAAATATATTATCCTTCAAACAATTCATAAATCTCACTTCTTAATCTCTCTCTTATATAACTCTACCTATTAGTTATTTTTGTCTCATTTTATCTTCAACGTATTATTATTATCTAATTTTTATGGGAAAATTTTGTTCCGTCAATACATTGTTCTCTTATTATTATTTTATCACTATTTTCTTCCCACTCAAATGAAGGAGCCTACATAGCTTTATTTTAATTCTTAATAAACCACATACCATCATCATCATCATTATAAATAAAAATATATTTGTAAATTCGATTTAAATTGAGATATTTCAAAAATATTTAATAATATTATTATCGATATTGTAAATAATATATTTATTACATTATACTAAAATTTAGATATAATTAACAAATTCAAATATATATTCCCAGAAAATACGCTAAAATTGGTCAAACGTAAAATAAATATATATTCGTAAGCGTGTTCTTTCCCCTATAGGACATAATCAATCATGTGATCTACACATGATGGTGAATATTATATTAACATTATAATTAATCTATTTATAAATAATATTACAATATTTGATAACATTAAAGAGTCATCATTAAAGAGTTAACATTAAATCACTTAACATGTAACACATGTTATAAAATAATACACGATATTTCTGACGTTGTGGGTAAGTCTGACAACTAAGTAAGTCTACCACCATTTGATGAATCATTCATGGAGAAAGATATTCTTTCAATACTTTTGTAATAGACGGAGCTGTTTCCAATCAAACTTTTGTTCTCCTGTAATAAGGGAACGTTTAATATTACCATACCAGTATACTATTCTATATATATGCACTACATATCTTTCAGTGCTTCGAATTTAATCACTATTACTATACTCAGTATAGTAATAGGGATTAAATTCGAAGCAGTGAAAGATATGTAGTGAATATGTTATAATAAAGAACCTATAATAGTTTATATAAACTAAAAGATACATTATATATTATATAGATATGTATAATATGAATTATCTATAGATCTCTATTGCCCACCAAACATTATAATCACATCGATATGTTAACTTTATATTGTAATTCATTATAAATCTATAAAAGAGATACATTTTAAAATAACATTAAAATTACAATTTAATTATAAATATAATTTAGTAATGTAATATATCAACAATCAATACTACTGCTGCTGCTGCTGCTCTCTTTCTATATGCAATATATACTCCACCCTCAGGAATAACTATACTTTACACACTATACACTAGGGTTAAATATATTGCAAAGCAAATATATAACACTACCTATCCACGCAACGTAAATAATATTTACCCATCCCGCTGTTAGAAGTAGTATCGAAATCATTGAAATAGATTTAGGTATGACATGATTTTCATACACAAATTTTGTCATTGTTCTATTAAATGACATGCAATATAAGTTAGCATTTAATCACTTCATAGATATCTATAGCATTTAAAACTAAACTATCATATTACTTTATTATATATTAGTAATAATCACTTAGTTTTCATCTTATAAATAATAATTTATAATAAATTTGTTTACATTTCAAAAGTGTATAGTTTGATACGAATATGCATCATAAACAACTCATTTATCCGACAATTCAACCTATACAGACGGCGCTGTTCATGTTTTGTGTACAAAATAGAATTACATAATTTCACAGTTTTATATTTTTCCTTAGAAAAATCTTTGCTAAGATTGTCACAAACACATTTGTTAAAGTATCGTTACTAATTAGAACATAATTTCAAAGTACTGATGTAAAGAAACGTAAAGGTTTTTTTATAAATACATATATATATATATATATATAAAATTGGATCTTAGTCTTAATAAAAACACGGAAAATGATTTTAATGTTGTATTAAGGAGGCTCCCGTTCATCTAAACAATGCTATTTTAGTTCTATTAAAAATTTTAAGGATAAATAACTAATGGAGATAATTACTTAATTTTTTTTTATTCAACAGATACTTTCCTCCATCATATAGGATCTTTCTTTATATAAATGTAGTTAATTTAAAATGGTGTAAAAAAATAGTCTCAATTAGTTAAATATTAATTTTAAATTTTTTTCATTAAAATGCAAGTTTATTATTATTGGAATTATTATTACATGGAAAATATGTAATACAATCTTATATCTTATAAATATTAATCATATTTTAACTCGCGCCTCCACCATTTCGGTAGTTTTACATGTAGACATAAGATAGACGAACTCTACTCTCACTAAATAGTCCTTAGCATTCATTATTTGGATAATTACAATATTTGTAGGGCTATACATTTAGATTATATATAACATCTATAATAGGTTCATTTGTTTTCAATATACTTATAACTTTATAATGTAATAATATTTTGTTATAGATTTGTCAATTATTCGATAACAAAATATGTATAAATTAAAATCTATAGAACATAATGCTTAATGAACCCAGTTATGAAATACTATATATTCTTTATATATTAGAAATGTTAGGATAAAATATGCAATATTAAATACAAATAATTATATAAAGTAAAATGGATTTGAAAATTATTATCATTATTTATGTCATGATTTATACCGATTTGTATGTATATATGATATAAATAATCATACTATATATATATATATATGTATAATAAATATAAGTTTTATGATATTTGATAAATATTATTTATATATATATATATATATATATATATATATATATTAATTATAATAGAAAAGTACTCTAGATAGGAGTATATAGTTTAATATAATATAATTTAATATTTAGGAATAATAATATTATTTTGTATAATGCAAATATAAGTTTGTTAATTATAAATAAAGAATATACACAATCAAGTTTTTTCAACAGGCATATAATGTTATTATTGCATTGATTATTTTGCATTTCTACTCCTAGTTGGACCCATGATTATAATATATATTTAAAACTAATATTATAATAATATAAAATGTACGTAAATATAAGAGTAATTGTACAAATAATATATGAATAGTGAAAATACTAAATGAAATTATCAAATCATATATTCGTTGAGATAGTAATATTAAATTACGTTTTCATTAGATGATAGATCATTATATACACAGGTATCAGAATGATATAAACAACATTATATACTAAATAAATGTACTAGTTTAAAGTTCCTAAATCGGTAAAATCTAAATAATGAATTCATCATTCATAATAAAATTAAAAATTAAATATACCAATGAATTAATAGAATTTTTTATTTATTTTATTTGGTATATCTATAACACATAGTTTTTCGATAACTTCTAATGTATTAAAGTATCTGAAAATGTCAAAATTTTAGTATTAACATAGATATGAAGGAATATAAAAAATAAATATCATAACTGTTAATATATTTGTTGTTCTTATTAAAAAAGAAACTATATATATATATTGTTTACATTAAATGTGTAGTCTGAAAATTAAGTTAGAACAAAATTAAATATGAAAATTCGAAATAAATAGCAAAGTTAGCTGGACTATCAAATGTATTCAACTCGTTCTCATTGCTCGAGTTCGTTTACCACGTACTACACACCAGCCTAACGCCCCCTACCCTACACCCCAGCCTAACCCCCCCTACCCTACACCCCAGCCTAACGCCCCTACCCTACACCCCAGCCTAACGCCCCTACCCTACACCCCAGCCTAACGCCCCTACCCTACACCCCAGCCTAACACCCCCTACCCTACACCCCAGCCTAACCCCCCCTACCCTACACCCCAGCCTAATGCCCCCTACCCTACACCCCAGCCTAACACCCCCTACCCTACACCCCAGCCTAACCCCCTATCCTACATCCCAGCCTAACGCCCCCTACCCTACACCCCTCATCGCTCTAACCGACAAGACGGCGTGCAAATCACGTACGGAGATATTCTTACGCCGGGTGCCCTGCAGGGGTACGGGGGGTATAACAGGTCTGGGGCCGTCGTTGATCACAACCGCGGTCATCTCGTCGTCGCTGTAGTGGGTGTTGTCGATACGGGTGGCCGCCTCCTCCTCCGCAGCCCTGTCAATCATGCCGCACGTCTCCGCTGTGGCACGCTTACGCTTATGGAACGCCTTACGTTTCTTGCGGCGGTCCTTCTCCAGTAGCTGGTTGTATTCCTCGTGGTGTTCGTTGAAGTGGTGCACCCTCTTCAACGCTCTGTGGACACCATGGTTATAGGCTACTATAGTAGGTATTCGAGTAAACTCTGTATTGTATTATTTCGAAATCTATACATCCTAATATCTGAACTAAATACTAACGACTAATATTGTCGTCGCAACTAAATTAGGCATATAAACGTTTAGCATTTAGTTATTGAATGAAACATCATAAACAAAAGTAAAACATAATATTTATACTGTTTTTGAAATTAAAATAAAGTTAACGAATATTCAACATTTGGGACATAAGGACATGTGCGACCTCTGATATTGAGAACAAATACGCGTTTACAACTTAACATAATATTAAAATATTAAATATTATCTTAAAAAGAAATATAAATCATGTTTTTAGGTAAAATATAACTATAGAATATAAAATTTAAAAAATATATCATTTAATAAATTATAATTATAATTTAAAAAAAAATAATTTAATTTAATAATATTCATAATTTAATGAATATAAGATCGTTTTTAGAATTTTAAAAGCTAAAATAAAGAATATTATATATATATATTTAAATAATCAATATTCATAAGTGGCTCATTATGTATAATAACATAATGTGATAAGTTATCGTCTGTTTATATATTTCATACATTTTTCATAATTTTTAGAATCAATTTATTCAGAATAATATTGTTTACCTATTTCACACATTAACATATCATTAACTCATAACTCATAATAATAGTTTAAATTAATTTTAATTTTCAGATAATTTATAATATATATATTAAAACAATATTTGCATTTTTTTAAATTTAATAATTAGTCAAATTTAAAATAAATTATTAGTTTACAATATTTATATTATCTATTTTTTTTATATTCTATAAAAAATGCAATTATTATAGATCTATATAATATCTATCATTGTGTAAATAGTGTATTGAATAAATAAAATTAAGTTAATACACTTTTAGTAGACCATTATTTTTCATATTAAATACATGTAAAAATCTATTTATAGAATAGAGGTCACACTTACCTTTAATACAATACAAGTACACTGCAATCATTAGTATCTAATAGATACTATCTATTGTTATTACAATACGTTACGACATAGATAGGCGAAGAAACATACTTAAGCTGAGTGTCATCGATCGGGTTTTGGCCATTCTGGTTGGGTTTCTTGAGCAACTCTTTGAAGATGTTCTCGTACATTATCTATTGAGGCATATTTAAACAATCACTTACTGAAATAGTATACATCTGCTAGTGATTATAGTAACTAGTAGCGCAAGTAGTATTTGGATTAGGCAGGTGAGGAAGGTGGTAGGAAGGTTGTGCGATGCGTTGATAAGAAAACTTAACATTCTCTATGAAATAATGTGTAGAAAATTACAAATCTATGAACAAATAATTATTTTGATTTGGCGTTGTATCTCTTATTAAAGAAGTATACAATTCAAGGTGGAATCACGTAAATTGATAATGTAGTAAAGTTATAAAATTAGTTATTTATATTTAAATGTTCAATTATTTTCATGACTAATACTTTCTTTAATAGTACACAATTCATCAAATTTAATTAATATGAATTATTATATTAAGGGAACTAGGGCATATATATTATATCCAACTTTCACCCCATGCTAATATATCATGCGTAATTTATCTGGTGGATGTATCTTAATTAAACAGTGATTAAATATTATTAAATAATTAATATCATTTAAATTGTATTTTCACCAAAATTAAATAATAAACTAAAAATGCTAATTATGTATTAATTATTACATAAAATATCATTAAATTCTTTTATAATACTAGTTTAATATTAGTTTAAAATATATGAAAAATAACATGGAAGAATCAATGTTGAATAACAATGTCATTTGTTATAAGATACACACAGTGATGATCACGACTTTTCACGATCATCTATCATTTTCTAACAATCGTCGATCGTGTAATTATTTTGATCATTGATCGCCAATCGTCAATCTCAAAATTAGTTTATTGTTAACTATTGTTATATGTATTAAAGGAATGATTAAAACGTTGGTTTAATGATTATTTATAATTATTTTTCATTTGATTATTCCATTAATATTGCCATTATAGCAACAATACTAACCCAAAATTTAAGATAAATTGGTTAAGTGATTATGTAGAAGAAAAATATCGGTTGTCATCTACATTAATTAAGCAATATGTTTATAGACATATCTCAGATAACGAGGTTTAAATAACTACACCAGAACTAAGCGAGGCTAATTCAGATTAATGAATTCTATGTTATTGATGATAATGTACCATCCACTTCTAAATCAATTTAATAAATAGAAATACTCAATTATATAAATAGTAAAAATATTAATTTAAATACGCTTAATAATTATCCTATTATAAAAATATTATTCTTAAAATACAATTCTATACTTTATTATAGATTATATCCTATTATACTTTATTAATAATTTTATTATATCATATTTCAACATTTTTATAAATTAAATTTTATATTATATATATTTGTTATTTCTTTATATAAATATATACAAATTATTTTTTTATTTCGTTTACGATAGTAGATCACGATCAGTTGCTGACGATCGTCAAACGTGCCCATCACTATCTACATATAATAAAATAATTAAAGCATGAACTTTCGGTGATAATTTATACTACCAAAAAAAATATCACAGAAATCAGCGAACATCAATATTTAATCACTAATTACTAATCATAGGGGGAAAATAACCTAAACAAACAAGTAAGATATCGGTTGTCATCTACATTAATTAAGCAATATGTTTATAGACATATCTCAGATAACGAGGTTTAAATAACTACACCAGAACTAAGCGAGGCTAATTCAGATTAATGAATTCTATGTTATTGATGATAATGTACCATCCACTTCTAAATCAATTTAATAAATAGAAATACTCAATTATATAAATAGTAAAAATATTAATTTAAATACGCTTAATAATTATCCTATTATAAAAATATTATTCTTAAAATACAATTCTATACTTTATTATAGATTATATCCTATTATACTTTATTAATAATTTTATTATATCATATTTCAACATTTTTATAAATTAAATTTTATATTATAAATATTTGTTATTTCTTTATATAAATATATACAAATTATTTTTTTATTTCGTTTACGATAGTAGATCGCGATCAGTTGCTGACGATCGTCAAACGTGCCCATCACTATCTACATATAATAAAATAATTAAAGCATGAACTTTCGGTGATAATTTATGCTACCAAAAAAAATATCACAGAAATCAGCGAACATCAATATTTAATCACTAATTACTAATCATAGGGGGAAAATAACCTAAACAAACAAGTTATAGTAATAGTACAGAAGATAAGAGCTTCACAAGAGCATTCACATTAGCGTATGCCAGTATTATGAGCTGTAATATTAGTACTAGCACTGATACACGCCCATACACACATACTGATACACTAACAGTTACTGCTGTAACTAATGTTTACTGCAGTAACTAATGGTTACTGCTGTAACTAATGGTTACTGCTGTAACTAATGGTTACTGCTGTAACTAATGGTTACTGTTTTAACTAATGGTTACTGCTGTAACTAATGGTTACTGATGTAACTAACGGTTACTGCTGTAACTAATGGTTACTGATGTAACTAACAGTTACTGCTGTAACTAATGGTTACTGCTGTAACTAATGGTTATTGCTGTAACTAATGGTTACTGCTGTAACTAATGGTTACTGCTGTAACTAATGGTTACTGCTGTAACTAATGGTCACTGTTTTAACTAATGGTTACTGCTGTAATTAACGGTTACTGCTGTAACTAATGGTTACTGATGTAACTAACAGTTACTGCTGTAACTAATGGTTACTGCTGTAACTAATGGTTACTGCTGTAACTAATGGTTACTGCTGTAACTAATGGTTACTGCTGTAACTAATGGTTACTGCTGTAACTAATGACGACCACCACCACCACAATGCTTAACTAACGGTTACTGCTGTAAGAATCATCTTTGAGGCAACTTTACTGACGTTAGGGATGCTATTCTCATTGGCAGCGAACACTAGTCGATCGTGTACCATCTTCAGTGCGGGTAACATTCCGTCGTAGTGTGTCATCTCTAAGGGGGTGAGGGGGTGGAGTAATGAGGGCGTCGGGGTGGTAATCAGGCTACAATGCAACACAAGCATAACGAGTGGTGTGTGTGTGTGTGGTTAACGTAACATTTGTAATAGATAATGATACAATATCAAGCGAGGCATCGATTATTAAGTTTTCATAGTAGAAAATGATTACTTTTAGTGGAGGTATTCAATTCTATACGATTTAAGTTTAAAGTCATTACTCTCCTCGATTTATACTTGATATGATCATATCATAGCATTATAATAATGTAACCATTTTAATAACATATAAAATATAATTATAACATAATTATACGCCTGAAATATAAATTATATAACAAATATTAATCATATTTAAAACAATTTATCAAACCTAATTTCTACAATTTAATATTATTGTAATTTCAATATTGAAGTAATTTGATTTTAAATTAAGTACTTTCATAAAATTCAACAAAGTAGTATTATATCTAGATAATATCAATTACATATATATATATATATTATGAATAAACATATACTTATAGAAAAGTGACGATTTCGTATAGCAAAATAAATATTTATAATATAAATTATTGAAATATACTTAAAATAGAAAAGTAGGTTCAAAGCTTTATCTGTGAAATGAAAACAAGATTTCACAAAGTTATATAGATGATTATATCCGGTTATAATACATAGACAATCACTAATACGGGCTGCTCCTAACCTAGGTTCTTGTTGCGAGGTTCATCATTTTTATCACTCTCAAACGGGAACGTTAATACTTCACTGGGTATCTGTTAGTGTTAGATGTATACTTGAGAGAGAGTGTGTGTGTGTGTGTGAGAGAGAGAGAGAGAGAGAGAGAGAGAGTGTGTGTGTGAGAGAGATAGAAAGAGAGAGAGATAGAGAGAGAGAGATAGAGAGAGAGAGAGTGAGAGAGAGAGAGAGAGAGAGAGAGAGAGAGAGAGAGAGAGGGAGAGAGAGAGAGAGAGAGAGAGAGAGAGAGAGAGAGAGAGAGAGAGAGAGAGAGAGAGAGAGAGAGAGAGAGAGAGAGAGAGAGAGAGTGATAAACCTGTTGGGGAGGGAAAAACTCTATAGGTTCTATTTTGGCTTTATTCAATCCTTCTAGTATCTTCTCCAACTTCTCTTTTTCAATCGAATCTCTTCTTACTGTCAAATAATATATATCATAATACATCACTGTATATAGTGAAAAATCTATATATAGAAACAACAATGGGTAGAAATATGACAAGTTTTTATTCATATAGGTAGTATAATATAATTATTCCTAGTAAAAACCTACCTAAATATTTACTAATAAAAAATCTATTTTATGATAAAATAAAGTAATAATTTTATGCATAAAGATTTTTAAATTAAAACTAATATAATTCTAATAATATTAAATTTAATTATAATCGTAAATATATTATAAATTCAAATTATAAAATAATATAAATAAACCTATAGGTTATATATATATCAGTTATAGCCTAAGTTATTCATGTATATTATTACAAAATAAATTATAAATAAATGATTGACTATATTATGTGTTATAAAGATACTTTTTATAGACTATTCCTGAGAAATGTCATTGATAACGTCACTGGTTAACTATTACTAAATAAACTGATACTAAATAACATATTATAAGTTGTCATATTATTGAATATATTTTTTTTAATATTTTTTTTTTTCCATATTTGAAAGCTGTATTATGTGATGTTTAAGAACAATGAAGTCAGTATACTGCCGTGGTTCATTGAGAACAATGAGAACAATGAGATGTATGTATGATGATGATGATGATGGTACCAACTGATGAATTCGTATTCCGTCTTCTTTAATATAGATACCAGGAAATTGTTATGAAGAGCAACTGAAAGCAAGTATAATGATAATGAGCATAATAAACACAATATTTAGTAGTTCAATTACTATACAATAACGTCATACATGGTGTCACGTTTTAGTGGGGCTGATTTTGACTTCAATGTGGTAAACAATTAATTATTATAAAATCATGTAATAAATTATGTATTTAGCATCAATAAATAATTGTTGATGACATAAGTATGTATTATTATTACTATGATTAAATTATATTTGATAATTTGCATATTTATCAAAGTTAGGCTGCCCAAATTAGAATAGTAATACAATAATCTTCAGCTATATAATCATCATTATATGAACAGTTTCTAGGCGTAAATTATTATCTAAATTGTATTATGAAATATTTAAATGAATTATGATTATAAGTGATTATATTAGACAATAGTAACTGCTTTATCTAATCTGATTTGTACGATATAATTAAAATTTTGTGGGAACAAAATCGACGCTTTAAACAATGTATTATGATTAATGCTATTTTGATATAAATATAAATAAAGTATTTGATCTGATGGTTTGAATCTCAACTAGGATGAGTCATAATAACTATTGCAGTCGTTCTCTTTGAGGATCTTCTTGATGCTACGCTCATATTTCTTGAAAGTAATCTAAATAAGTGAAGGAATCATCGATGGGTTAGTAAACCTTTGTCAAACATATTATATATATATATATATAACTTTTTATACTAAATAATTATATATATTTAAACATATTTTATATAATTTTGATATTTATAATTATTTTTAATATTAGTTGTTATAAAAGATCATTTTTGCTAGGTTATAAAACATATTGAGATTTAATTTTTACGTGACATTTTTGAATAAAATTGTTTATTTTATTTTATGTATTAATGAAATATATTATGAAGTTGTCTCGCCCTAAAGAGAGTTCTGCCATAGTGTCAGTGTATCATTTTCATAATGATACATGACACATGAAATAGCCTGCATTTAGTAGAGTAACTAAACACAATATATAATAAGTTTGTTGAGAATAATATTTATGAGTAAATTTAATGGCATGCTTTATGCACAAAGTATATACACACACACATACACACACACACACACACACTATATACTATACAAGTACATACAATCACAAAGAATCCTATGTGCTATATTACATTCTAATTATGTAGAAACCTTACTTTGGAGCCAACAATCGACTAACGACATATATCTATAGGGAATACAAGAACAAATATTAATATATAATATCATACAAACACACACATATATATATATATATTTGTCACTTATATTTAAAGTTAACTGACATCTCAATTAAAATTTGATAATATATATGTATATATAATATTTATTATATATATAATATATATATATATATATATGTAGCTAACAAAATATTAGTTAGAGTATAAGGCTATATAATATATCTTATATTGTATAATTTTAAAAGTAACATTAAAGGTGGGTATGATTTAAATTATCCAATATAAATAACGATTTATTTAAAAATTTATTTTATAATTCTTTACTCTTTATAAATTACATTATATGTCATTGAAACAATAATGTAGAATCCGGATCTACTAGTAATTGTAGTATTGACATTTAAATCAGCCAATAAATATCACGTTTATTTAAATAAAATTTGTTTCAATTTTTTATATGTTATATATTAATTATATAATTATTTATTTATAAATTTTCTATTAATTAATTTAATAATGAAATATAGTATTTTTAATAGAATGCACTTAAAGAGAATATAATCCATAACAGAACTGAACAGAACATAATAAAACCTCTTTTATTATAACAGTACCTATATTAATGTCATACATTATTTGAATAAAAATCAAAATATCCGATTTTAAATAAAGTAGAACCAATTTTGTTTGAAAACAAATTTAATTAAAATCCAATATTGGTAACATTATATAATAAGTGTACCTGCTATTATAATAAGTATGTAGATATATGTAGATACATGTAGATACAAATACAGATAAAATAAACTTACCTACTTTGAAATATAATTATTTTACGAATCCATATTTGGATTTTATTATAAATATATCAAAGCTATATATTTATATTTTCGAAAGTACCGATATAACACCTATTATTATAACTATAGTTAGGTATACCTATATCACATCATCTATATATTATTTATAAACTGATAATATAATAAAGATTTATCAAACAGTTAAAACGGTGAAATATTCAATATATTATGTACACAAAATGCCCGAGCATTTCAATTCAATGCTTCAACTATATATATAATATATTATATATATATGCTTTTATAAGCCAAGGCTCACATTTAATTCAGCGGAAAAAAAACCTGGTAATATTAAAACTAGACCAAACCAGTGAAACCAACAAAAACCCAAAATATGAATTACTATATATATATATATATATCTATGTTGTGTAGTGTACTTTTCTATTCTAAGTTATTTTGTAAATTACAAGACAAGATTTTATTAGTTACAGCCTGTAACTAATGGGATGGGGTCAAATACGTATTTGTATTTAAATACGCTGATTTGGTGTATTTGTATTTGTATTTGTATTTGAATGATTATTCAGTGATGTATTTGTATTTTTATTTGATTATCGTATTTGGTGTATTTGATCAAATACAGTTTCAAATACACTTTTAAAAATATGTTAAATTAATAATATAATAGAATGTAGAATTTAAACAATTGATTTATGAATGTAAAAAAATTAACGAAAAATTTACAATTTATATTATTATATATTAAAGAATACATTTACTAAATAATACAAATTATATATACTGACAATTATTTTCAAAGAATTTTATGAATACTATATAAGTAAATTTATGAATTTAAATTTATATTCTATATAGAAATGTATAGGTGTTATAAATTATAACTTATAATATACAGAGGTAACGAGTATATTGTTTACATTTTTTTATTTAATTGAATTTCTTTAGTAATTAAATATAATTTAAATAGATTTCAATTAATTATTATGAAATCTGGTATAGGGATATGGATTATTATTTTATGATATCAAAGAATACATTTAGTTAATTATTAAATATTTAAAATGGATAATGGAAGATGTAAATTATCGGATGAGTGATTTGATAATCTAATGTATATAAGGTGTAATAAAAATGTAATTTAATATTTAATGTGTTAATATTTGTATTTTGTATTTGTATTTGTATTTGATAAAATGTATTTGTATTTGTATTTGTATAAAAAATTTAATAATTATTAATAAAGTATTTGATAAAGTATATTTGACCCCAACCCTGGTTACAGGTATCTTTATTCAAAGTATAATTACGGTAGACACGTTTGCTACGACGATCAAATGGGAAAAGCCTAGATACACACCCTTTTTATGGGTTCGTCAAGTATAATTATATATAATACAATTAATATTCGATTAAAAAATTACGCTTCAGTGGTTTCGCTGATTGGTGTAGCTGTCTCAGCCGATGTTATCTCAATCAACGTTATATAACATACTATAACTCGGCGAATACTCCGGGCCATGCTCGATATAATATGTCTATATACGATTCATACCCATAATTATATGCGCGCGCTGACCTATACATAATAATACAAACTTATTTATATGCACAATTACTCAAACCACACTACATGACATATATAAAATAGTTATGTAATAAATTGAATTGTAATGCGCGAGGTTAGATGCACATGCCTCGTATCAATTTAAAATTTGAGGATCCGCATGAGATTATCCCCCGTATTATATATTCTGATATTATTTAGATAAAATTAGCATCGCCCTCTATAATTGAATTATGACATAGTATTGTTTACAAATGTTGCCTTTAGTCGAGATACAGAATTATACCACTATAATTATTATAACACTATTATTATAATTCTATAATAATTATAGTAACTATAATTATAATAATAGTGAATATTTAAATAAATAATGAATAATTATTATTATAATACAAATTAAAAAATATATAGAATATAAAATTTTATATTTTATATTTTATATTTTAAAACAAGTATAATTATTAGGGGGATGCACGAGTTGGGAACAGTTTTTCCACAATTGAGGCAGACTCCATGGTGCTACGCTGGACAGGTATAAATAGAGTATATGTTTATATTCGGTGAATATTATTCACACATCAATGCATACATTGTATGATACATCTATTAATAAAATGAGATTACTAATTAGACTAAACAGTCATGTGTACACTGTGTATACTAAATACACATACACATACACACATACATAAACATACATACATACACATACATAAATACATACATATTTATAAATATATATATATATATATATATATATATATATATATATATATATATATATATATATATATATATATATATATGTGTGTGTGTATATATATATCCTAAATAAAGAATGATTTATATCATTATCATAATGATTATGATGTTCATATAACTTATATGAATATATGCTATATAATATATGCTTTATATAAGCTTTATCAATATCGGTAGGCATTGAATCAATTATTGATTCATGAATATATACATATAATTATTATATGTATATATTCATGAATCAATAATTGATTATATTATAATAATATATTTTAAAAATAATTGTGGACTGTATACGCTATGCGCGTTCGCCGACCACCTCAATTTCTGGTAACATTTTGAAAACCGTTCCCAACTCGTGCAGTAACCCATTGATTTTATGGAGTATTTATTATAAAATATAGCCTTTATTTAATTTTAAATGAATTATGATAATACTATCATAATTATTATCATACTAATTATTTAATTAAATTATTATGAAATAGTTTTTATTAGTTAGAAATTATTATTATAATAATTATACAATATTACCAACTGTGTCATATTATTTCCAAGAGAATTATTTAACTGTTTTTTAGCATTATCTATTTCGAATTTTAAATTTTCCCCCATCTTAAGAATAATTTTGAGGTTATGTATATAAATTATAATATATTATTATTATTTATTTAAATATATAAAATAAATATGTTATTGGATATAAATGATATGAATAAATATAATATGTAATCTGATTGGATTAAAATAATTTATTAATATTCTAGATTCTGGTAATTTTTATATATTTGTATGTGTTCAAAAAATGTGGTTGAATATTTCAAACATAAAAAATCAGATAGAATAATTAATATATGTGATAGCTAGTACTTTGGTAATAGGAACCTAAATGCATAAAAATAACGCTATGTTCCTTAATTATTATTTAAATGTAACTTCAATCTAAATTATAAAATTCGGGTAAATGAAATTATGGGGTTACGATCTAAAAGAACGAGTTGAGGCGAAATGGTTAAATCATAAATCCGAAATAAATTGTTATAGGCTCATTTTGGGATGTAATGCAGCTAAAAAAACCAAACAGGACAAAACTAAACTAATTAAATCAAATAACCCTCAAATATCTATACAATATATATATATATATATATATATATATATATATATATATATATATATATATATATATATATATATATATATATACTATTAACTCGTATTTCAAATGTAACATTTTACCATCAACTCGTCCTTTTTGATCGTCTCCCAAATTAAGTATAGGATATATTTTAAAAGATTGTTTTTTTTTTAATCTAGCATAGTTGTTTCCAATTTAAAATAACATTTATTTGTAATTATATTAGATTATATTATTGATATCAGCTCAGGGTATTATAACTTTAAGTATAATAAAGCTAATAACATTAATTAAAACATATTGGATAAATAATTGATTATGAAAAATCTATATTTGATAACATGTATAACCATGGCCTCCTTTAGCTTCATGGTATAACTCCGTTAGAATTTGATATAGTAATGGTATATCATGGCCTCCTTTAGCTTCGAAGCTAAAGTAGGCCATGGCCCATGGGCATATTGATAATTATTATATAATATTTTGCAATTTAAGTTCAAGGGTAGGAATATTTAGTGGAACAGTTGCCGTCATTTAAACTTCGTAACTATTATCTCTTGTTTATACATTTCATTTAAAACAGATACATCAGCATCCATGGATGCTGCAGTTCTTACTGCGATGCCAATATTGTTTCTACAATTCTAAATATAATATATATCATATTTCACTTTAGTTTTTACTTTGCAAACTTCTATATATAATGCTTGAGAACATACGTTATTAGCATATCCATACATAGGTAATATTGATGTGTATCATTGCATACAACAAATCATATATTAAATTATAAATTTATAATTGCGGAATATATATATCTAGCTTTTGTTATGGATTCTTGATTACAAATTTACTTTAAAATATAATAACCCTGTTTGTCGGATACCAACAATGGTTTCATATAATTAAATTTTTATTGATTTTAGAAACATATTAGCAAGGACATGCATTTGATATTATCAAGGACATGTCCTTGATATTAGTGATATCAAACATATGTTTGATTACGATATTTTATAAGTTACCTCTTTGCGGAATACCCAATAAGTGTAACTCAGTTGATTTTGAATATGATAGGCATAAACATCTAAGGGGCGAAGCCTATATTAATATATAACGTCTTTGATGATAGGATATATACAATATATGTAAATAATTTATGATGTAGCCAATTATTCTATAATATTTAATTATATATATTTTTAATATATCCTATATTTTATTCTATAATTAATAAATATCAATATTTATATTAAAATCCCCATCATGCTTTTAATGTATATTATTTTTCATGACTTTATTATTTCACAATTTAACATATGTGAATTTAAATGTATATATAAATTATATATAATATATATATATATATATATATATATATAAATATATATATTATTTATATATAATATAAGTACATGTTATATATATAAATATATAGTTTTGTAATATTTATTTCTTATTATTGTAGATAAATCTATACATATGTATACACCCTTGATTTTACACCACATTGATTAAACCATCATAACCCTACCATCGTAAATTCATCATATATAGAATTTATTGGTTATGGGACTCATAGAAATATCATTGATTTCTCCTTTTATATTTTCACATTATATCCATCTAATAAATTAGTATTTTATCTAATTACCAAAATCACTATTATATAACGTATATACGTTAGTTATATCTGTGATTTTATCGGTTACATTAAAAGGGGTATCCCACTATTAGTATGTCCGGTAATAATGTCCAGAAATGTTTGCTAGAAAGTGATTTAGCAAATTAACTACAATTTTAATGTGATACCTCCATAGATTTATAGTTTACAATGTAAAATACAAATATATGGATACCTCTTAGGCATATATTTATAGTACCTCTGAAAGTAGTATAATTAGTTAATAATCTAATGGGGCGAATAGTTGAGTATCCATTGTATATTTATTTACTTCCGGATATTATTAAAATCTAAATTTAAAAATTAATCGTCCAATTATATTCAACTTGACAACTAATATTTGTTATAAATAATTATATTATTATTAAAAAGATTATTAGTTAATATTTAAATTTATAATGTCATCTGATAAGAGTAGAACGCATATTTGGCTACGAATAGAAACGTTCGTATATGGTGCACTACCAATACCTCCCCATCCAAGACTTTCATTACACAATATTCTGAAAATAATTCCCTATGTTAAATCTAAAAAAGGTAGTAATAATTACCCTAATATTACATATGCTCTATGGAGAACTATCGCATTACACAAGTTGCAATTACCAGAAGATCTAGCGTGGATGTATTTCTCCACTTTTGATACTATAAATGATTCGTCTACATCCGAGAATAGAATAAATTTAGATGAACGTTTGTCATACTGTAAAAACGATAAAGAAATTGAAATGATACGCGAAACCGTATCAGTTCCATTATTAAAGTTTACCATATTTTTATATCTTCAACATTTTCATAAAATATCATTGAGAGAATCATTAAATTATGTAGAATGGCCATCTGATACATCAGAATCATCGCAACATAATCTTAGAGAGAAATCTTTCAACGAGCAGTCTCATATTTCATTTATGCAAAATAAACTTAAAGAAATACTAACACTATTAGCCGAACCGTCTCCTAATCAACAAGATCTCTATCTTACCATGGAATCGATAGAAGCACTAAACATTCTATTCATGGGATCGCTGGATAACATGCGACACGAAACCTCGCTAAATACTACAGTTTTCGCCCACTCTTCGGAACTATCCTCCTCTAACTCCCGTCTCTACAAACTGAAACTACTGCAGAACTGGCTACTCGACCACCTGACCACCTCCCCTTTCGGCGTGACGCGATGCATCAGCTCGGGTCGACAACTCACGTGGAACCACGTCGCCGGTCGCGACATCAAGGCAGCCGGTGATAGTTCATCTCGTCCTCCGCGTAAGTTCGGTCGCGTGGTCACCAACGCCACGAGCATCCCGTCAGACAGCACGCCCGGCAACAAGATCATGATCATCTCGCACGTAAGTAAACAGGTGATAGCACGACGAGCCTCCGCCACTCTAGAAGGTTCCGCTGTGAAGATCCACCGCTGCCACCACTCCACCGTGTACCTATTAGCCCCGCTGCGGTCGGTAAGCGTAGAGAAGTGTCGCCACACCACGATAGTGCTGGGCGCCGTGGAAACCACGTTACACATGCAACAGTGCGACAACGTAACGGTGATAGCGCCGTGTAGGAGGTTCACCGCCGCCGCTAATTCAATGTGCACCGTGCATCTGTTGACCCCTAACCGACCTCTGGTGTTGACCGGTAACGAGAGGCTTCGCTTCGCTCCGTTCAACACTAACTACCCGCTACTCGAACAGCATATCTATAACGTGGGCTTGAGTTCCAGCCCCAATCTGTGGGACCGCCCCCTAGTGTTGGGTCCACCGGTTCCTATGAGCCCGGCGACGCCCCCTTGGTTTCTGTTGCCACCCGACGAGTACCTTCAGTTGGTGATCCCCTACGACGACTACCACACCGATGAGATGCTCTACGAAGTGCCCGCCCTGTACTGGAAGAGTATCGAACAAACTCGCCACAAACATCTCAAGTTCAATGCTTTGTTTGAGGACGCGAACCTCACTAAAGAACAAAAGTACGACGTTCTCGAATTGTTGAACAATGAGTTCGCTAATTGGTGCAGGGATAACCATCATATCAGGAATTTGCAGAGCGCTAATATTGTTAATATATAACGATCTTTATTTATAATTTATTACCCTTTCTTTATTATTTTTAATTTATTTATAATTTTTCATTTCAAATATATTTTTATAAACCATAATATTTAATTATTTATTATTTACTATATTGAATTTAGTAATATAGTAATTTAAATATTATATTGTATAAACATAGCCAGTATTTACATTGACATTGTTATAATATTTATATTTCTTATAAACTTCATAAAATAAATAATCTTCATAAACTTTATTTAATACAAATTAATCTTCAAAAAATGTATAATAATTAATTTATTTCTAAAACTTATTTAATATATTCAAACCAATATTAGATATTATTTTTTATACTTTTTTTAGTATCCTGATCAGAAAAGTTCTTATTAATAATTCTTAATTTTCACAAATAATTAACAAATGTATAATTAAATTTATATAAACTTTAAAATATTTATATTTATAAATCGTATCTGATTTTCTTACTTTTCATAAATAAAATAACAATTTAAATCTAGAAATATTTATATTTATAATTCTGATTTTCTTACTTTTTATAAATAAAATAACAATTTAAATCTATAAATTTTTATTATAAAAGAATTGTAAAAACATAAAAGTATAAAAGATATAAAAACTAAATATATTAATATGCTTATTTTTGTTTCATAAAATAGTTTGCCAGGGGAGACAGAATATGTTTGACTGTATTAACACACCAGGATCTTCCTAATAACTTCAGCCTTCTGGTGTAGGGTAGGTTTCCCAAGTCAGTGTAGTGATCAGTAAATCCAAATATTCTGTAAAATATCTTGCATGTTTAATTAATTTTATTGTTAAGTATATTATAGTTGTGTTAAGGTATACGCTAAACGCGAATTTACAAAATCATCTGATAAGAATCAATTTTTAATAAATTAAAATAAATAATTGTTATGAAATATTTACATTAGATAATATATAAGTATTAAAAAAAATATATTTATATCTTCATGTGAAATAATCTGTAATTGTAATAACTTCTTAAATCATTGCGAAATTATTTAATGAATAATGCAAATATATAAAATGTACAAATCTAATTAAAATCTAAAATAACTTTTTAAATAATCGTATAGATTGTATATATATATATATATATTTATACTAGTTTAAAATAATACAATACTATGTAACGTATTCATATTATTCAAAATAATAAAAATAATTTGTACAAATTAATATAATAGGAATGTGGTATATTTAATTTATAATTAAACTGAATGAAACGTTACTACTTCAAAGTAGAAATAGTATATTGTAGTAGCCATGTATGTATTTGTATTAGTAATAGTAGGTGATACGTGTTGTGGGTAGTAGAGTATAGTTATGGTAACAATAGGGGTAGTGCTATGTTACATATGTACACTGTACAACAGTAGCAGCAGCAGCATGTGTCTCACCTCTCTATCTCCGGTATCCAGAGTGAATCTGGCCTACCATTCATTATCACGGGGAACATCTTGTTGCTGCCTTGTTGCAGAGAATTATTGTTAGTGGTCACTGTTCTGATCTTGTCTAACTGCATGGTGAGACGTGGCTTATTAAGCTGATTGTATTAGCACTAGTAAACCAATGTTGCAGTATCATAAGATATGTATATATATAAGTTGATTATTAATATTAAGGGTTCCATATGTAATATTAGAACGATATAGCTCTCACAAATTGGAAAAATAGGTTATACAAAATTTAACATGGTAGAAATCGGTAACAAGAACTCATATATAAGATAGATAACATCTCAATTATTTTCTTTAGAATTACATTGTTTTTTTTAAATCTATATATAAATAATTATCGTTATTTAAAAAATAACATATAAAACATAGTTTATATAAAATAGTTTAAATAAACTTTTATATTTTTAATAAATACATTTGATATAAAATATTGTAGATATGTTCAATCATTTTTTTAAATCAAAAATTCATAATTTTGTTATTGCAATTCTATTGAAATATTAAATATTTGGTTTTAACTAATTTATAGGAAAATATTTTAGAAAAATACACTGATAAAATAATATTGAAAATATAATCATGTTTTTTTTTGTATATTTCAAATAAATAAAAACCATAACCTATATAGTATTATAATGTAAATATTATATAATTTTTAATCACGATAAACAATTCTATAATACTCTACATATATTATTATATATAAATTAGGTGATGATATAATACTCTTGTATATAGTTAATTTAATATAGTTAAATATAGTTAATAGGACATTGTAGTAGTCATATTTTCTTATACGGAATTAATTTAGAAGAGATATTTATTCTGAGTAAGTTATTATATATGTTACTTATTTTTAATTAAAATTTAAAAACTTCCTGATTATTTCTTTTATTTTGTTTTAAAATGTAAAATATTGCAATAATTCTTCAAGGTAGCTTTTTGTAGAAAATAGAGCTATTGCATTTTGGATATAACTATAACCTAGAATATTTCAATAATATCTCATGAATTATACACGATTGTCCGCAGTAAATGAAACAAGGCTGAAACTAGGGCAATCAAAATTATGGCGGTAAATATAAAATAACACTGCTAATAAGCTGCCTATCAAATGAAGATCACAGTATAGGGATACATACATTGACATTGTATTATAGTGAATTAAAAGTTGACTGCATATTAAATTATGTATTCATTATAATAATTAGAATAATTATTTATCAAAAAATGTATACTGTATGTATGTATAATAGTGATGTTTACTATGTAGTAGTGATGTATATAAATAGCTAAATTTAGCTAAATATTTAATTAATTTTATATTCGTTTCGAAAAGGAAATCTTTGATTCGAAATATAAATTCATCTAATAGTTTGAAATTAAACTATAAAATGTTAAATGAAGATGACTTTTGTGTACGTATTTTCGGATACTACCTAGAATTTAGATTTCTTATGTTTTTCCTATAATTTATAGGTTCGTAGAGTATTTTTTGGTTTTTAGATCAAAGGTATGATTTCTATGTATTATAGCAGGTATGTACGCGGCGGTGCTGTAAGGAGGTGCTTCTATATAGTTCAGTGATGTTTTAAACAACTTTAAAGATTATATAATGGTAACATAATCTAAGAAATTTGAGAAGTTATTATACTCTTATTGAAAATATAGGTGACGTTATTAATTAAAATAATTATTCGAGAAATGTTGGAATTAATATAAAATCGTCTTAATTTTAAACAGTTTTCAAATCTTTCTCATTATTTAATTTGTTAAAATATTTGCAAATAATTGTTGAATTATTTACTTATTCACTATTCATATTAAGTTTTCTTGAATTTTATTATTCAATTTGGGTTAAAATCAAACAATTTAATTTGGATATCCATTATTTGGGACTTTTACATCACTAATATACAGTATACCTAGTCGACTATATCAACGATAAGATTTTGCAATGCTAACTCTTTGAATTCAAAAATAGATAATTTTCCATGGTATATTTTAGTGTATTTAAGGCGGATTTTTTTTCACAAATTATTTTACTTCAAAATATTAAAATATAATTAATTATCTTTAATATGATGTGTGTTATTCATGAGAAACAATAAGTGCCTTATCTAACCATCATACTCCAGTACAATATATAATACACATTATTATATAATATTTATTACACACTTTAGAAGCCTATATATCGGTATTTTTTTCTATACAATTTACAATGTTTGGATGATTCCACCGTATGAACCATTCGATAAATCTTTATAAAATTGTCAGAGATTATAAATAACATATAGATAATGTTATATAGGTCATTTTGAAAATATAAATATATTGATTTGATACACTTATAATGAAATCCATTCATTATTTGATCAAAAAGTATAAATAATTTATGGTTTCTATTATGTGTATAAAGTTAATATATTTATATTTTCAAAATTACCTATATAAAATCTTATATATATATATATTATTTATAAATTCTGAAAATGTTATAAAGATTTATGGAACGGTTTAAACGATGGAAACTTCCAAAAATTTTAAATTGTGTAAAAATAAATACTGATATATAAGCTTCTAAAGTTTTGTGTCTATTACATAATAGTGTGTATTATATATTGTACTGAGGTATACCTCAGTACATATATGTTTATAATGCAAAGATAATGTATTCTTGAATGACATATTAAAGATAATTAATTATATTTTGATATATTAAATGAAAATAATTTTTGAAAAAAATCCTCCTGAAATGATTTTAAAGATAACAGAAATATTTATTTTTTTGTAAAATAAAAATGCATTTATATATTTAAATTTAAATTTCTATATAAATAATTTTTAAAAATACAAATTTATTTATTTTGGTTTGAATTGAACGATGTTTTTATATACATTATTATGTATGTCGACATTCTAAATAATATAATATGTATTACAATTTTAATATAATATTATATCTAGTTTTATTATATAGTATCATATGATACTGAAACTATTAATTTAAAAACGGGTTTTTGTTTTGAATCTTATACTCCTATGGACGTAACGCACTGAACGAAAATTTTGCACATCTACATGTTTATACATAGACCTACTATAAATATATCCAGTGCTACAATCGTGGCATATTGACAAGCATTTTTTACACATATACAAATAAAGAGATACATTCATTTTACATTTAAAATTTAATATTATTATATGAAATGTGTATTATATTATTAATTTTTTCTAAAAATTTATCAAAATATGAATACGGTTTCTATATATATATAATTACATATCCATATTAGAAAACAAGCATACAAATTAAAGGCTGAATACTGACATCGGCCCCCAATAAGTCACGTGTCAAACTGAAAGTTCAAATAAACATTTCTCGGCTGGCGTTATATTTCTCAGTAAATTATTCACCGAGTAGTGAATTTGTGTTTTATATATACATACATATAAGTCCATTATATAAGTCCTATACGCATTGTTTACTTGAACACTAGGTTAGTCACGTGACATACTGGGGGTCGATGTCAGTCTAAATCAATTAAAGAGCTATATATTTTATTTTTCTATTAAACAATATTATTAGTATATCTCATAAACTGTGATCTGATACAAGTTGAATACTAGTGATTTTGGGAAAATAATTATTCTGAGATAATTGCACTTTAATATAAAGGTTATATATTATTTTCTAATAATTTATATTATTGTATTCATACAATAGAAAGTATAAATAGAGATGTTTATATAATTATATTATATACATATAAACATTTATATACAAATTATATAACAATATGCAAATTATAAATATATAATACTGTTAATAAATAGTATAATTATTGAATATTTTATAATTATCAATTTCATTTTTACCAATCTATAAAAAAATATATATTTTAGAGTACTTATAAATCATATTTATATTTGAAAATTTCACACAATATAAACCCCTTATAGGATTTATGTAAAAAAGTGATAAACTTAAATATGTTTTATCAATAATAAATTTAAAACGTTTGAATCCCAGATTAGGTCAAATATTTGTTCTTTACATTATATTAATTTAATTAATGAATCGGAATTATCTATATAGAACATTATTTGGCTAGCGATTAAAACAGAGACTAACCAGTGCCTTTCTCCCTGGCATCAACATATCATCCAACTTTCTCCCAAATTTGTTGAGAAACAACGGGTCACTGTCGGAACACATCATTTTGATATAATACATACAGTTTATAAGTACATGGTAACTATGCGTATATAGTATAACGTATAACTATAGAATATAACTTATGTAAAGACTGAATTTTAATACTAATAAGTAAACAACATTTTATAATATAATATCTAATATTTTAATAATATAATACTTAAGTCATTGTAAGATATTATCAATTACATTTGTCGAATATCATTGATACTATATACGCTATGAGCATTCTAGAGATTGAACTAATATATGAATCTAAACATTAACTTGAATTAAGTTAAATATCCTCTACACAGAATCATATCACTGATGTTATTATACTCTAGGATCCTATATACACACCAATATAAATACTAAACAAGCATGTATATTATATCAATTATGTTTATTATATCAAGTATGTATACTATATCAAGCATGTATACTATATCAAGTTCTCAATCAAAACTAATTATAATAGTTAATAAATAAAAAAGTCTAATAAAAAAAAGCTATTTTACTATCTAAATAATAAATAGTAATTATTAATACTAGTGACCTATTTTCAGAATAATATTATTATTAATTCAATTAAGTAAAAAATAAAACATAATACATATACAATATACAATATTTCAATAGATATTAGTATTCAAATAATTGTATTTATCTTAAATAATAATTCTATAAATGAAACTTTGTATAAAACGAAGCGCAATATATAGTTAATCAAAATGTATACTAATTAGATATATATAGAGTTTTTAGAGATATCAAGTATTACGAATAGAAAAATAAGTGAATTTAATACTTGGATCAGACGAACCAATCAATACCCGGTATGTTTCCCCAGAAATAGCGCGAACGAACTTGTGCAGAAAAGTGGCGCGAATTCCATACTGCGGGTTGTCTCTGTATGATGATGAGGGGGGGGTGGGGGTGAGGCCATTACAACTGGACACTAATGTGTACCGCAAACATACTAATGCGTGCATCAAATACACTAATGCGTGCAGCAAACACACTAAAGTGCACAACCTGAACGAAGATACTAATATGACATTACAGCAGGGTTGGCGGTTTTTATGGTTTTTTTATGGTTTTTTTGGTTTTTTTATAATTAAATGTTAAGATTATTAATTAGAAATTATTATATATACCTAGATCGATTATTAAATGTCTGTGCAAAACATACATATATAGAGTATACTTATAAGTATAAAATATACAACACTAATGAATATTAAATGTTAATAAAATTATTTTATTAAAATATATTTATTATAAAAATAAAGTAAAATATAATAAAAAAAATAGTTACAAATTGTAACAAAATAATAATTAAAAAAAATAACAATACAGTAATTAGAAATATAATCAATATAATTCTCGCAATAAAAAAAATAGTTACAAATTGTAACAATATAATAATTTAAAAAATAATAATAATAATAATTAGATGATTTCTAATAGAAATATAATCAATTTAATTCTCGAAATAAAAAAACAAGTTTTACAGCCTTATCATTGCCTAATCGATTCCTTATTTTGATTGAATGCTTTTATAGTGTTAAAAAAACCAATGGTTTTTTTGATCAAAAAAACCAAAAAAACCGTTAAAAAAAGCGACCAACCCTGCATTACAGCAACGCAAATGTTTCATCTCAAAGATACTAATGCGTCATAACAAAGACACTAACCGAAAGGTAGCGGTTAATTATATTTCTGTCATTGGGACTCATCGATGCTACATTTTCAAAGAGCCAGAACAGATGTGTTTTTTGCATTCTCTTAAGGGCCGACATTATTCTGAAAAATTCAAAAAAGAGCCTTCCTGTTCCAACTGAAAGAGACGGGTTCAAATGGATCATGAACTCTACTATCTATCTATGTATACTATCAATACTATCTATATGAATATCAAGGACGTCTGATAACGCATGTTTGTGAAACATTTAAAATTATTATTTTATGCTCTACGACAGTGATTTTATCGTATTGGTCATATGGTCATATTGGTCAAATGGTCTAGGAGTACACATGCAATACGACAATTCGTTTTTAAATCAATGATTTCAATATGATAATTTAATACACATTATATTATTTGGAATATCGACATAAATAATATAAAAAATATTGTTCAATTCAAAACTAATTTATAAATAATTTGTATAAATAAAATATTTATATTGAAATATAAAATTATAAATATGAATGCATTTTATTTGACAAATAAATAAATATCTCTGATATCTTGATTAAAAGATTGAAATAATTGAAATAGAATTAAATATATCACTGAAAAGTATCTAGTTCTGAGTACAAAAAGTAACTATTTCAGTGATCGGACATCCTTGATAAATATATATATATACATACAATAATATTAATATAAGGCACTTGGTGTGAACGCATGAATTATAACTAAACATGACACCATCGTCTGGCTATTAATAATGTTGCAAACTTATCGCATTGCATTCTGGGTGAACAGATTGTATTGATACGTGTCACCGCCATATTTGTAATCATTTATTGAATAAATAAACCACTAACAAGTATATATTGTATTGTAGATATGCACAGATAATAAGAGATTATTTGAATTACATTCTAGATGATATAGAGTAGATATGCACAGATAATTACATTCCAGATGATATAGAGTAGATATGTCCCGTCCTTAGTGAACTATACTCACTCGCAAGCGCGATAAATCAAAATTAAGAAAGAAAATAAATGATTGTGATAAGGTAGGGGTCTATTGCAATAACTAACCGAAAAGTCCGCCTCTAATGGGATTTACTATGGAGAGCTCATTACATGGGGACCCCCCTATTACTAGGTCTATCCTCCCTAGTGACTCTAGCTGTAAACATATAGTGAATTATAAATATATTTCATTAATTGAGATATGTTTAACACTTTAATATCCAGTAATTTTAAATAATACTGCACTAAATGAGTTATGTTTATTAAAAAAAAATTATATGCATATTTTAAAAAACGAAAATATGTAAACTCATTATATTGAAATGTGTCTATTACAAGTTATATTTATTTTGATTAGTATATTATATATTATATTAATCTGAATAAAAATAAAATGGAATATAAGTATTATTCATATTATTATAATAATTTTTTATATAAAATAAATATAAATTTTAAACAAAAAATATAATATAAAAAATTATATTAATTTATAGATTATAATTATATTGATAAAATGTATATATTAATTAATAAGATATTAACATTTTTTTTTAATTAACTGACCCATCTGTAGTACAGATTCTGTACCCAAATTCAATACTAATACGAGAGCTTCGTCAACATTTATTAGTGAGTGCATCTTTTGTAAAAGGGAAATAAATAATGCTACAAATCATAAAATTCCTCAAAATATAGCATTATGACCTATAGTTTGATTAATTTAAAAATAACTACCATAGATGTATTCGTTAAATACAAAAAAAAAAAAAAAAAAAAACGTTATTTCATTAAATTATATAATTATATAATAATATAATTAATTATTATTATTTTTAATTTATATATTTACATAATTTTTTTTGTATATTTTGATATTGATTTGGATACTTTTTATTTTAAGAACTAATTGTTTAATAATATTTTCATTATATTTAAAATAAACAATATAATGTTGTTATTATTATAATGATAATATAATATATTGATGATATACAATTTTTATTTATAATCTATTAAATAATAATTATTTATTTTAAAATAAACACTATATACTGTTGTATTATAAGAAAATTCTCAAAAACTAAAATATAAAGATAACATTTTTAAAATCCTATAATAAAGAAAACATATCATATATTTATTTATATAAATAGACTGCTGAATTATTTAATTATATATGCTAATAAATTATGCGACCTTTCGAGATGCCTGGGTTTTAATGTGTTAATGGTGCATAGATGGACAGATTATATTAGTGCATTATCAGATACCTATAGCGATACAATGAAACTTCATTATCGGATAGCTAGTGTTTTGTATCTAGATATGTCAGTCAGTATACGCTTCACTAGAGAGATACACACCATAAGTTACAATTTAACTTATATTACTATTCAATATGTACAGATATTAGGCATTGTTATCATGTACAATTCTCGAGGAAAAATACATAGATATCAAATTTTTGTAATCCATTGCGCGTTCATAAGTAAATATTTGTTGAAAAAGAATTATATTCCAAAAAATTCAATCAATGTCAATTAGCAGCTTTCTTTTAATTTAACTCATAATATATATATATATATATATATATATATATATATTTATTCATTAATTATAAAAAAATGTATTCATTAATTATATTTTTAAAGAAATAAGTAAAACAATTACAGGGGTTCACACGGAATTATGTCTTAGAATTGCATGGGTAGAATTGCGGATATAGTATGTTCTATTTATCCGTGGAATTACATGAGTGGAATCGAGATACACATGTGAGGCACTTATAATTACTTTTATATGACGTGTGTTATACATCATTTTAAATTAACTATATTTTGATATTTTCATAATATTTTTTTTGATAAAAATTACAAACATCAAGCCCTTAATAAATTTATTCTAAAATATTTATCTCTTAGTTTTTTGTTTTTAAACATTTTCATGTTTTATATGTTAAATTTAAATATTAATTTAATAAATATTAGTTAATTAATATTCATTAATTAAATATTATTATTTAATATTTTAATATCAATAAATTATAAATATTATCAATAACTAATTATGATAACAAAAATATTATTTAATATTTATATCACAATTTCCCCCCATAATTCAGCAGATATTTCTAATTCGTGTGTAAAATCATTTC
This sequence comes from Osedax fenrisi, assembly GCA_964019155.1. Classification (NCBI taxonomy): domain Eukaryota; kingdom Metazoa; phylum Annelida; class Polychaeta; order Sabellida; family Siboglinidae; genus Osedax; species Osedax fenrisi. Next base: position 56,484,652 of record OZ025242.1, read on the forward strand.
TGTAATTCCACTATATATTTTGTAATTGTAAAATTCTAAATGTAGAAATCAGCGACTTAATTCCTGTGTGAACTCCCAATGGGGAAGAAATAATATATAACTAATTTTACGTAATTCATTTTCTATTACATAAATGATGCTACGATATTATTACAAATAGGTAAGTACTATTATATAATACTATTATTTAAACTATTATTTATATATATATAACTATAAATTTCTTCAAATTATTCATTAGATATCAAAATAATTATTATAATAATTATAATAAGTTATTATAGTAATTATTAAATTATTTGTAACAATAATAGTTAACTATAGTTATTATGATGTATTATAAGTTATCGTATTAATCATTAAAGTTACTATAATAGTTATGTTGTGTTATTATAATCATTATTTTAAGTTATTATAATAGATATTAATGTTTATTATAATAGTTAAGAATAATGCTACTCATAAATTGAAAACATGAAAAATACAAACTATACTAAGATAACTATAATTCAGAAAACAAATTCATAATTTATTTATAATATGAATATTTAAATAATTATATCCTTGTAAATATTATATTATTATTTAAAATATTGATCTTTATTTAGAGTGATATTTAATGAGCATTGCATAATCAAGTATAATATTTAGTACTACTAAATTAGTAGTAATAAAGATTGCTAGATAATATATATCAAACTATAGTTTGATACATAAGAAATAATGTCAAGGTTTTACCAATTACTTTTAAATAATTAATTAATATATAAATTTATATTTTATCGAAAATTTAAAAAATATTTATTTTTAAAAAGAAAATTCAAAAACAAATTTATCAATTGCATCCAGAGATATTTCTTATATAATTAAAAAAAAATAGTTAAATGGATACATACGTAAGTTCATTTTAACATCTATAACATGTGCATATAGGATGCACATGAGCCATACCCCCACATTACCCCCACATTACCCCCACATTACCCTCGTATACGGAACCTTGCTTCCCTGGATATCCCTGACATCACCTATGTGTTCTATTTGCGGGTGCTGACTCTTTGATACTAGGATGGCGTCTTCATCTATCTCGCTCGCGTAGTAAACCTCAATATTGAAACCGAGTCGTTTTAGAGCGATATAACCTGGTCAGAGAGTTATAGTGCGGTTATTCGTGAAGGTGTCTCCTATGATAATAGGGCGTCCATACTACTCGCGTGGATATCACGAGTGCGGAGTATATAATAAAGTATTATATATCATATAATAAAGCATTAGCAGAATTAAAATATACGAACCACGTAGAATATAATTTAATTATTATTTCATTTTAATAATTTTAGATATATTTATAATCGTATCAATCACTGTTATTTATATTGGTTTAGTTTTCATTGAAACTGATCTGATCTAGATAATGTTTTAATATAATTTTAATATAATCTATTATTCTTTTCACATCACATCACAATAAAACGTTGGTATAGCTAATAAGCGATGAATGCATAGGTATAAACCGGAGGAGATGCCATCGAACAGGGAGAGCACTCGAAGGGGAGTCTTCTTTGAAGTTATTCCGGTGAAGATGTCGTCCTTGTAGTGAAATGAACTGGCATAGATCTCTTTAACGTACCTACCAGAGTCGGGTCGCTTCTTCAATGCGATACTGCTATATTTGTAGACAAATATTACTGATTAGAAATAATGCATATTGACTAAGTTAACTACCTATAATAATGTGTTGGTGTCCAGTTCTTCATTTTAATAAAAGATAATGAATAAATTAATTTAATCATTATGTTATTTAAAACTTATTCGCCGCGATATCGGTATTAGTAAATCTTATAATGGTTATTATATAGATTATTGGTGATTAACTAAGTTTAGTCTAATGAATACCTGGTCTTCTCGCATAATGTACACTTCCATTTCTTCGCTTCCGTGATATTCTTTAGATGTTTACAGCTGTCCATACTGCATAGTGTTTCTTGTGTGCATACGAATAAGTGTATACAGACGGTACAGTGTACCCTGTAAGGGGGGTAGAGATATAGGTAGAGTGTAGCCTGTAAGGGGGTAGAGATATAGGCACAGTGTACCCTGTATGGGAGATAGAGATATAGGTACCGTGTACCCTGTAAGGGGGGTAGAGATATAGGTACCGTGTACCCTGTAAGGGGGGTAGAGATATAGGTACAGTGTACCCTGTAAGGGGGGTAGAGATATAGGCACAGTGTACCCTGTAAGGGGGGTAGAGATATAGGTAGAGTGTACCCTGTAAGGGGGGTAGAGATATAGGCACAGTGTAGCCTGTAAGGGGGGTAGAGATATAGGTACAGTGTACCCTGTAAGGGGGTAGAGATATAGGTACAATGTACCCTGTAAGGGGGGTAGATATATAGGCACAGTGTACCCTGTAAGGGGGTAGAGGTATAGGTAGAGTGTACCCTGTAAGGGGGTAGAGATATAGGTACAGTGTACCCTGTAAGGGGGATAGAGATATAGGTAGAGTGTACCCTGTAAGGATGGTAGAGATATAGGTAGAGTGTACCCTGTAAGAGGGGTAGAGATATAGGCAGATGGTACAGTGTAGCCTGTAAGGGGGTAGAGATATTCTGTAAAATTAGTATCATTGGAATCAGATTAAATTCTATAATATAAGTCATATTTTAGTTATTATTTTATAAAAACAAAAGATCTGATCAAAAATGTGGTAACAATTTGATTGCTTAAATTTATTTTGTTATGAATTATAATTATTATCAAAAATAGAATTTATTATAACAAGAAATATGCCTATTAAATGTTTACAAAAATTAATAATGTACATATTTCTAAATAATATTAATATTATTAATAAATATATTCATATATTTGATATTACTATTGTAATAAATTAATAAAATAATATGAATTTAAAATTAGTTTGATCTGGTTTCTATTTACCAAAGACATTAATATATTATTAATATCTATGCTATAATTAAATACCCATGTTTCTTACTCGGTTGGGTGAAGTGACATATTACAATTTACAGGCTCAATAGGTGACTTGGGCTTTTTTATTATCGAGGATAGGGCGTCTGCTAACACATATTTAGTGAAACTTTTATTTTCCGAGTGATTTTATCATATTGTATCATTGTTCATTGTATCATTGGAGTACACATTTGAATACAATACGAAAATCAATGCACAAACTCATTTTTTAATCAATGATTTCAATATGATTATATTTTATTAATAATATAATTTAATACACATTATATTATTATGAATGTCGACATAAATAATATAAAAAATCATTGTATAATTTGAACCTAATTTATAAATAAATGCGTATTTTTAATAACATATTTATATAGATTTAATATAAATATAAATATAAATAACAATTTAATTATGATTACATTTTTATTTGACAGATAAATAAATATCCATGATTCAGATCAATGAAATATAATTAAATATATTAAATATACCACTAAAAAATATATAGCTCGGAGTAAAAAAAGTAACCATTGCACAAGATAGTTGACACCTTGATATTATATTGAATTTGATATCACAAATTTTTAATAAACGTTTAAATTAAACGTTATACAATTAATTGTATATTTTCATTTTTCTTTATTATTTATTAATATATTATATAGTTAATGTAATCATATGAAAATTAATATAATTCTCATATTATATATTCTCAAATATATAATATTTGTTTTCAAATATCATTTAATTATCAAATATCATAGTAATAGATATAACTGTACCTGGTGCATAAATCTTGATCACAAATCAACAGATTGCCTCCATTCGAACAGATCACACAGAATTCCTTTATTCAGTAATGCAGTTGTCGTTGTATATTGAATTAGTTATAATAGTCTAACTAGTTATAATAGTCTAATTATATTTTAAATTAATATAAGAGAAACAATTAAATAGTTTTGTAATATAGAGAGTATGACAATAGTAATCTGTCAATAAAGGTATACTAAATATGTTATACATTAAAAATTGCATACAAAACTTTATAGGTGTGTACTATAGATACTATATACTAGAGGTACTGAGTAGACAATACTGTACTGAGTAGACAATACTGTACTGAGTAGACAATACTGTACCGAGTAGACAATACTGTACCGAGTAGACAATACTGTACCGAGTAGACAATACTGTACTGAGTAGACAATACTGTACTGAGTAGACAATACTGTACTGAGTAGACAATACTGTACTGAGTAGACAATACTGTACTGAGTAGACAATACTGTACTGAGTAGACAATACTGTACTGAGTAGACAATACTGTACTGAGTAGACAATACTGTACTGAGTAGACAATACTGTACTGAGTAGACAATACTGTACTGAGTAGACTAGTACTAACATTATAGCCATCATCAGTGTGGCAGAGGTAGGCATTTCGAAAGTTTGTCCTACAAATAGAACACAATCCTCCGACGAACAGCGGATGTTTGGCGACCACCTCCTCAGTCTTCTTTAGACATCCTATACAGATATCTGATGGTGGCGGTGGTCAGGTCAGGCTAATAGTACTTCCACCACCACTTCTACCACCACCACTACTAATACTACTACTAATACTACCGCCATCACCACCACCACCACCACCACCATCACCACTACTACTACTACTACTACTACTACTACTACTACTACTACTACCACTACCACTACCACTACCACTACCACTACCACTACCACTACTACTACTACTACTACTACTACTACTACTACTACTACTACTACTACTACTACTACTACTACTACCACTACTACCACCACTACCGCCACTACCGCCACTACTACCGCCACCAATACCACTATCGCCACCACTACCACAACCACCACAACCACATTTTTTATATTATAGATTTTATTTACCTTCCATTTTATTTTGATACTCGATTAAATTTTGTTTAAACTCCCGTTTTTCTAAACATTCTTGCTTGGTCTCACTAGAGTTTTCACTTTTAGACACCATCTCAGTATCCTGCTCCGAATCACTGTCATCTTTTATTCGAGGCATGTTGCGAATCACAAAATCAGCTATTTCATTTTCTGTAATTATAATAATTAAGATTTAGCTATATGTCCATGGTTATAGAAGCATCCCAGCAAACAGTAAGAGCAGCATAATAGCAGCATAACAGCATATGCTAGAGCCTCAAATGTTTACATTGTGCTATTATGCTGCTCTTAAATGTATATTATGCTGCTATTATGCTGCTATTAATTTGTCACGCTATTATGCAGTTGTTATGCTGCTATTATGCTGCCATTATGATGCTATTATGCTATTAATTGTAAACGTATATTATGCTGCTATTATGCTGCTATTATTAGAAGAGCAGCATAATAGCAGCATAATATACTTTTAAAATTAATAGCAGCATAATAGCAGCATAATGGCAGAATAACAACAGCATAATAGTGTGACAAATTAATAGCAGCATAATAGCAGCATAATATACATTTAAGAGCAGCATAATAGCACAATGTAAACATTTGAGGCTCTAGCATATGCTGTTATGCTGCTATTATGCTGCTTTTACTGTTTGCTGGGATACTACATGGTAGTAAGTGTGTCCCAGTATATCTTATGAACATGTACAAAGTAATAATATATGATAAGGCAGCATACTTTCTAGTATAAATAATGTGATGTCGAATGTGTATATACACAATATTGTACACTTTATACTTGATTTGAATAAGTATATATTATTGTTAATTATTCTAAATTTGTGAACATGCCTTGTCAACATTACATTGCAGTATACCATGCTTTTTTATAATTAACATATAAATATGAAAGTATTGCTAATTAAAATATAATTAAAATTAATTATAACTAAATCAATTGAATAGGAATTAAATCACATGAAGATCTGAGATCATTGTATATATACCCAATATTTATGAACTTTAAAACAAATAAATTATGTTAAATAACAATATGGATTGATTAAAATCAGGCCCACAATCTGGCTATATATTTTGGAATGAACATAACTTTATACTGCATTATTATATTGTATTATAGTGTATTATTAAACTGCATTATTAATCTATTACGCAGTATTAATATAGTATGTAATTATAGTATGTTAACTATAGTATATTATTAAGAAAATTAATTTTATAATAACTGTTAGCAGGAATCCATTTTTTTCCATTCTTTAAAATAAATCCGTCAAGTGCCCATTTCGGTAAATCTTCACCATCATAATGCGCACGAACTGCACATTCCTATCACATTAATGTCATCAATATAATATATATTTATATATATATATATACACATAAATATACATAAAATGTATATATCCTATTATTGCGATGGAAAGTTGAAATTCATATGACATCTTTATTATTATTTATCTGTTGGTATCCTATTCATACTTTCACGTTCGTTATATTAGTAATGTTAATATATAGAGTTTCCTATTCAAAACAGATATTCATATATATATATATATATATATATATATATATATATATATATATATATATATATATATTAATTAGTTAGTAATCAGTTAGTAACAAATTTTGCAATGTTAAGCTTGCATGCCGAGCACTGTTCATTAGGGTGGCTCGTCAGTCATTAAATATGTTGCTTCAGTAAAAACTATAAACATATAATATATATAAACAGTAGTGTATAACTAAACATTGTGTTATACTCAATTGAGTTGTCAATTTGATGTTTAATAACATTTTATAGGAAAAATACTTGTTTATTATTAAATGTACTGCGCATGCGTATCATTTATTTATTTTTAGTTTTACCTTGACAATCAATTAATTGATATCGTCTTCTAATTTAATTATATATTTAATATGCATTTAATAGACTTAAGTATATTTAAATCAAAATATGGATCTAACAAATTCAGTTTTTAAATTTTGTATAGTAAAAATATTTTTATTTTTTTTAAATTAGAAAAAAATATAATATAACACAAATTTTATTGCGGTCATCTCAATGATAATTAAAATTATATTATGGTAAAAAAAAATAAAATTGACTAGGTCCTAGAATTTTTTTATTCATCTTTCCTTGAAAATATTTATTTTTTCTATAGAAATCATTAAAATTCAAATTATTCCTAGAAAAATATTTAAACAAATTTTTTTTTATAATCATATATAGTAAATATATATTATACATTTATTAAGAATATAATAAACTTAATCTGAATTTTATTTTTGATTAAAAACAAAAAACAAAAAATATTCGATAAATAATAAACATAAAAAGTTCAATCCTAGAAATGATAAAATTATAAAGAAATTATTATTTAAAATTTTTTTTTTTCTGCTATTCTGTTAATAATATTTCATTCTAATATATATCGTATGACAAAATTCATTAATAGGAAGTATATTAAAAAATGTATTGAATTAATTTTGTATCTACTCCATTATAAGATTTCCTATCAATCCTATGTTAAAATTGAAAGTCATATTGACTATTCAATATTTTATGAATTAAGTTAATTTTTTTTGTATTGAATTATATTACATGTTTTCTAATATTATTTCACTGAAGCGATAAATTATCTGAAAATTTTATATTTTTCAAGCCGCTCTACTGTTCATTGCTGATAGGCTATTGTAACTGTTCATCACTATTCATTATTATGCCCAAGCATTTAGCTAGCCTATCATCAATAGAGTATACATCATGTATGTAAGAATTTACTAATTATTAGGAGCGGTAATGGTAACATAATAGTAAACAAATTCAATAATCTTTTAGGCAATTGATCGATAATTATTTTACTAACTTTTAATATTTCAGAAACTCCTGCTAATTTTTTTTTCGGATTAGTTACCAGAATCTCTTCATATATTGACGTGAAGTATTTAGTAAAGTTTATGCAGTGATGCGACTGTACCTGTTATGTTTTCAAATTTAGATATTATGTGGGCTTAACAAATATCCCTTATTCCCTTAGGTATTTAATAAATACTATTTATCAAACATATAATATTAATATTTTGAAAATATAAATTAAATATTAAAAAATATTTCGATTATTAAAAATACATTGAACTTTTAAAATTTATATTATTAATATATATATTTATTTATTATAATAATTGCATAACTATGATTAAGTATTATTAATTTAAAATTTATATATATTGGAAAATGTGAGAAAATTATTGCACCCTTTATTTCACTACATATCTCTACTATTTATAGAGTTTATACTATTTCTATATATATATATAATATTTAATTAGATTGTATTGGTATTTAAATATTGTAATTTATTAATTATACTAATAATCATTTATAGATCATTTTTAATCTATTAATTAGTAGATGTAATTTTAAATTATAATGAAATTAAAGATAGTTACCTGAGAGATTTTGTTATCACCGTACCAGAAGATCCATTCTTGATCGGGTTTAGGTTCCTTCTTGCAGAGGTCGTGACCTATTACGATCGCTGGCCAGTAGTTCTTTCCGAATTTAGCCCATACAAGTTCTCCTTTTTGCACTATGTTCTTTATGCGTTGAAAACATTATAACCAATAATTGTGATATTAATTTTTATGATTTATATTTTTTTTTATTATATATTTTTAATATTTATATATATAAGTTAGATTATTTAAATGAGACAAGCGCACAGTACTAGGAGCACATTATTAGAAGATAATAGTGTACACTATTCACAGTGACTAACAGTTGACTTAGTACCAGACGTGGTGTTAGTAGCTCTTACTGTTCTCAATTTGGTAGCATTAAACAATTTCTTATGTTTATCTATCCTGCCTGTGAATCATGTTTTACTTAATAATACGCCTAAAGTTATAATAGTTTTAGTTATTAAATTAATATATATATATATATATATATATTATATATAGTGTCATTCATTGAATCAAATAGTTATAATATAAAAATTATTCCAAAAATATTTATAATTTAATTTTAAAATAAATAAATATTTTCAATACGAATAATTAAAATATATTACCCTTATCGACATGATAAAAAACATATAATGCTAATTATTTAATATAAAATATGTTTAGTTGCTATTATAATGTAGTAAATATTAATTTTATTATACGATAGCAGTAGTGGAGTGGTTCAAGGTTGAATAGGTAACATCTCAATATCACAACACAAGGGTAAAGTATAATACGCCAAGGTCATTATAATACTTTAATACTTTAGGCCATTCTCAATTATCTCCCAATAATTTAAATACCATTTGAAATTTATGATTATTTGCTACTATTAATACTATATTTATGAATATTAATTGTTAATATTTAGTATATAGGATACATTTTTAAAATTTATGAGATGAATTTAGAGAAAATTATTACGAAAATATATTGAAAAAGTTTTTGTATCTGTAACTGGGTTTATCTATTTAAGGCATATTTTGAATAGTGGCATACTTAATTTAATAATAAAAAGGACATATGTCGTTGATAATTATTACAAAATGTAATATTAAGATGTATTGTAATGTTAACTAATTAACATTATATGTTTACTATTACATACTATTTAACTGTAGTATAATAATGCTTTATTGTATAGAATAATATATATTTAAATATATCCATTTAACATCTATTTATTATAAATGAAAACCTATGACATAGCTGCATACATTAGGTACACAAGTCACCTAGTGTAACTATTGAATAGTGTATAGGATGCATTTCACATACCTTTCTTGGTGATTTTCATGATCACATTGCTCCTCTTAGATTTTTTCTTATACATGTTCATGTTTGTTCAGGGTAAACTAGTAGTAGACTCTGTGTGTACAAGTGTGTGTGTGTGTGTGTTAGTGACCACGGTAACGACCAGGTATAGTGGTACTAGCTTGGGGTAGGTAGTAGACTTGAGAGTTGTATTACTCACTATAGTGATGTGATGATGTGTTTCACCATAACAAGTGACATTAATAAGTGATATTAATCTGTGTGTGATTCAATGATACAATGTTCACACATTAGTTTGTTATACAAGTCACTAATCACAAAGCATCTCAAGTAATCATCATCTCTGTGCTGTGTGCTATTCTGAATACTAATTAGCAATTAGCAAATTACAGATGTTGTGTAGTGTATCTACACACACACACATATATAAATATATATATATATATATATATATATATATATATATATATATATATATATATAATTATATAATTATATATATGTATAATTTTATATAAGTACAAATACAACTTAAATATTTGTTATACTATGTTATGATTAATATGAATGCTATAGTATAGATAGAAAATAATATAAACATAGTGCTTGTACAAGTTACATACTACATTGGGGTAGTGTTTGCATAGGTACATTATTCTATAAGTAATTTAGATTATTAGAATCGTTATACCCTGTTAAGTTATAAGTATCTATTTACATATCATTTTTAATTCAGATTAATATTCTAATTATTACAGAAATGTGTATGTATGGTTGTACTTTTTCGCTTATATGATAATATGTGGGTGTATAAGTTTAGTGTGCGACTGTATATATATATGTGTGTGTGTGTGTGTGTGTGTGTGTGTGTGACTGTACAATGGCCACTTGGTGTGCTTGTGTGTAAAAAGAACAATGTAGCAAACATAAAGTTATCTACTATAGGATACAGGTAATCACTTACTTTATTTAAGGGCACAGGGCACGGGTAAAAATCATGAAAAAAAAAATTATTTGTAATATTATTTTATTATTTATTGATAATATTTGAAATATTATCTTTAAAATGGTACCAAAATGGTTTATTACGTAAAATAAAACTAATAAAAAGAAGCATTTTAAAACAACTATAAAGAAAAAATAATATTTGTAATAAATATTTTGAAATAATTGATTTATTATATATGTGATTTCGTAAAATGCATATATTTACCTGGTTATAAAATCAAATTTCAAAATCTAAAAACTGAAGCAAAGATTATTATATGATGCAATTGTGTATAGGTGGCGTTTTTATTATTATAAATATAAAATGTGACAGCTGGCGTCATAACATATTGACATATAACTATAACGATATCTATATTACATTTATATACATTTACTCATATACTATTTATAACTGTTTATTATTCGTATTCATTATATATATTCTACATAATATATATATATTATTTTTATATAACTATAACGATATCTATATTACATTTATATACATATACTCATGTATTCATTTATATATAAAATTTATATATGATTTTTTGTTATGATTATATGATGTATTATTTATACTGATTTATACTGATTATATTATTTTTCGTATTCATTATATATATATATATATATATATTAATTTTATATAACTATACTGATAGCTATATTACATTTTATATATATATATATAATATGTCATTTATATGTAAAATATCAATAAAATGTAACTTTAACTTTAAACTTGATTTATACAAAATAATTATTTTGACCAACTACGTTCACTATAATTTCAATAAGTTTAGTAATATTACTTTATTCTATTTAATTATTTTGACCAACTACGTTCACTATAATTTCAATAAGTTTAGTAATATTACTTTATTCTATTTAATTTTTTTTGCATTATATCCATAACATATGTAGCTTTATTATTATAGTTTTTGTATTGATAAGAATTTATATTTATTTTTAAAATGGTATTTTTGTAACATTTTTGTTAATATTTTGTATGTCATATACATAGATATGCATAACTCTTAGATTATTAAAAAAAAAAACTTGGAAATTATGAATAACAATTATCAGATTAATTAGTATACAACTAAAAAAAATTTGTATAATTTTAATATAAATTATTTAGTGAATTAAGTTTTGAAAATGAGTCCTTTTTTGTATCTTTTACATGTAAACGAAAAACCCGTGCCCCGTGCCCTTAACTAAATTAACTCATAGGTCTAAAATAAATGATAATTTAATTTTTTTTTAAATTCGAAATATAGGAAGCATTATTATGAAAATTATCATATTCGATAAATAAAATAGATCTAAAAAATAAAACGGGTTACGCCCGACCATACTCGATATTACATGCACCCCTATATATTATTCATTACTATTTAAAATAAACTTATAACCCTATTAAAATTCAAAATGTATTTGTATTATTCATAGAAATAATTAATATTATGATTATGCAAACAATCTTAAATCAATATATTATATTTAACTATCAAAGAAATATTAAATTACACTATTTTATATTTCTATAAATTGATAATATTGCCAAGCACGCACACACACACACACACACATATATATATATATATATATATATATATATATATATATATATATATATATATATATATATATATATCAATTAATATTATATATATATATATATATATATATATATATATGATTATTAGAATAGTAAGGTATTCAAAAAGTAATTAATAATTATTAATTGTTAATTATTCAATTATAATATATTAATTAATAATTATTTATCAATTATTATTATTATTAATTAATAATAATAATTATTATTATTTAATAATAATTTATTATTTATTATTAATTATATATTATTTTAATAATTATTAATTATTAAATTCTAATTTATTAATTAATAATTATTTATAAATTAATTATTATTATTAATTAATGATAATTATTCATTAATGATAATTATTCATTAATTTATTTATTATTAATAATAATTAATTAATATATAATTTTTTCTTTGTTAAATTATTTAATAATATTATTAAAAGATTTGAAGTTCTCGAGAACATACATAAATATTTGAGATTTTAAGTTCTCAAGAACAACCAAGTATTTGAAATTTTAATATATATATGTATATGTGATTATAATATATAAACGAATATTTTTACCATTTTCACAGGGGAATATCTATTATATAAATCAGATAGTCTGTACTTGATCAATAAATAAATACTTTAAAAATATTTAATAATAATAATCTTATATAATTAATATTATCTATAAAACCAACGAATGAACTATATATAAAGAATATTAATATAATAATGAATACTAAATATATAATAAGTATAAATTATATATATATATAATATATATAATATATATATATATATATATATATATATATTATATAAATGTATTAAATATTCATTTTATTACAAACATACCTAATAGATACTTATTGGGTTATTTCTATTATATTATATGTTATTTGTTATTTAACTAATATTTAAATTTTAGTTTATAAATTAAAATAAGTAATATGTATGAGATAATAATATATATTATTTGTATATATATATATATATATATATATATATATATATATATATATATTATAATACATGTAGGGGAAAGTGGACACCTAATACGGAAACTTTAATAATAAATGGTCATAACATTTTATGACTCAATATTTGTATTCAAAAATTACAATATATTAATATTATCTGATTATAGATATTATTGAGATTTAAAAATTGTATTTTATCTATAATAGTTAACGGGGGTGTCCGTATTCGGTACCCATGTCCGTATTCGATACCCATGTCCGAATACGGACACCCTGTGTTATAATACGGATACCCTATATACACTAGATAAACTAGTTATTATTGCTGAATCAATAAGATAAATTTAAATTACATTATTTATAATTAATTTTATGAATAATTAAATATAATTTAATTAGTAATTAATTTATTAATTTTTATTATTTTATTAATTAATAATACACTTTAAGTATCTAAATAATAACATTTATAGATGTAGCTTCATTGGTGGTATTAATATTATAACGCACGTGATTTTTATGAAAATAAGAATAGTTTACACGCTGCGCGCTGATTGGTTATAGGGTGTCCGTATTAAGACATCTAGAGTGTCCGACACTGTCCGTATTAGGGACTTATATTACCTCTAGATATATGCTTATAATTTAATTAGTGTTTAGAATGCTTTATTTTTTAATATTATATTGTTATGTTTTATATCGATACATATCTATATTCTTGAGCAGGTTTTAAGTTGAAATTGTTTTCATAAATTTTAAAACGTAATAAAAAAATCAGTTTATTGGATATATCAGAACTATTTTGAATACTTTAAAAATTAAAAAATACTTATTTAGTCTATTTATATAATTAAGAATATTGTATTCATTAAACATTTTTGTGTGTAGGATTTATGGTTTATGATATACCGAGAGTGTCCGTATTCGGGCACTGTTCTTATTCGGTTATTTTCCACTACATTAATATGCATATTAATTATTAAAATTATATACTACAAATTAAATATTAGTTAAATATAAAATAGCAATCACGCAATAAGTATCTACAATTACATACATTGTATTTAATAAAATTAATATGTAATACATATTAAATATATAATAGGTATAATTATATAATTAATTATGAATATATAATGATATATTACATAATAGTATTGATTACCTAATGATGTAATAATATTTATGACATAATAAGTAGGTACTAACATTAGTTAGGGCGCTGGAAGAATGATTCCTGAAATCACGTAAGACGCCGGTCACATAAAGATGGGCGTAAAAAGGGGCGTATATGATATCACGTGATTACGCAATAACTTGCAAGGGAAATTTACCATCCATGCAATTCATATAAACTCGCGCACATACACACGTAAAAATCTAACTAACTCACCAATAGATATGTAGTACACACTGTGTATATACACATATTTATATATATATATATATATATATATATATATTGAACCACGAGTACACCTAATAGATACAAATATACACTCCAATTAGTAGGTTTTAAGTTGACATATACTTGTACATATTATAAATAACTATATATATATGAATGCATGAATGAATTTATTTAAAAAACACCGAATTGGAGCGGGAGACGTCGCTGATGTATAACGTAACGAACATACAAACAAACAAAATAAAACGAATTGATTACATATAATTGTAGTTAAGACAAACATATTACAATATATAAAAATATATTATACAGAGTTAACTGTATTTAAATGTAAATGATTTTTTTTTAAATAGGATGATTGGATCTTTCATATACGCATATATAGATCTTATGATAATATATTCCATGTACGAGGAAAAACGGATGCGAAGGCACGAGATCTCCATAAGATTCTAATAGTAACTCCGTCTAATAGAACAGCATCCGATGTTCTGACTTTGCTCAATATCGGTCGATGTTTCAAAAGAGTGTATTAATGTAATCCATGGAGCCTGCAGACTTACCTATTAATAATGTTTTGTTTGTGATAAGCATAGTAAACGGTTCTTGTATCATGCTATCTAAATGAACGCAACTTAAGATTATATTAGTATATCTGTAAGCGTATGGTCGCGGCGATTAACATTATAAATAAGTCATATCGAAGCTCCATATATAGGTGGCAACTTTTAATACTAATATTGTTTGTCATTATTATTTTATTTATTAATTTCCTTAGGTTTATTCCATTTTATTTTATTATTATTAATGGTATTTATTGTTTTACCTACTTTTATTATTTGTATTCTATATATATATATATATATATATATATATATAGAATGTTTTGATGGTGTTGATGAATCACTATAGTTGAATAATTACGAATAGATATATCCACACCGCCAATATAATTATACATATTAATTAATTGTGGTATATAAAACCACTACCACATCACGTGATAATATATTAGGACAAAGTACAATCGTCGCGTTATAATTATAATTAAATTTTGAAAATTAATTATTTTGTTTTCAGATTTCACTTTATCTCATTCAATATTTATAAAGTGGGTCATTTATAAAAATGAAATATGTATGTGAATTATCTATAGAAAAGATTTTGCGAAGCATTACTTCGGAAAATCTTTGTCTATAACGAAACAAAGACTTACTATTGAATAATCACTACTATATTAGGCTATAGTGGTAATGAGCGATAATGTGTGTGACGGTAGTCTATACCGAGGCGCCACCTAGTAGAAAACGTCACCAATAGGCTGTACGCATTACTATAGAAGGGGATAGTACGCCGGGTTATGTGCGATAACTTCTAATTAGCACACCACCCGATATTAATGAACGCCCGCATGTTATATTGACGCGTGTTATTGTTTAGTGGTGTACAGTACAACTTGTACTACAGTATATAGATATACGCAACTTATAATACTAGATACAATTATTTGGTAATAATATAATATTATTGGTACATGTACTTACTATATACTAAATACTTAATACTTAATAAGTAATACGTATATATACTTATATATATAGGGGAAATTCTCCGATTACCGACCCCCTCCTATTACCGACCCCCTCCCATATCTCAGTAACTATAAGAGATATCAACAAATTATATATATATATATATATATATATATAATATAGTTCATATATATATATATATGAACTGTTAGTAATGTAATGAAACATATGAATAAGTATATTGTTTTCAAAAATATTTAATCCTATTTTAATCCAATTGTTATTTGATAAAATGTAATATTCTGTTTTTACTTTTTAAATATTTGAATAATAACTTTTTTTAAATCATTGTAAATACTTTATTAATTAAAAGAAAACTTAATACTGCACAAAATATTGTAGATCAATAAAATGTTTATAACTATTATAAAAATAATTTAATTTGAATAACTATTAACCAATATATCTTAATTATAGCAACCCATATTATTTTCCTATTACCGACCCCCTAAATTACCCTAATACCGACCCCATGTGATTTATAATATCCAATCAAAATAGATTCGTATTTTACTTTAAAATATGTCGTTGTTTATGTATCATTGATATAGATTTAGGATTCATGATTCCAATTGATTATATACATACTGATTAATAAATAAATATTAAATAATAATATACACTATTTTATTATAATTACTATAAAGTTTAAATTTAAATTAAATATTACTATTAAAACATAAATTCAATAACAAATAAATTGCGTGCATGTTATAATTCATTATATTTATATATATCTACTATTTTTATTGGATATTATAATACTACAATTATTTATACCACTATTATTATAGGGGGTCAGTAACCGGAGAAGGGGGTCGGTATTAGACACATGTATCTGATTACCGACCCCCTGTTTATTCTTGTAAATATAATTATATCAAAAATTTAAAATAGCCACATTATTCATTGCCATAATATTACCATAATTACAAAATTTCAAATAAATATATTCAATATTGAATAAATTATTACAAATAATCATTTAGGGGTCGGTAATCGGAGACTTTCACCTATATATGTCACTCTTGTAACGCCATTTAAGTAGACCATAGTTCATAAACTCGGCTGTAAAGTATGTAGTCCTATTTATACTTTTAGATCTATCGCAGACCAATGTATATAGTATACACTGTATATAGACTATATAATATATAATATAGTATACATAGTACATTATACAGTGTACAATATATACTTTACGCTATTAGAAAATACAGGACGCCTCGCTATATCTGCAATGGTTACTTTGTATACTTCGAAATATATACATTTCAGTAGTATATTTAATTGTATTTCAATAAATTTAATATTTGAATCGAAGATATCAGAAATATTGATACATTTGTAAAATAAAAATGCATTATTTATTCTAAATTTGTATTTCTAAATAAATATTTGATTAAAAATACGAAATCATTTATAAATTCGGTTTGCATTGAAAGATGTTTTTATATTTCATTTAGTTCGTCATTCTAAATAATATAATGTGTATTGCGTAATTAATTATATTACGATTTTAATGCAATCATATTGAAGTCGTTAATTTAAATACAAGTTGTTACACTGATTTGTATATACAATTCAAATATTTACTTCAGACCATGATGTAATATGATAAAATCACTCATGCGTAACAATGAAAGTGTCACGTATGTTAGTAGACGTCATATCATTGACCAATACGCGTATAGTAATTAGTATTACATCATATATGATACTATAGTAATATACTATAGTAAGCCACCTAGCTGTTGTTATCAGTAGCGGCGATGTTCTCCGTTATATATTACGAGAGGGATAGTGACATAATAGTTATATAATAGTGAGAGAGAGGCGATGGCTAGTTATTACGTAATAATATTATTGACACGCGCACATATAGAGAGCGAGATAAGGGGTGACCGGTGAGTGGTGGCTGACCGGTGAGTGGTGGCTGACCGCAGTGTGCTGACCGCAGTGGTCAAGATAACGTATTACGTAACAGTTGTGTAACAGGTAGCCGCTATTGACAGCTATTGACACTCGCAATGTTATTCATTTATAATATCATAGCATATATTAGCATATATAAATACATAATACTTATTTTAATGTTAAGTTCATTATACATTGCATCGTATATATATTTATTAATTATTATTTTTAACTTTTAACTTTATTTTAAAATGTAGGTTATATTGTTATATTATTATATTGTTATATTATTATATATTGTACATAATCCGCACATTGAAAAATTAAAATCCTCAAAAGCGAAACCCGCAGTAGTAAATATCATATACATATAATAAGAGTTGCCATTATAATTAGCGTAGGTCATCGATATAAAGAATTCGAATAAAAGACTTTCTTTATATCGATGGCGTAGGTATATTAATTAGCGTTAGCCTATGTCTATTTATAGACTATCAAACATGCAAAGGAACACACACACACATATATATATATATATATATATATATATATATATATATATATATATATATATATACATGATGTTATATATAAAAAGCCTATAGGGCATCATTCGGGATGTATACACAGGCCCATAGACCCTACATCGTAAGGTAGAGTTCTATAATATCGACATGCATGTAATATCGACACCCTATAGATCTCCTAAAATATAATTCCAATCAAAAAAATGATTAATGTATGAAATGTTAATCAATATAATTTTAATTCATATAAGTATACATTTTTTTTTTAAATATTGATATTTTTTATATTAAAAAATACTTTTAAATAAAAAATATATTTTTGAATTATACTTCGTATACAATATTCGTATAAAATTTCGATTCTTAACCGTTTATAAATTTAGATATTTTAAATATTTAAAATACATCTTATATATAAAATATCTAGAGATCTATATGGGTAATGTGGCCAGCTGGCGTATCTCATAAACTATAAGTCCAATCAAAAAAATGTATACATGAAATATGCGCATTAGTAAGCATTATTCAAATAAGTAAAAATAATTTGCATATCTATTAATAAAAAAAAATTAAGTAATAAATAAAAAAAATCGATTTACTTTAAACAAAATTGAAATAAAAGTTTAGTAAACCATATATTACATCACTAATATATAATATAAATTGAAAATTAAATGTGAATATTAAATAACTATTTAATTACAACAAAGTGTGTACACCCCTTATACATTTATTTTAGTGAGTAATATTCATTATTATATAGTGTATATAGTGTGATACCTAGAGGCGGGTAATGTGGCCACTTTTAGCGATTTTAGATTTAGATGATTTATGCCAATCATAAATATATGATCTGATATATATATATATTATTATTATTTATTAATAATTTGAATTAATATGTATAATATATTTTATATTATATTATAATATTATATATATATATATATATATATATATATTTATTATAATTAATACAATGTAATTATATTATATTTAAGATATTTCCTATATAATATAATGAAATTGTCTTACAAATAAATATATTGTTATTATTTATTAATACTATAAATTAATAAGTAATATATAGTTAATTATAATTATTATTAAGAATTATTAAGAACACATATTAAATGAGTGTGTAAACTTAAAATAACGCATATTTATCTGATTGGCTATTGGATTTAAATAATATATGGTATATCTAAATACGATATATCTACATACGATATATATATATATATATATATATATATATATATATAGGGTGCACCGACATGTCTGTAATATATGCAAAGGTGTCCGTGTTCGAGACAGTGGCACTTGCACATGTCACATACACATAATATGGACACCCCTGTTAGCTCATAGTTAAACAAATTTAATTTAAATTTAAAATATCTATTATATTTCTTTATACACATACTTATTATATATAAATAAAATTTGGAAATATTTATTTAAGAAATAATAATGTGATGTATTGTTATTCGAATACTTTCTCCTAAGCAGCTAAACAAATCTGAAAATATCAAAATTAAACCCAACATAACCACACAAGTGAAAATAACTAAAAATCTATAATATACTCGCACACAAACACACCTATATATATAACGTTATACACAGTTCAATGTGAAATTATATGATGCAATAAACATATTGCGAAGATATATCGAACTAATTCACGACCTTATATATAGGTATCGATACTAAGCAATACATTCACCTCCTATATACCGTCATTTATAGGAAGTATCCATCGGCTATTTATTTGTATATAAAATAATAAACATAATATATACGTATTTCATTATCGTATCACGATTATAATCTACATCTATACATAATTATGTTCATTTGACATATTTGTAAAACTACGTATACTTAGTATATACGTACAATAAATGTATAACTGAAATATATATATATATATATATATATATATATATATATATATGTAGTCAATTCATAGTATAAATATATGTTTTGCATATTAAATATATATATTTACAATGTAGGTATATAAAATGATATACATGGTATATAAAATAATTTAAAATGTATATTTATATATGTATACAAATATAAATATAGTTATTTAATAAATGTGTGAGTTTGCTTCTATTTTAATTCTACTCTAATTAAATTTAAATATATAAATAATACTATAATTATTACTATATAATTATAATCAATTAGTGATTCTACATATATTAGGATAATTATTGACATGTGGTTTATTATTATCTATAGAAAATGGAACACTATTCAATCATCCTAACATTCATAAATATATATATATATATTAGTTAAATATATATATATATATATATATATATATATATATATATATATATATATATATAGTAGGCATACCTACTATAGTAGTCATAGATTTATAGTTTACCAATGGTAAAATACAAATCTATGGTATACCATAAACTATAGTTTACGTTATCCTATAGTATACTATAGTATCCTATTTGATACTATAGTATCCTATTTGATACTATAGTATCCTATTTTATACTATAGTATCCTATTTGATACTATAGTATCCTATTTGATACTAGTATAGTACAGTAGTATACTACGTATACGAACAAAGTGCGTCGCTATAGTATATACTACGTACTATAGTACGCGGATATGCGACGCACTTTGTTCGTATACACAGTATACTACTACGTATACGGTTGGCAAGCTACGTCGGTTGGTTAACAGGTTTCTTATCTTATTATGAATGGTAAATTAGGAATAAATTAGGAATGCTCTGAATCTAAGTCGGTTACGTAATATGACACGTGACATGTCTAGCAGGCTCTCTAGCAGGTCTTATTGTTGACTGTTATCTTCTGATTCACACTAAGTTCTGATTGGTCAGCTCATATGGTTAAATATGACCAATAATACGTCGTAGTCTCATAAAGCACGTGTTATATAATGTGTTCAATAATCACTATTTATCTCACACTTGAGTAATATCAGGGAGTAATTAACCAACTCCCTGGTAATATATATATATATAGATATATATATATATATATATATATATATATATATATATATATATATATATATATATATATTTAATTCGATATAATTTGACTATAGTCAAATAGTAGATATACCTACTTATATATAATGAGACAACGTCTTGACTATATATTATACGGTCCTTAATTAAAGTCGCCACAATAATAAAATGTTAGGTTTACCTCTAGGTGTATTTACTAATGATATGGTAAAGTAACCTAATACGGAAACTTTAACAATTTATTGTCTTATATAATTTGGTCTTAACATTTTATGACTCATTATTTGTATTCAAAAATTACAATATATTAATATTATATGATTATAAATATTATTGTGATTTTAAAATTTTATTTAATCTCCATAGATAACGGGGGGTATCCGTATTCGGTACCCATATCCGAAAAAGGACACCCTGTGTTATAATACAAACACCCTATATACCACTAGATAAACTATATATTATTGATGAATCAATAAAACAAATTACTATTACATTATTTAGGGGAAAGTAACCGAATACGGACAGTGCCCGAATACGGACACTCTTGGTATTTCAGAAACCATAAATCCTACAAAAAATGTTAATGAATAACATATTTATAATTATATAAATAGTCTACAAAAGTATTTTTTATTTTTTAATTATCTAAAATATTGCTGATATATCTAATAAACTGATTTTTTATTACGTTTTTAAATTTATGAAAAAAAAATGTCAACTTAAAACCTTCTCAAGAATATACAAATGTATTGATAAAATATAACAATAACATATAACACTATATTATTAAAAACTAAAAATTCTAAAATGATATATATAATTTCTATATTTGTTATGAAATATTCATTAAAGTAATAAGCATATATCTAGAGGTCATGTAAGTACATAATACGGACAGTGTCCGTCGGACACTCCAGATGTCTTAATACGGACACCATATAACCAATCAGCGCGCAGCTTATGAACAATTCTGATTTTCATAAAAATCGCGTGCGTTATAATATTAATACCACCAATAAAGTTAAATCTAAAATTTTTATTATTTATATACTTAAATTGTTAATTGTAATTAAAAAAATAATAAAAATAAATAAATTATTAACTAATTAAATTAGAATACATTGTTTATAAAATTAATTATAAATAATGTAATTGTAATTTGTCTGATTGATTCATCAATACTATAGAGTTTATCTAGTGGTATATAAGGTGTCCGTATTATAACACAGGGTGTCCGTGTTCGGACATGGGTACCGAATACGGACACCCCCGTTATCTATGGAATTAATAGATTAAATAAAATTTTAAAATCACAATAAATTATATAATTTCATATAATATTAATATATTGTAATTTTTGAATACAAATAATGAGTCATAAAATGTTAAGACCATTTATTGTTAAAGTGTCCGTATCAGGTTACTTCCCATTTTTATAATTAATTTTATGAATAATTTATTCTAATATAATTAGTTAATAATTTATTTATTTTTATTATTGTTACAATTTAAGTATCTAAATAATAATATTTTTAGATTTAGCTTTATTGGTGGTATTAATATTATAACGCAGGCGATTTTTATGAATATCATAAAAGTTAACATGCTTGGCGCTGAATTGTTATATGTAACCTATATATATATAGGTTACATATATAGGTTACATGTTATATACCCTATAGGTTGTCCGTATTAGTGATTTATATTACCTCTAGATATATGCTTATTTAATTAAAACTTAATTAATATTTGATACAAAATCGAGCAATTATGTATATAATATTTAGAATGATTTAGTTTTTAATAATATATTGCTATCTTTTATATCGATACATTTGTATATTCTTGAGAAGGTTTAAAGTTGAATTTTGTTTTCATAAATTTAAAAAAGTAATAAAAAAATCATTTTATTGGATAAGTAGGTATAGCCTATATCAGTAATATATCAGTCATATTTTGAATAATTAAAAAATAAAAAATACTTTTTTAGACTAGGTATATAATTAAGAATATTTTTTTAATTAAACATTTGTTTGCATGCTTTATGGTTTCTGAGATACCGAGATGGTCCCTATTCGGTTACTTTCCCGTACATATACGAGTCATATCAAGTAATATCATAATGATATCTATGTATGCATTAGGTTATTTGTTGATAATTATTGCTAATTATAATTAGCAAAAGATCAAATAGTAACTGAAGTATGTGTCCGGTGTTAACGTTTCATCTTCCCCTATGGGGGATACCATATTGGTAATGTAGTTCGCACGAAAATGTGTATACGTATATGTATATTGTATATCATATATATATATATATATATATATATATATATATATATACCTGTGTGGCTCAGTGGCTAAGGCGTCAGACACACAAGCAGTAGGACACGGGTTCGAGCCTCGTCCGGACCATTAATTAATTTGATAAAATGGGTCTTAAAATATTATTTAGAAGTGATCTTATATAATTGTATATAAATAAATGATCGGCTCTCGTTAAAACCATGGATGCCTTAACATGAGAGCGGCTTCGAAGGGACATTAGAGCCATATATGGTTATAAGTGAAAACTTCATCTAAGTTCCTGGATGGGATGAAAGGACTCCACCAAATAAAAATAACAATAACAATAACAATATATATATATATATATATATATATATATATATATATATATATATATATATATATATGATATATATAAATATGTATTATTTAATATGTAATATTTATAAGGTAATATTAAATAGGGAATATTTATTATGTAATATTTAATAGGACATATATATTAGGTAATACTTAATAGGAATATATTCCATATATTATATGATTGCTATAGCAACTTAAGTTATTAATGTAAGTATTATTATTAAGTTTATATAATTTTTTTTATTATAGAAAGAATACATATGATACCTTTTAATTATTTTAATATATTGATTTAATTTTTCTTTATGCAAATTAATTATAATTATTATTTTAATTTTATATTTAAGTTAATATTTTTATTTTAATAAATAAAATATTATTTTAAAAACTAAAATTATTTAAGTAATCCTATGTATTTTACTACATTATCATACTCTAATCCAAGTGATACATTGAACTTACATTTTAATCATAATTATATTGATAACATCATGTTGAACTAATTTTCCAATATTGAATATATAGAAATTGCACATTGATTAAATATTGTATTCAATATTTAAATGTTTTTATTATTGAATTTAAGTTTTAAATCTAACTTAAATTAATTATATAATATATTATAATATTTGAGTTAATACCTTTCTACGATACTACTTAATACACTAAGATACTAATATTTATATTAATATTATATTTTACATATAAACTTACATTCAACAACATAAGTTGATGTAAGTTATGAACTTAAGTTAATTTATTACCATCGACTTAAGTTGAACTTAAGTTATTGATGTAAGTTGAATCCTGGGATGTAGGGTTCTAAAATCTGAAATAATAGTACAATGTTGTATTTTAATAATATAATAAATTTAAATCATATATAAAACTAAAGATATACAGAACAAAAAATAATAATGTATACTTGAAAATCAGTATCAATTTAAAATTTGTAATAATAGTAAATTATTAATTTTATATTATAGTAATTTTGAAAAATATATATAAAACCCTTCTAAAAATATTCTATAAATAAAAAATAACCAAAGAGATAATACAATAATAAAGATACAAAATAAAATATAAATTAATATAAAATTATAAATGTTGGTTAAATAAAATTTGTTTGTCAAAACAAATTTGGTTTATTTTATTTTTTAAATATGAAATAAATACAGAATTTATTATATCATTATCTAATGAATCTTATATATTAACTCATATATTAATTATATTTGTAATTATATTATAATTATGTATTACATTTAATTTTTTCTACATTTATTCGAAAAGATATAATTATATCTGTAAAATAATTTGAATTTTTTAAATTGTGTTTAGATATATTCTCAATCTTCTAAGTTAAAGTGATCCTAATTTAAAATACTCCAATCTCTCTATATATGATTTATAAAGAATATTTGATGAATTTATATATCTTACACATCTTGTAATTAATCTTCTAGTAAATAATATCTGCACTATTTCAATTTGGTCTATGAGATTTAGAAATTTACTAACTTTTGAAAAAGGTGACCAAATTATGGGTGAATATTTTAAAATTGTATATTCATTTAATAATGCTCTAGGGAATTTTGTAATAATGCATATAAAAATTGAATTCAAAGAAAAATATGGTTTTTACAAATATAAGCAATATGTTTTCAAATATTATTTCTAAATCTTTATAAAAATTAACGATTTCTAATTGAATATTATTAATAAAATATTTAGATGGAGTAAAGTCACAACTGCACATTTTATTATTGAAATATTTAATTGCAATTTATTTTCCGATTGTGAAAATAAATTTATATTATTTTGTAAAAGAGATCTTTCGCTTTATGATGTGTAAGAAAAATATATGTTAATATCATCTGCAAATCAATATTAATTTGTGAAGAGAATATACCTGTAATATCATTAATACAAATAAAATTGGACCTAAAACCAATCCTTGTAGTACTCCAGAATTTACCATAGAACTATTTGAAAAATAATTTTCAACTCATGTAATTCGAGATCTATTTGATATAAAATTATTAAATAAATTTATTATTTTATTAGATATAACGTAAGATTTTAATATCTATAACAGTTTTTTTATGAGAAAAAACATCAAATAATTTTGAAAAATATATATTATATCAACAAATTTGTATTTTTAAATTAATTATACTACAATTTTAAACATTGTACTTATAAAAATTACCATATTGATTTTTATTAATAAATTACTATATTTTAAATAAAAAAATAATTATTTAGAAATAATACGTTCTAATACTCTACACATTACACATATTATTGAAATCACCTATAGTTATGAGAATTTGATAGGTCATCTATTTTTAAAATTGGTTTGATTGGATAGATTTTATCCAAATTTTCCGTATATTAAACCCGATAATAAAAATAAATTAAAAATAATATATAAAGGCTTACATAATTAATTAGATAATAATGTTAACATAGAAGATGGTATCTCATCAATTCCGAAAGTACGGGTAATTTTGAGTCTATTTAAAAATATTTTAATTATTTCATTATTCAATTAAATGTTATCACATTTTTGTTTAGTTATATTACAAAATTCGGGTAAATTACCATTATCATTTTGTTGAATTGAACTAAAAATATAATATTGTTATTTGATATATCAATTAGAGGAGATATTCCAGATTTTAAATTTTGCCTTTTTTATTAATTTATAAAAATTTAATTACTTTTTTGAATTTATTGCATTAATCACTCTTGAAATTTAAAGATTCTAATTCGTTGGCTACATTTTATTAAATGAGATATATTTTTTTCAAAATGTTGTCAGAATAATTTGTATTGAACAATTAAAACATATCCATAATAGCGCATATCTCTCCAAAAAATTGGATTACCTGATCCACTTTAATTTAATTTTAATATAAGCAAAATTATCATATTAAAAATATATATGGTATAATTAAAAGTTATTAGTTGAAATATAGATAGTTTACAACTTTAACAGATAAGACAATATCAAAATGTAGAATAATTTATTGAATTTTAGTTTAATTACAATTATGTAGAGAAAATTTTAAATTATATTTTTAAATTTTAATAAATATTTCAATATATTTTATACCGGGAAGGGGAAATTTACTATCTTTTTTTATAGATTGTATATAGAACTGGCAATTGTAATCATTATTAACTTTTTAATTTATTTGAGTATATAATTATTTTAAAAAAATATAATGAAATGTATGCTAAATTTCATTTTATCAATATTTCAATTACATTAATAGTTGTAGTTAGTTTAATCATGGATGTTTAATCAGGAAGGTCTCCCTGGTTTAGTGTATTTAATTAATACTATTTCAGAGAATTATATAGTATTGAATTGACACTATACAATGAATTTTACCGCTCATATATGTGCTATATATTATAACTGCTAAATAATTATAGAATCAAAATTTGTTTAAATGTGGAAGATGATATATATGATATCCACCCACAAAAATATTGGATAGGACATAACCCCCATAGCTCTATATTTACATCACTATATACATATTAATGATAACAATATTCAATTAATATATATAATATAAATAAATTATTCTAGAAAATGTTACATATGACTCTCCCCATTTTGGATGGTTCAAATCTCCTTATATTGGTTTTTTTTTTTAAATGCTTAAAACAAATTATATGCACAATTATTTATTATCAATATCATAGTTAATAAGTTATAAGCATTTTTTATAAATATTTAATCGCATATTATTTTATTTTATAAATATATTATTTTTATATATTATTTTATATTGTAAAATATAAAATTAATTTTAAAACGGTTTAATTTGTTTTCAAATAAAAAAAATCTTAGAAAATATTATATAAATGTTATGTCATAATTATTATTACACAAATGTCAAGTCGTGTTTTTCTGAAAACTCGGGTAACTAGATGAAACTACCCTCGTCTACCACGATTTACGACTAGGCGTCTTTAACGGAGTTGACACTACTGTTTTTTCTGGTCCGCGAATTAAAAAAATCTTCCGATTTAGCCGGATTATAATGGAAAAAAATGCACCTTCCCCTTATTGGGCTACTAGTTTTGTTTAAAATATTTATTGATATATTAGAAATACAATTTGTTTTAGATGGCTCAGGTCTCCCTACTATCCCTACTTAGTATGTATGCCAAGCATTGAATTATTATACATTAATAATTATAATACTATATTTATTAATTATTACTTTAATTCTATAAAATATCACATTCAATGGTTAGGTGACAATGGTTGGTATATTATTGATACATAATTATAGTAATAAACCTATATAATGATATACTATAAATATTATAATGTAATTATAGTTACTGATTAAACTACCAAGACCTCCTACAATCTTGAAATTACTGAGAAACAATATCCAAAGTAATTGCTAAGTAATATATTGCTATTATTATAATAACTATATACATACTTTTTATATATATATCTTAATAATATATACTCTCTTCATAAATTACATACATCTACATACCCTTATTAATAATAGGTTAAAATTGTATATTTTAAACATATATTATTACACATTATTAGTATTTTAAATATACATTACTAATTACATATAGATCTACTATGTATTAAGTAATACTACATGTATCTGCATAAGATATATATAACTATATTTTGTATAATTACATATAGATCTACTATATGTATCTGCATACATTAATTGTATAATATATATATATTATATATATAAGTGAATTATCTATAATAAAAAAATATGCCAGAAGTGGGATTCGAACCCACGCCCACATACGTGGACCAGAATACTCTATTTATCATAGAAGGATTTAAACCTTGAGTCTGGCGCCTTAGACCGCTCGGCCATCCTGGCATTCATATATGAATATAATATATATATTATACATATTTGTAGTAATTATTATAGTAATATAATTAACAATATTATCTATAATAACATCCATTAAGTATATGATATATATAATACATTATATATTATTATAATAATAATTATATATATATATATATATATATATTAAATATATTATATATATTAAATATATTATATATATTACATATATATATATAATGGTTATATAATAACCTATATTATATAGTATATATAATACATTATATATATTTAATTAAATATATATTTAATATATATATAATGGTTATATAATAACCTATATATATATATATATATATATAATATATAATGTACTATATATATATAATTTACTATAGATACATAATAACTATAATAATATACGTATACATTTTATATGTTCATAATTATTATTCTTTACATATGATTATTATAATAATATAGTATATTTAACAGTAGAAATATATATTCTAGTAATTTGTTTATTATATTTTATTTATTATAGTATACTTATGAATTAGTATAATTATTATACTATATTTATAAATATATATGTTTATACTATCAAAGATAATTTGAAATTATAATAATTATGAAAACATAAAATATATACCAAATTTCGCGATCTATTTAAAACCGTAACTATTGTTATTTAGATCGCTCGCGCGTGTGATTTTTAATATATACTACTATAACTAGGATTCAATTTATAATTGATTAGTTTTTTTTAAATATTAATATTAATTATACCTATATTATATACTATATAATATGTAAGGTAACCCCTTATCTCGTTTGGAGTGTTTTAATTTGGTTTGGTGATTTAGTGTTCAATATCAATTCTACTATTTATAAATAATTATTTAAATTAACATTGTGCGAGATCATTTTTATTGACTTTTCAACTTATGGAGTACATCGTGGTATTGCAGTTTTCATAGATGGGTGCCAACGATAGTTTCTGAGCAATGTAGTCTATGATTTCAAAGTTTGGATGATGTGGGTATGATTATGTTTATGGCTAGAGCTAGTATATTGGTAGTGATTATATTATCTTATACATTACTTATTGAATAATAAAATAATGTAGTTTATACCATTTTTTATTTGGTTATCTTATTTTATTTGCTATCTTGAATATGTTCTATTTATAAAAATATGTGAATATAGGTTGTTAGCAATAAAACCCGTATTTTGAAATCAAAGGCTACAGAGTATAGCCTACAATCAGGGCCGGCTTAAGGGGGGGGGGGGCAAACCGGGCAATTGCCCGGGGCCCCACATTTTGGGGGGCCCATGAATTATTTAGGAAACATTTTTTTTACTATTCATATAAAAAAAAAAATGTCTTAACTATATTTTATTATATATTATTAATTCTAATTAAATAAATAAAAATAATATAATAAATTAATTAAAAATGAGTCATTTAGGCCGATTTGAAAAGTGAATTTTAGAAAAATTTCTAAATGTACACGACGATATGGTGGAAACAGGTACATGAAGATGTTGGAGCATATGCTAATAAACTAGAAAGTGGTATTCTCTCAAGTTCAATATTAACAATTTATATTTCTATAATTAGTTTACGAAAAAAAAAAGTATACTTCTTTATATTAATATTAAATACGAGATATATATTAAGATATATTTTAACTATGATTTCTGATATTTGTAAATGATTATATTAATTATAAATTACGAAAAAAAACTATATTCTATATAGATTTATAATTTGTATAGTAATTAAAACTAATTAGATATTTTCAAAATAATTTGTCTTAAAAGAATTAATTATATCTATTATATCTACTATATCTACTTCTCGTATTAATAAAATGTGTATCTTCTCATAGTGTATATATTATTATAATTCTGTTAGTGTATAATAATATATATATAAAATAGTTTTAATTTAAATAGGAATATTCTGCTTTATAGTATATTTAATGATGATTATTGATGAAAGGGAACTCAGTACATAACATTTTCAACAGACTATTATTTGAGAAAGAAATTATATTTATTGAAACAGATATTATTTATAAATATATATATATATTTTTTTTTCGGACAATGGTTAGTTAATAACCAGAGCCAATTATCCCATTTATTAGCGAAAACATATTAATAAAAATATGACGAAGTAGGCAAGGGAGAGGCCAGGTAATTAAGGATTTTACAATACTCCATTGCAGCAGTATTTGCGATAAATATTTAGACTGCCTGTCATGACACGAATACTGAGTAGCGTAATATCATGCTTCCTCAGGCCTAACGAATATAGGTCTTTAGACGTTAGGGATGAGGGTATACCACGCCAGTTCCAACAAGAGGCACTTAGTTTAGCCTGCTTTGCACGAGTACCAGTAAACTCGGACCAGGTAAACTCAGACCACTTTTGAGGTAAACTCGGACCACTTTTAAAGTAAACTCGGACCACTTTTTAAAAACATAAAGTAAACTCGGACCACTTATTAAAATAACTATATTTTGTATATTTCTATAATATAATATGATTTAACTTACTTCCACCTTATATAATTATATTATATCAGTTAAATAAATTATAAAAATAGTCATTTAATATGATATTTTTGTGGAATTATATATTTAAATAGGTAAACATTTAATTTGAACTCGCACCACTTTTGAAGTAAACTCGGACCACTTGTGAAGTAAACTCGGACCACTTGTGAAGTAAACTCGGACCACTTATTAAAAACATAAAGAAGATTCGGACCAACCGTATAAACTATATATTGTATATTTCTAACATATAATATGCTTTAACTTATAAATTAAAAGTATAATTTCACTGTATATATATATAATTATATATAATTGCGAGTATTCCGATATTACTACACATACATAATTTATCATTTAATAACTTTAATAACATTTAATAACTTAACATAATTTAAATTGTCGTATATCACCACAGAGCTAGAGAAAAATTTCTCTCTAGCTCTATGTATATCACCGACGAGACCTACGATATAAGCTATATTTATTATGATAGAAGTATACAATATATAAGTTATTTTAATAAGTGGTCCGAGTTTACTTCACAAGTGGTCCGAGTTTACTTCACAAGTGGTCCGAGTTTACTTCAAAAGTGGTGCGAGTTCAAATTAAATGTTTACCTATTTAAATATATAATTCCACAAAAATATCATATTAAATGACTCTTTTTATAATTTATTTAACAGATATAATATAATTATATAAGGTGGAAGTAAGTTAAAGCATATTATATTATAGAAATATACAAAATATAGTTATTTTAATAAGTGGTCCGAGTTTACTTTATGTTTTTAAAAAGTGGTCCGAGTTTACTTTATGTTTTTAAAAAGTGGTCCGAGTTTACTTTAAAAGTGGTCCGAGTTTACCTGGTCCGAATTTACCTGGTCCGAGTTTACTGGTATTCCTTTGCACCAGTAAGTTGTTTTGCGTAGGAGAGTATTTCAGGTTTGTTATAGTAGTCAGTTTTGTGTCGGTAATTAGTATCGGTATCTATTGTATCAGTTGAGATTTGCGTATCTATAATATAAACAATGTCATTTCGGTAAGCCAGTAAGTCATGTTTGCGTAAGCCAAGTTGTGTTCGTATGTGTGGTTCCAGTATAGTTGTAAATTTGTACTTATTAAGTAGAGTGATTAAAAGAGCGTTAACATAATTATGCCTGTGAATAATGTTATTATAATTAAATCTACAGGTCTGCATAATATGATTTAGGCAGTCATATTTATAATTACACCCTCGCCTTAAACAGTTTGTATTTAAACTTGGAAACATACGTTTACATCTGTAATGTGTATACAGTATACCGTGCTTTAGCTTTACCATATCTACAAAATCGCGACCAGAAAACATATTTATAGGAGAAGTTATCCAATTATTAATAAAAGGACTATGCGTGCCTAATTCTAAACCCTTGCCATCGACAGAATTAAATAAATATATTGAATGATATTTATTTATGGATGTGTTATCAATAAACGTGTAATCATCGTATACTCGAGGTGTAGACCATTTTAGAATAACGCTATCGGGAAGAGTTTGAATAATAGTGTCATCATTCCTTCTAATTGATGAATATATATATATATAATCTAAATATAATACTAAAGGCATTTTTGCAATTATTCAACTAGTACTTACAAATGAATGTTTAGATTTACACCACCCTCATCTATGTATTTATATATAAATACACACAATGACGATATTCTTATTTGAGAACAGGTGATAAGTTATCACTGATAACTTAATAATTGAAGAAATATAAAATTAAAAATATAATATTATTTATCAATGTACTCAATTCCAGATATATCACATGTATGTACGTTAATAGTCATCGTCATATAAACCAAGTTAGGTATTATTATTATATAGTTATTTATTTATGTACGTTAAGAATCTTAACTTAAGATTCATTATCACATTGGTCAATATGTAGAAATTGATTTCTTAGAATTTGTTTAAATAATAATATAAATATAATAGATTATAGAGCTCAAAGTTATGAAAAATCCGGCAATATGTATGGAAGATTCAATAAAATGAACGATATCATAATATACCATAGTCCATTTTCAATATGGATCCCATATGACATGGGCCATATATGCGCTGTACATTCCTTAAATCTGGTTGGGCAAAATACCGTTCAATCTTCGACAATTGTAGCAATATTATTTGCTTTTATCCAAAATAAATATAATTTATTTATCCAAACTAAATAAATAATATATTAACATCTATATTAAAGAAGAATATAATATGTTTTATTAAAAGCATTATCGAATATAATATTGTCATCACAAGCAGATTTTATTAGAGCAGTATCTTGTGGATTTCCCAAAATTACATAATTTATATCTGATATTATATATGTTAAATAATATGTTAACATACTACATTACTAGAGTAAAGGTATTTATTCAATTAAGATGATGAGTATATAAGATAATTTAGTATTAAACATATATTATATCATATTGATATACACCTCAAAAGAATGGACTATACAAATATTAATATATATATATATATGATGGGCTAGATATATCAAATTATAGACATTTTCATCCTAATATATTTAATGGTAAATAATTAAACTTGAGAGAGAAGCTTCTCTAAACTTAAAATTAAATTTATAAATTATAAAATATTACATTGCAATGATTGTAAGTGAGTACCGTAATATCTATTTACATCCATAGCGTGAATAAGACCCCATCATATATTATAGGCATCTTAAAGTGGGTCTCATTCACACGATATATGTAAATATATATGAAAAAACAAAAATGTTTAAAGATTATAAATATTTTGACATAATTTGATCACGCATAATAGAATAATAATACATCATTTATATATATATATATATATTATATATTATATATTATATATATATATATATATATATATATATATATATATATATATATATATACTAGCTGTTTTGGCCCGGTGTATGTGCGGATAGTTGATAATTATGAGTTATTATTAAAAAATTGCATGATCTAGGAGTATTTTAGAAATAAGAAATATATTATTTATTTGATTTAAATTAATTATGTTATAAAAAGCAAATATTGAGAAATTAATATAATATACATAATACATGGGAGTTAGCCCTATCTGAATTAGCCCTATCGGAGTTAGCCCTCTCTGAATTAACCCTATCTGAGTTAGCCCTATCTGAATTACCTCTATCGTAGTTAGCTCTATCTGAATTAGCCCTATCTGAGTTAGCCCTATCTGAATTAGCTTATCGGAGTTAGCCCTATCTGAGTTAGCCCTATCTAAATTAGCCATATCGTAGTTAGCCCTATCTGAATTAGCTCTATATTAGTTAGCTCTATCTGAATTAGCCCTATCGGAGTTAGCACTCTCTGAGTTATCCATATCTGAATTAGCCCTATCGTAGTTAGCCCTATCTGAATTAGCCCTATTGGAGTTAGCCCTATCTGAGTTAGCCCTATCTGAATTACCTCTATCGTAGTTAGCTCTATTCGAATTAGCCCTATCTGAGTTAGCCCTATCTGAATTAGCTTATCGGAGTTAGCCCTATCTGAGTTAGCCCTATCTGAATTAGCACTATCGTAGTTAGCCCTATCTGAATTAGCTCTATATTAGTTAGCCATATCTGAATTAGCCCTATCTGAATTAGCTCTATCTGAATTAGCCCTATCTGAGTTAGCCCTATCTGAATTAGCCCTATCGGAGTTAGCCCTCTCTGAGTTATCCCTATCTGAATTAGCCCTATCGGAGTTAGCCCTATCTGATATAGCCCTATCTGAATTAGCCTTATCGTAGTTAGCCCTATTTGAATTAGCCCTATCTGAGTTAGCCCTATCTGAATTACCTCTATCGTAGTTAGCTCTATCTGAATTAGCCCTATCTGAGTTAGCCCTATCTGAATTAGCTTATTGGAGTTAACCCTATCTGAGTTAGCCCTATCTGAATTAGCCCTATCTGAATTACCTCTATCATAGTTAGCTCTATCTGAATTAGCCCTATATGAATTAGCCCTATAAGAACACCTCGTCTCTCAATAAAATAAGTTATATATATTAGTATAAGAATAGTATAATTATAAAATAAATTAAAATAAATTTAATAAATCGTACGAAATTACCTCGTACGAGATTACTGGTAACCATGAATCTCATTGGATGAAAATAATGTTATTAAAAAGCTCCACCTATTGATTATTAGAGGCGAATTAATTTAAAATCTTAATTTATAAATCCTCTTTAATATATGATAACACGGTACAATATAACATATTGATAGTGCATATTAAAGAGGAATAAAATATGAGTATAACTGGTGTCTTCCGATCTTGCATTTATTTTTTAATTTCGTAGAATCGTCGCTTCGCGACGATGCCGCATTGTTATATGTTTAGAGAAATATATATATAGATATATATAATATATATATATATATTTATATACAAATAAATTGAAGTGTTATAGATATTTGTTATTTCTAGAATGGTCTATTTAATATGTTATGAAATTCCTATGGGGCCCGTACGTTTTTTTTGCCCGGGGCCCATAGTATGCTTAAGCCGGCCCTGCCTACAATGCACAGTCAACACGACGATGCGTTATAATGTTATAACTTATAAAATATATATAGGCATCTTCATCGTATAAGCTCGGTATAAACTCTAAACTTATTAATTTAACTTATTAAATATATAAGTTTACTTATCATCTTATTTGTATATATTATATATCCATCTAGATGACAACAGCAATCCATTATTATCATTGACACGACATCTTCAAGATAAACAAGAGAAGTCCATGTACTTTCGCCTTCGAGATAATAAATACGTTAGAAAATATTAATATTTTCAACTATATATTATGATAAATATAAACTTAATTCATCAACAGCAGTCCCTGATAAGGCAGCAGTCCATGATATTTAGTAACGTGGTGCGTTAGATATGACAACATCAACCTATGACCTTTCTTCTTCAAGATGACAATAACGTTAGCAAATATTTATACTTATACCAAAGATTTTTCGAAGCAAATATATGACACTCCCTATATATACAATATGATACAATATAATGTTTATAATAAAAAAAGCCAGCGTATGATAGAATATATTATTATTATAACATCTGCGCAAAAATAATATTTATAATATTTCAAGTTGGATAGTTTTAAAAACTGGTCTTTTCGTATTTATTACACTCGTGAAGTTATTGCTTCCCTTTCAACTAAAAAATCAATCAATCCACAGCAGTCCATGATATTTAGTGACTTGTCGCCTTCAAGATGACAACAGAATTCCATGATAATCAATGATATGATGCCTTAGAGATGACAATAGCAGTCTGTACTGCCTTCGTGATTATCATAGAATCTCTGTGAAGCCCTCATTAGATACATGCTAGTAGCATGATTCCATATGCAATCTTATATTATATTTAGTATTTAATAGAACGTGGAATAAATATTCTGTCTGAAGGAATATAATGTGAAAATGTAGTCATCATGACTTTTATATTGGGACATTATATTTTCGGTCGACGCTGAATGCGTTCAGATGTGTTTAAACGTTACTCGAGTACTACCTCCCAACCCCAAATATTCACTCAACCTACTACTTATGATTATCCTATAAATTTATTTATATTGTAATAGATTATAAATAAATATAAAAAATATCTTGAATTAATACTATATAAATCTCCATACTTGTAAAGTTACTATATTTCTGTCTAAGCGTTCTCGTTCCCGTTCATTATTCTGTAACCGTTCCTTTCTGCGTTCCCGTTCCTACTTTTATATCCGTTCCCGTTCCAGGAAATGATTCTAATGAAATTACTTATGCCATTAAGATGCTTTAATTTAGCACCCATAAGACATGTAAAAATGCTTTAATTATGCCATAAAGGTGCTTTACTTTAGCACCCATAAGATATGTAAAAATGCTTTAATAATGCCATAAAGGTGCTTTAATTTAGCACCCATAAGACATGTAAAAATGCTTTAATAATGCTATAAAGGTGCTTTAATTTAGCACCCATAAGACATGTAAAAATGCTTTAATAATGCCATAAAGGTGCTTTAATTTAGCACCCATAAGACATGTAAAAATGCTTTAATAATTCCATAAATGTGCTTTAATTTAGCACCCATAAGACATGTAAAAATGCTTTAATAATGCCATATAGGTGTTATATAGGTGCTTAAATAGTTGAGCATTATTTAAAGCATGTGTGTAAAATGGTGCTCAACTAATATGCTTTATGGGTGCTTTAAGGGTGCTATTCCTATTTGCTGGGCATTAAACAATCGAAGACCAATACATATAGTAGGTTATGACAAATAAATTAATACATATTCAAAATATGAGGGGTGATTCGATATGAGAATTTGCGGGGGTTTAGCTGCCATAAAAATTAATTTCATAGTGGAAAAGATTTAGAAAAAATTGACTATTTTAAGAGGAATACCACGAACAAGCCTATTAGCCTACGTTAATTTCATTAGATTCAGTTCACGATTTAGGTACATCTAGTAAATTTCTGTAAATCTAGATACTTTATACAAAAATAGATGGTAATCGTAAGTTAAAAATAATATATTATTATTAACATTTTATTTATATTTATTTATCATCATATCACCAACATTATTTATTAATTTTTAAACAATAATAAGAATATAATATTTTATTATATAAATACAATATATTTAGGTATCCTAAATTAGGTTATACAAATACATATTTAATATAATTTTCACTTTTGTAGTTATTTCTTATTAGAAAGTAATAAATTAAGGTTCAAGATTCTATATATATTTTGAAATTTAATCACATATAAATAGTAAAAGAATAAAGTTTATATAAAAGAATATAATAGATATTAATCTAATATTTATATATATATATATATATATATATATATAGTATTTATAACCTATACAAATTTGTATAATATATATAACAAATTCTTAAATTAAATATTATAATTATTATGAAACATTTAATTATAAAGAAATAAGAACATGTTAATAAGTTTATTTATTTGTCTAACTTATTACTAATTGAGATACTAATGAATTATACTATCATATAAATAGCAAACACATGTGAACGTTGTACAATAAATGCAGAAACTTCTATATCAGCACATTATTGTAAATTAATATTATAATTATTGCAATATTAACAATAATACCGTTATTTATTAAAAAGATATAAAAACTTAAAGTTTTATTAATCATATTTCACAATAAATAAAAATGTAATTGCAATTTACGAACACAATTAGTCGGTTAGTAAACTATTAATAATTATTTATAAATAGTGAGTAGATTGAATTTAACATTTAATAATAATTTATAGTTTAGAATATTTAATGATATATTAACAGAGCCACCATACGACTATAAAGAAGCATAGAACACAGTTGAATAGTTGAATATTTATTAAAACAGAACTACCATGTATATCCTGAGAACTATT
Source organism: Osedax fenrisi (assembly GCA_964019155.1). Classification (NCBI taxonomy): domain Eukaryota; kingdom Metazoa; phylum Annelida; class Polychaeta; order Sabellida; family Siboglinidae; genus Osedax; species Osedax fenrisi. The sequence goes on from OZ025242.1 coordinate 56,524,049, forward strand.
AATAGTATAATCAAATCATATTCGCCAATAAATAGTTACATCAACGCTATAAATATGAACACAAAACATAATAGGGCTATAAATAGATCATTGCATCATAATAGTAGATACAAGTACTAGACGGATGTAGGTATTGCATTGTAACCAATCAGAGCGCTCGTCTGGGTATTGGCGACTTTATTCGGTGGCTGTTTGAATCTTCCTTCTGATCACATCACTAGCTAGCTCTGTTCCAATGTTCTCAGCTGTAATGAGGGCGTGTGGTTACAATAGTGCTATGTATACACGCATACACAGACATGGTCCCTCCGACACATCAACAATAGAACCCCATCGCTAATATCAACAAATCTATGCATATAAACCACTTCATATTAATATATACAAATATATATATATATAGATTAATACATTTAAGCTAATAGGAGGAGTAGTAGGAGCAATAGGAGTAGGATAACAAATACCAAAGGTCACGACCCCGGAGTGTTACCTTGAAATTGTACATTAGTTCTTGAGAGACGGCATACTGAAACACAAACAAGAGAGGAGTGTATAGTGCATCGAGGGGGGGGGGTGGGGTGCAGCTAGCATACACTATAAGAGAGTTATCGACGGGCTGGAGGGTGCGTAAAAGCGGCACATGCTATATATAATGGTATCTCTCGCCAAGCACTAATCGTCATGCTAACTAACATGTATACAGATATCTGCCAGCTGTAAACGTTACGAAATGAAATAAAAAAAATTCACGCACACGGCAAAAACGTACATTATCGTACACTATAGAAGGCATCAGTGAAAGTAATAAGGATTAAGATAGGGCAGGCGTTAATGATTAAGCGCGCAATCAACGTGCAGCGTCTTACCTTCGTCGAGAACTTTCTGGGCATTCTGGGATAACTGATCGATAGCCTCGTCGACCTTGGTTTGGTATTTCATCATTAGAGGTCGAATGATTCTATTGTAGATCACAATGGAGCCATTGTATTGGCCAGCCATCATACAGTATACCAAGAATGCACACTGAAGGAATAATATGGAGATTATAGGTATAGTAGTAGAAGTAAAATATATATATATATATATAAATAGTTGACAATATGATGAATAAATAAAATAATATCATTTAGTAATTTTAAATCATAAATTATGTTTTTCAATATAAAATAAAATTATTATTTACAAATTTATTCATAATATGTTCTTTACATTTTTAAAAAAACTGTTGCTCATTCATTAAATCAAGAATAAGTAAATCACAAATTAATAGTATCTAAATTATCTTAATAAATAGTTAAGAAATCATAAAATAAGTTTATTTAAATTTGACAAAAACTAATAAATTTAATTTTTATACCCATATATAATTTTCAATATTTTATTACAATACATATTTATGATAATTTATGTATACTTTTAAATTACTTATAAATATATTAAGGTGGGTTGGGCCACATGTAAATATATAGGTTATACATAGGTGCATTCAAAAGAGTGTGCATATGATACTATTCATTGAATTCAGTGGATTTATTTTGTTTTATATACTAGATCAGTGGTTCCCAAACTGGGTGACATATAAGAATTCAAATACATAATATTTAAAAATAATATATTATATATTTTTAATAAATTTATTTTTAAAAGTATTAAATATTGTATAAGTATAACTTTTTTTAATTATTTTCTTTAAAAAAAATTATACTTGGGGTCGTTTTATATAAAAAGAACTTAAAAAGAAGTTGTAGACAAAATCTGGGAACCACTGTACTATATTATATATATAATGCTATAAAATAACAGATATTTATAATATATAATATAAATAAAATGTTTCTGTCTATTATTATATATGAATTATATAATTTAATGCATATATAATAATAGCCAAAAACATTTTATTATTTTTGAGAATAACTCTTGAATGTAAAATAATGATTCTGAGTAAAATACATTTAAAATATTATTAATGAAAATCAATGTTGTGATAAAATATTAATAACCATATTAATTATATGTTTATGGATTATATAATAAATATAATTATGGTTACATTTTTTTAAATTATTATTATATATAGTACATAATAATTTATTTTTCAATAAAAGATGATTTTTATGGTATTTATAGATTGATTCAATTTATAATTTGTTAACACTAAAATAATATTATTGAAAAGAGTTTTTTTGAGTTTTTTTAATAATTTATTTGATTTATATCCGATACACTCAATCCTCACTAAAATGAGAAAATATAATTTTTTTACGATTATTTATTTGGTAATTAGTGACATACGATATTAGTTTTTTTCCAAATAAATTTGTGTTCAAAAATATTTTTTATAATCTACAATTTATAATAATTAACCTTTTAAATTGTATTAATTATTTCAATAAGAAATATAACTTATTCTATTTATCCGCTTATATATATAAATAAAATAAAACTTTAAAAATAATATATATTTATATAAAATATTAAACATTAAAAAGTAGAATAAAAGGGGTTTTACACCAACTCGAACGCAAATAGATAATTAGAGATAAATATTTCGATCTAATATTTAAATCTCCGTTACAAACTGGCTCGAAATATTAACTCTAATAATTAGAGATTATATTTAATTTTATATTTATTAAATTGATAACAATATAAATGAAACTATACAATATATATATATATATATGTTTACAAGTAAAATGTATACGAAATTAAAAATTTAATTTCTCTATATATTTTGGTTACTTATTTCGTTTAGTGCTCATGAGATTCTTTTTAAAATATATGCGGTTATAACTCTGATAAATCAATATTAATAGTAAAACAAATAATAAATATTTATATTTCATATCAAATATTAATATATAATCGGATTTATTATATTTTAATTTTCCATATTTTAAAAAACGTTCTATGAAAAAATTCAACATTGAAATATAAGCTATAAATATTAGAGATAATATTTGCGTTCGAGTTGGTTTGAGAAACCACTTTAAGAAATAAATAATCAATTCAATTTTAAATAGCATTAACTATAGATCCAATTTACTCAGAATGATATTTTTTCATTAATCACGCTCATATATAACTATGTATGAAAACTCTTTTAATATTGTTTAATAATATTTTACTTTAAATTTAAAATATAATTCATATTTACATAAATAATTTCAATTTATATATATTTAAATTAAACATATGTTTAGCAGAAAAAAGTGTGTTTTTGTTTTGTAAATACAATATATGAAAATCTTATACAAATACACTGCTAAATAAACAATAGTAAATATAATGTAAGTTTTATGAATATATTAAAAATAAAAAAAATATATAAATTAAAAAGTTAATATCAATGTTATTTAGCCATGTTCTCCATCTTTTACATATGAACTCACAAACATGTCCCCTTAATACAATTATACTTCTATTAATATTATATAATTTATAATATAATTTACTTAGAATATATAAAGTTGTCCTAAGTAAAGATATATCACTTTTAGTGCATTTTAATTCCGTATGATAATCACATGTATTGTAGTATGTAACATGTAATATTTTATATTTAAAATGATATTTATATATGTTTACTAATAATTAATAGTATATTTTATTATTAAATATGAAATATTATTTATATATCAAATTTACCTGTTTATTTATTTATGATACTCTCGTAAATCAATAGTATAACATATGTATATATTGATACATTAACATATTATAAAAACATGTGAGCATAGTATTTTTTAAATAAATTGATATATATATATATATATAATGTATCTATAATTAACAAGAATGAGAAATGATATCATGTATTATTTTATATTATTAGAGATAAATATAGCACAGAGTATCTTTATTTTACAAAACTTATAGAAATAACTTAAATTACTTAATTAGTTAATTTACTTAAATTAACCTTATTTACATGTTTAAGAAAAATGTATTTATTGTAGAAACAATTTATTAAAATACATATATCATCCTTATTAAAATTAAAAATATGATCTAGGTAATATTCATAAGCTATATTTAGCATTGCATTAACATGATGTAAACATGGTTAGATACAGATATATACACACATGATATATATAGAGAGAGTTATACCCATATACTTCACTGACATTATACATGTTCTTCAAATATTACATAATCCACATGTTATGTAATAGTGTTAAATCAATGTTTATTAATAACAAACACCTGTAATCCACTATATACAGGCTATATATATATATATATTATATATATATATATATATATATATATATATATGCATACTATATAATATAAAACTAAAGCCAGCTATAATAATACAGACATATTAAAAGCTTGTTAAGAACTTCTATATAGAAACATGGTGCTGAATACAGTGCTGAATAGATAGATAGATAGATTGGTAGATAAGTTTTTAGAGTGAGGGTCAAAATCCAACAACAATTTTAAATTACAAAAAGAGGATGCCTAGATTAAATGTTAGTTGTAGTGTTATCTAGTTACTAACATACAGTGTGTAGTGTGTGTGTGTGCAGGTGTGTGTGCATGTTTGTATTGATTACACACAATGCAGTAAGGTTAACAATATGTAAATAGTCATGCTACATTGACCAGCATTACTGTTGCATCATCAGTGGTATTGCACTACTTTACAGCTCATTGAAAGCAGCAGAACAATAGCTATCATATAAATAGAATTAAGTCTACACACAATAATACATACAATAGAGTGCTGGGCTATGTTATGCAATATACAATTGAATAATCAATTATTTATATTTACACTATATTAAAATATATAAAAAATAATTATCATATATAAACACATACATAAACACATACATATATAGACATATGTAAACATATCTTACATAAACAATTATTATCTATACAAAATGAACTTAATAAAGAAAAACAGGTATACTTAATTGTACTGTTTATAGGAATAATTATATAATTATCACTGTGTATTTATAATAACATAAAAAAGTGATATTCATATTATTATATAATATTATATAATATTCTATAATATATTTTTATAATATATTTATAATATATATATAAGAACAATTACATAATTATCATTATGTGTATTTATAATAACATAAAAAAAGTGATATATTATATAACTATTATATATTATAAGCACAATATTATATATATATATATATATATATATATATATGTAATATTATATAATATTATATAATATATATATATATATATATAAACACACACCAATATTTCTCGCTTATAAAGTAGACATGGATTTAGCTAAATGTGTAACCTTCAAGAACCAGTAGAACGGAACCCAGAACAGGAACACGTCGGTAACCATTTCGACCAATGAGAACAGACTGTAGACCACCCAGTAGATTAGCCATTTCGTATCGTCGTCCTTCTGTTTACTCTCTATAGCCTTCACCCTGGTGGTGAGGATTAGGAGGATGAGGTAACACACGCGAGAGAGATGATGTAATACTCGTAGAAGTTATATAACAGCGCAGGTAATCAGAGGGGGGCAGGGGAAACAAAGCACCGTTATCTGAGAAGTTGGCCCCAATATGATGAGAAATATACCTATATATAACACAACACACAATATTCACTAAACTTAGGGGGCTAATTACTATATTATATATATATATATAGATGAGAGAAACATGCATATACACACACACATATATATATATATATATATATATACACACACAATCAGTATATACACCACTAGATAGCGTGCAATTAGTATTCACATATTGGGGCCAGTCGATGAGGAGTGTAATACAATACTTTGCTGTACACTAGCATACAGGGGCATAAGGGCAGGCAAGCAGGCAGGCTTAATGTTGCCACTCACTAGGGTTATATAATGGAGGTGGTAATGGCAATAGCACCAGCAATGGCCAGCTGCATTTCTAATGTACTGACAGACAGACAGAGAGAGAATTATCAGTACATGAATATTATGTAATAGTATCTAATATATATATTTATATACTATTATATATGTTTATATATATATATATATATTATATTATAAATTATATTACAAACTAGCATAAACTACTTAAATATAACAATGTGTTATATTTAATGATCACAAGTGACAATCTCCTGGTAAACTAAAATAGAACATACAGCATACAATGCATACAGATGGATTTCTCATGAAAGAATGCAGCAACTAATGGTTACAATAGCTGTGAGATGTAACAGTGATAGATAAGATATGATGCAATAGCGGCCATTAACAGACATTAACAATGCAGCTAAGGGAAAACACAAACGTATAGACTGTCATGTATGCGGAATGAATAATATCTAAATATAAATTTGCAATAGAAATAAAAAATGCATTGAGCAGAAAGGGCAGGCTATTGATATTATTAGGAGATGTATAATTGTAATATTAGATGTGTAAGCTTATATTATATTACTACTTTAAACAAAGATGATATAGATATATAGTATAATACATGATAACTATGATATTGAAAGCGTTAATGAAAATTAGAAAACATTAATTAGGAATATTCTTTGTATAATGATTATATAATATGACTGCTAGTTTGTAGCATATTTCTCTGCTTGTAAACATATATTACACAAATTAACATGTAGAGAATATTAGGATGTTATCCAATTCTAAATAATCTAAATTTAATTATAAATCCACAAATCTAAATATACCTTTACACTCTAATAACATTAGCAATCATATACAACAGGTTAATGTATACATAAGTATTATGCAATTTTACATTAAATTCCTGTTTTTTATATATATATATATAAATAATATTAGTATACAATATAATAACAATATAATATAATATAGTAAATTAGAATAATATTGTATAATTACATGAATTATATAAATAATGATATTTTGTAATCACTTGATCACCATCTAAAAGTAATACAATGAACCTGTATGTTGATTATGGTTTAAATCGTTAATTTATAAATACATGTAAGAATTTAAATAAGTTTATGAAATAAATAAATTTAAATAAAATAAATGAAAAGTATATGAAAGTTTAATGTAATATTTGTTATATAATATTTTCTACATAATCAGCAGCTACAGATCACATATATTATGATAATATATAATTAAAGTTTCAAGTTATTAATAGAAATAATGAAGATATGGCGTTATGTAAGAAAATAAGGCTACTGAAAATATACAAAATTTCAAATATGACATCCTAGTTTCTGTGTGAGTTACAATCTTTAACTACACCAAATGAAACATCTATAATTGTGTATACGTATATATATATCTATAATATGTATATAAATAGGATATCATATTTGAAAGTTAACATATTTTCGATAGATCTTAAGAAAATTACATTTGTAAATTATATATATATAAATAGTATTTACAATGTTACTGTATGCATATAAACATATTCAATTATGCGAATATCATAAATTTAACATTATTAAGGACATACAAATGTATCACCTTTATTAACCATATTAACAACCGTATATTAACTATATATTAAATGTAGAGCATAATATAATTAAATGAAAGGTGGGAATTTATTTAAATAATATTTATAAAATTAAAAATTGTATAGTTATGGCCAGATATTTAAAAATAATATTGCATTATTGCTCTAAATAACAAAAGCTGTTAAAAATTAATTAGAAATTGTGTATACATTTTATAATTTCATATTTATTATACTAAGACTGTGTAAATATAAATATTTATATAGAATCTGAGAATCGTTATCATGTTTGATATTTTAAAAAAGTAATGAATGAAATATAAATAACATATTTATAGAATTTATATTAAATTATATGTAAGGATTATAATTAAGAACTTATAATTTACTAAATTTGTATTTAGAGTTCTCACGTAATTTATTTGTTAATATACATGCGGCTATAACTCCGATTCCTGATTACGAATACTAACGATGCATAAGCTGGGTATAAGAATCCAAGGAAATTACACAAAAAACAGCTTCCATATCCTATCATCAAGTACAGTCCAAGTATCACTATAAATGCTATATGAATATAAAATTTAATATTAATATTCATAAAAATATGAAATGATAGATTGAAACAGTAAAACATAAATGAAATCTACAAATATGGTCTGCATTGAATATAACTAATTTGTTTTGATTATGATTTATAAGGTCACATTTTAAATATTCATAACGTTAGTTGGTATACTAAAGTATACTAAAGTATACACGATATACTAATATGAAGGGTATGCGACGCACTATGCGTATATAATATATATATATATATATATATATATACATTATAATATGATATTATTTTATTTATAATTATAGTTATAAATCTAATATATTTTAAATTTGACCTCAGCAATCGTAAACAAAACAAACTCGGCTATATTCGATATTTTCCACCAATATTATTATAATAATTATACAATTATTATTATAATTATAATTATTATATGCTTGATATTATTTTAAATATAACTTTACAATTTAAAACTACTTTCGCATAATATAATATTATAAAATATTCCGAACCCATCACGATATAAAGTCTTCTAACTCCAGTTTTAACTTCGATTTTAATAAGTTGTTCAGTAAAAACATTTTTCTCTCGAAGAATGGATTCCAGCTTCTCAATGAAGCCTTGATTACTTACGTTAGAAGTCATGTTTCCTATTTATAATAAACGATTTACTAATATATGTATATACAATATACTATGAGAAACTAACTTTGCTATATATCAGTTTAAGGATTATAAATGTGTATAAATAAAAATACCTTCGAAGAGGTTAAAATTAATCGAAATGAATAAATGAAAATAAAATTCATATAATCGGAAATTGTCACGTTACTGATATAGGCGTGTTCTATCAAATTCGGCATATATTCAAATCATAATATAATATATATATATTGATCAACGTTTAGTAAACTTTTAAGGATAGGCAAACTGGACCATAGTGAACTTAATTGAGGATTAACAGCACAGGTATATAATTATATATCTGTGGTTAACAGTCATATTTAGTAGGTGGATTATATTAGTAACACATTAATATGCTTATTATGTATTATAACATACATATTATAACAACAACTAGATAATATAATATAATACTTGTTTGTAAGGATAAATATATATATATATATATATATATTATTACCTTAGTTGTATTCACTATAGTGATATTAGTATAATAACCTATCCAGCTAACAGTAATAGCCTCATAATAGCATAAATGATAGCCTCAAATATTTACATTGTGCTAATATGCTGCCATTAAAAGTCTATTAAAAAAAACGCTAATACAAGTTATACAACCTAGGTTCTAGAGCTCTAGAGATAATGTATGGAGCTTTTGAAATGTATGAGTACAAGTTGACAAAAGAGGAAATCAATGAAGGTAAAAGCTGCGGTGTTGATGAAATACGGCCAGAAGTATTAAGACGATGTAATATAGATGAAATTATCCTTTACTTCTGTAACAAAGCATTATTAGATCAGATGAAGCAAAAACAATGGTCAATTTTGAATATAATTCCAATACCCAAGAAAGGATATCTTAGTCTAGATAGTAATTATCGTGGTATAATTCTTAGTTCATTAGTAGCGAAAACTTATAATTGTATAATACTGAACAGAATTAGGCCTCATCTAGATTGTCATCTAAGGAAAAATCAAAATGGTTTCAGAAGTGGCAGAACAACAACCAGTCAAATATTAGCACTCAGACGACTGATAGAGGGAGTTAAAGATAAGAATCTAGAAGCAATCCTGATATTCATCGACTTCAAAAAAGCCTTTGATACTATACATAGAGGGAAAATGCTTATGATACTGAAAACATATGGGATACCGGAGGAGTTGGTGACGGTTATTAGCATAATGTATGAAGATACTACTGCTAAGGTCATTACACCTGATGGAGAAACAGAAACTTTCAATATTCTAGTTGGTGTCTTACAAGGAGATACGTTAGCTCCATACCTTTTTGTCATAGTTATCGATTATGTTATGAGAATAGCTTTACAAGGAAGAGAAGATAAACTAGGTTTCCAACTAAGGAAAAGAAAAATCATAAGAGTACCACCTATCACTGTTATAAATATGGACTTCGCATATGATATTGCATTAGTAAGTGAAGTTATCAAAGAAGCCCAAGAGATGCTCACTCGAGTCGAAAAATCAGCAAAACGAGTAGGACTAAGCATGAATACAGGGAAAATGAAATACATGAGTTACAATACTAATCAACAGTTTGAAATCAAAGCTATAGATGGGTTAAGTTTGAAAAGGGTTAAAGAGTTCAAGTACCTAGGGGCATGGATTGACAGCAGTGCAAAAGATTTGAAAATCAGAAAAGTCTTGCTTATACATAATATCGGCATAATAGTATTACAAATTATAATAGCAGCATAATAGCATTTTAATGGCAACATAATAGAAGCATAATAGACTTTTAATGGCAACATAATAGCAGCATAATAGCACAATATAAACATTTAATACTATTATTTATGCTATTATGCTGCTATTATGAGGCTACTTTTAGTGTTAGCTGGATACTATGTCCCATATCGTAATAGAGAGTTCGAAATATCTTATAACTAATATCCGTCTAATTTTATTTTATCTGTGATCTCTATTATTAATGTTATGTTTAGCATGTATTACACAAGAAAAAGATTGATGGAGCTAATACAAGAATGATACATGCTACCTTAACTAAAAGATGGCAAGATCATACGTCTAATATTGAATTATATGGAAATATCCCGAAGATAACGATTACAATTAGATAATATAGGATGCGTTTCTCGGGACATTGTTGGCGAAGCAGAGAAGAAATGATCAGTGAAGTGCTTCTGTGGGAACCTCTACATGGGCAACGAAAACCTGGACTGCCGCAGAAGGATGCAATACAAATAAACTGAAGACTGCGGTGGGAGACTGAGATGAATGGAGAGAACGTGTCATGCTATGCCGAGCAAGGTCTACCTGGTAAGGCTAAACGTAAACACATTAATTGGTATTCAGTTATATCAAATTTAACAATATTCTTTAAATATATTTACTGTATTGAACCCGAGAGATCTCACCGATTGAACCAATTAATTATTGTTTTATAAACTTTATACTCGTGTCTTAGTTATGAGTTAATGAAAATGTATAAGAAATGATGCACAATAAAAAATAGATGCATCAATCTCCTACATAACTATAAGAGTGGAGTATAGTTTTGATGTTGAATACATGAACTTTATAGTCATCACCAAGAATTATATGATAATGCAATAAAGATAAATTATTAGAAAACAAATATATTTATTTAAAAATAATTTGCGATGAAGATAATATTACCCTATTATCTGTATATATTTGTAACGAAAATTAAAAATATGTTAGAAATTGTGTATTATTAGGAATGATATGTTCAAATCTAATGCAAAGTTCTTATCTTATTTCTGTCTGTGGGTTTATATATTAAGTGTTATTAATTTAAGTTTTAATTTAGTTTGCACGCTGATGTAAATTTATTTTTCACTTTAATTTATTTATCATTAGAAGATTTTTGAATATGATTTTATTAATGTATATGTATTTTATTAATGTTCTTTATTATAAAAATATTTCATTTTATAATTTCAATAATAATTTAGAAGTTAATAAATGTTAAAATAAAATAGTTAAATAAAATGATATGATTTTAAAAAGTATACATTACATTACTACATTACTATAGGATATTGAATATTCATAATTTATTTATTATTTGTGTAATATCATTTATGAGTTTCAATATTATATAATATTATTTATTTTATTGTCATTTTTCCAAATGTTATCATTATTTATTGGATTTTTAAATAAATATAATAAATATATAATATACATTAATATATTAAATAAAAATAAAATAATGTATATACATCATTAAAAATATCATATGTATATTAATAAAAATAGTAATATATATTAAATACTTTTATGTATTAATATAAGTATTAGATATTTTTAGTGTCTTCTAAAAATATTTAATATTAGTATATTATATTTTATGTTTGAATTCAAATTATATATATATATATCTTTTTAGTAAAAATACAAAATAATAAAGATACAAAGTACCTAATAATGAAACCCGAGGTACATCAGTATCTTCATGTACTTAGTTATCTTTTTGAAAGTAGAATTGTATTATTTATTCGTGATAGAAGTGAATCACCCATAGTAATAGGTCAGTAACACGATCAACCTACACAACCCTATCTGGTAGTGCTGGTTCATGTTGAATGATTGCGGGGTCCAAAGGGCTCTCGCACACATACCACATACACCCCTATACCTTGTTAGTATATCTAATCATGACTGCTATACTCATGGTTAATCCTGGTGTGTGCGATGGCTTTTCGAAGTAGAACTGAATATCTAATATTATCTAGTCTACTCTATATAGAATTAGTATAGCTTTAACTGTTTTCTGAGGTGGTGTAGGAGACTATACGCATTGTTGTTATTACAATGGAATCTATATTGTCAACACAGTACATCTGTAAATAGTGTCCGAGTATGGCTATGGTAAGTCAATATTTACCAGTAGAATACACAAACAGTTGCGTATTATTGAATAATACACACCTACGACTATTATGTAATGCACATCATTCTTATTTACAGTGTAACATCAAAAGGCATACGATAGCGATCTCGGGGAGATAATTGTAATTAATTTGTTTGTAGTCGTTGCATGTAATTACTAAACATATATGCCTAAGGTATATTGAGTACGACGGCCACATTAATGATATAATTGTAATGATTTATCTGATTATTATATAAATTACAACAATTTGTATTCTAACCATCAGGATAATGGAATAACATTTTATATGTGAAAATAGGATAGGTAATTTATAACACTTATTTACAAATCATGATTTATAGGATAAGTTTTTTGAACTATAAATAGATTAGGTTTTATTCAGATGGAGCCTAGTTTTAATTAACAACAAATTCAAGGTAATTTTTTTTATTTCTAAAAATAAATAAGGGAATATTTATTTACACATATGTAGATAAATAATACATTAATTAACCATATAAACATGTACAAATCATGTTTTATAAGACCATGTAGTGATACATTAATTATATTATTATATTAATTATTATAGATAACTAGTAATTATATAATACACCAGATAATAATTATATAGTAAACCACTATAAAATAATATAGAAATCTATTATAAAATATAATCTATAAATATCAATATATTTTATAATGAAATATTAAAACATGATTTTATAAGTAATGTTTTTTAATATAACTATATAGATTAAAAAATACACAGGTCAATTCTATTGAAGATAAAGTGTTCAAAGTTTCAGAATATATAGTTGATAACTATTGAATGATATTTCAATAGAGAATATTAAAATATGTATAATTATTAGATAATAGAATTTAACAAAATAAATGTATAGACTACATCATTTCCGGCAACTTGCCAGAAATATAGTAACTTTAAAAGGGGTATCCCACTACAACTTGCTAGAAAATCGCTTTTAGTAAGAATTTCCGAAAATACACGTAGGATACCGGATACCCTTTATGCATTTTTCTATAAGTTATGCAAATTTAGAAACAAACGCGGAAAAATATTTATTTTGAATAATTCCAGTTTTATTTCGCATAAAATGATTATTTTATTATGAGTTCTATTTGACATAAAATTATCATTTATATATTATTTTAAAGATATTTCAAATTGTATTAATATATAATAGAAAAAGGTTAGTAAAGTGAGCCATTAAGTTATTTAACTCGAAAAAATTGCCTATAAATAACGTTATTATTAAATTATAAATTGTCGATTCTATTTAGAATCTGTGTAGGTATTTCAGAGACAGGAATATAGGATGATAGATATCATGTAATTTAAACTTAATTATTTTATAAATTCACAATATAAGTATACAAATTTTATAATAATTCATTTGCATATTGGTGTATTTTGGAAAATATTCATATTTAATATCAATAGCATTCTGATATATATAATAAAGAAAAAAGGAAACAAAATTATTTAAGATTATTATTTTATTATTGGCTAAGTTTTATTATAAAAATGTTTAATAAAATAGCATGGTCGTTAAAATGTTTAGATATTTACATTGAATTCATGCTGCAATTTATCATCAATAATAATAATAATAATAATAGAATAAACGTGGTAGTTTAAAACCGATAAAAGCAAAATAAAGATCACAGTATTATTGGTTGTTGTTAGAAGTGGGGTGTGTGGTTTGCATAGGATGCTGCTGCTACTGCGGCTGTTAATGCTGTTCCGTAGCTACTAGTGCTAGTGACAGTGACACTAGTGCTAGTCATAGTGACACTAGTCGTAGTGACAGTGACACTAGTGGTAGTGATAGTGACACTAGTGCTAGTGAGAGTGAAACTACTAGTCATAGAACACTAGTCGTAGTGACACTAGTGGTAGTGAGAGTTACACTACTAGTCATATTGACACTATTAGTAATAGTGACACCAGTAGTGACAGTGACACTAGTAGTAGTTAGTGTGAATATCGCAATATGTGTTCAGTTATGTTGTGTCAGAGTGCTGCATCATCGTTCGATGGCATGCTATAAATAATAACCAATGGAGTCGCGCGTTCGTATCAATGGCGAGTCCATTAGTCGGGGGTGGGGGGCGGGGTGGGGCGGGGTGAACGAGGAGTGAGTGAGTGAGGGGAGGAGGATAATACAAAATAGATAGAGATAGAGTTCTGCTACTACTACTACTGCTACTAGAATGGTTGTACTACACACGTTTGGTTATGATATGATGGCTTTAGTGCGAGAACCACGTGATGTGATCTTACTGAGGGACACCACCCGACGTAGGCTACTCTTCCTCGTCTTCAGCATTATGTCCTCAAACTTGTTAGACATCGCCTGGTTAACAGATAATTGGTAACGTTAAGTGAGAGTTAAGGGTGAGAAAGATGGCAATAAAGGTTAAGAGTTATACTAATAATTATTATATATAATTATAATAGACCAGATACTAAAGTGAGTCTTAATTTATTTGATAAATAAAAATGTATTTCTAATTTGGAATGGCGAGTAGTTATCAGAATATAGTAGTGGATCTTTAACGAATGTGTGGGATACACAACGCAGAAGACCGCAGTGGTCTGAGAGAACTGACCTCTATCTTGATCGCTTTATCCGTGTACAGCGGTTCCATGGAGATGATGACGTTGCTGAGATGGGCCAGGGTTCGAAGGTCAAAGTAGTACTTGGCGTACACGCTCGAGGTTACGTTGATGTTGAACTGCAGCATCTCGAGGAACTGACGCTCTAGTTCATTCCTAGGGTGTGTGAGTGAGGTGAGTCGGGGTGGTGATAGGGTGGTGTTAGGGTGGTGATAGGGTGGTGATAGGGTGGTGATAGGGTGGTGATAGGGTGGTGTTAGGGTGGTGTTAGGGTGGTGATAGGGTAGTGTTAGGGTGGTGATAGGGTAGTGATAGGGTGGTGTTAGGGTGGTGATAGGGTGGTGATAGGGTGGTGTTAGGGTAGTGATAGGGTGGTGATAGGGTGGTGTTAGGGTGGTGATAGGGTGGTGTTAGGGTAGTGATAGGGTGGTGATAGGGTGGTGATAGGGTGGTGTTAGGGTAGTGATAGGGTGGTGATAGGGTGGTGATAGGGTGGTGATAGGGTGGTGATAGGGTGGTGTTAGGGTAGTGATAGGGTGGTGATAGGGTGGTGATAGGGTGGTGATAGGGTGGTGATAGGGTGGTGATAGGGTGGTGATAGGGTGGTGATAGGGTGGTGATAGGGTGGTGATAGGGTGGTGTTAGGGTGGTGATAGGGTGGTGTTAGGGTAGTGATAGGGTGGTGATAGGGTGGTGTTAGGGTAGTGATAGGGTGGTGATAGGGTGGTGATAGGGTGGTGATAGGGTGGTGATAGGGTAGTGATAGGGTGGTGATAGGGTGGTGATAGGGTGGTGATAGGGTGGTGTTAGGGTAGTGATAGGGTGGTGATAGGGTGGTGATAGGGTGGTGATAGGGTGGTGATAGGGTGGTGATAGGGTGGTGATAGGGTGGTGTTAGGGTGGTGATAGGGTGGTGATAGGGCGGTGTTAGGGTAGTGATAGGGTAGTGATAGGGTGGTGATAGGGTGGTGTTATGTTCACGAGTGTAAACGGAGAGACTTCAAGGTGTGTGTTCCAAATAGATGCTACCTTATTTGTATTGTTTATTTGATAATTCACTGCATACATAGCAATTAATTAGTATCGATATATAAGCCTGAAAAAGCTTCTATATATTCCCTGAATATTTTATCCTAATATATATATATTATATATATATATATATATATATATATATATATTGTTATTTTATTTGGTGGAGTCCTATCATCCCATCCAGGAACTCAGATGAAGTTTTCACTTTTAACCATATATGGCTCTAATATCCCTTCGTATATATATATATATATATATATACATCCTAATATACATTCTGGATAAAATACACCAACTGATATATGATATAGTTGGGAGATTGTGTATATTTTAAAAACTTCCGAATATTTCATCGCTATATCTATAGTAATGCGAATAAGCAAAGAAGATAGGGTGAATATTAGGGGGGTGGTAGGGTATAGTATTAATGAGAGCTGTTTTAGAGTAGTAGATAAGCCTAAATAAAGCTACATCATTAGTGATGTGTATTACTGAGCTAGTGATCACACCAGTTCGTGTTATTGTCCTACCTCAACCGTAATCATAGAATATAGAAGTAGTAAGAAACGAAAATGAATTTAAAAAATATAATTCTATTTTACTAATATTACTAATTATTATTATATATTAGTATTATTATAATTATTACAATTATTACTATTATTATTTACTGTTGAGTACTATTATTTGTACATGGACATATGATGTCATAATAACAACATGAAGGACATATTGAAAGACATAATGAACATAGAGACAAACATGTCGTCCACGGAGATGTCCTTCATAATCTGGCAGTAGTCGACATTCCAGACAGCCTGATCGTCCCACACTTTAGAGGACAGCAGTATCGAGGCCAACGTTACTCTCTTCCAATTGGCCGGCAGAATGTGAAGGTCGGTGTAGGTCAACAATCTCTCGAGATAGACCTGCCAATCAATTCAGTGATACATTTTGCTGACAATCTCGTATTGCATAATGAATATAGTACTACACATAATCATATATATATATATATTATTATTCTAACTATAACTGCTATTTAATTTCGTTAATTGTTTGTATACAATATGATACTATGAATACACATTTGTTGCCTGTAAGATTTCACATTGTGGTAAAGTATAAAGAGAGTATTGAAAAGGATGTATAAATCATGCAAATAACACTATATATATATATATATATACACATATATATATACACTTATATATATACATATATATATATATATATACAATTATAAATCAATTAAATAATCAATAGATAAGTAGGAGTCGATAGGCACACTAGAATAGAGTCATAAACTGGTGAATTAAATACTCGAGAGTAAATAACGATAGCTTGCGACTCAATTAAAGCTATGAATTACTCGCTTTCACCATACAGCTACAAATACACACGTTATTATAATAACTTTTATAACACGTATGTATTTATATATACTACAAATATACTACATTTATTATATAATACATTAATGCTATCCTATTTATTATGGGGGTATAAATGTATACTTTATTTATATGAAATAGAATTATTATAACAAAATTAATAATTATAATTATTAATAAAGATATATTTACAATAAGAAATGGAACTTTTATATAATCTAGTACAAATTCTCTATTTATTACTTCTAATATTTTAAAGTTACGAGATCTTATTGTGCATACAATTGTTATGTATAATATATTTGAGATAATTGTCCAACAAATACATTATGATCAGATATAATATGTATAGTATTACAAGTTTTAATAACGTACTAAGATATATAAAACATACACGAGTTATAAGTCACTATTCTTTTCTGGTACAAATAATGGAATGAAATGATAAAAATAGTATTAAAAAAATGGATTTTAACAGAATATTAAAATCTATTATCTAAAATAAAATCTACACAATATTAATAGATATTATTTATATAGATTATTAATTATTAATAGATTTATAATTTATATTTATTTAACTGTTATTTTGATAGTTTATCCAAAGATTTGTGCTAAGGTAAGATATAACACTCAAGCGAAATAGTGTAATTTTATTTTGTATACAAAAACCAACCATATAGGCTCAATTTTCGGAACTATATGTTGTTTATAATGTAAATTCAAATCAAACTATGCACTTTTAAAATGACAAATAATATGCTTTAAATTATTATTATTATTATGAAAATTAAGTGTTCATTACTAATATATAACAAATCAATAGGATATGTTGGTTTTAAATGCTATACATATCTATGTAGCAAGTAAAAGCTAATTTATATTGTATGTAATTTAATAGAGAAATGAAAACATTGTAGTATACAAATCGCAGCAAACCTAAATCGCTTTCGATACTGTTGCTAGCAGCGGGATGTATGAATACTAATCACATTGCGAGATAGGGATTTTTATATCTTTGCTTCGCAAAATCTGTGGTATATCTATTGGTTGTTTGTTGAAACAATGTATTATTCCCTACAGTATTAAGTACTATATAGATATTTTAATAGTTTCTACAACGTATTATTCTTTACAGTATTATAAATTATAAAAATATATAAAAAAAAATTATTCTAAAAAGTTTTATGAAATTGTAATATTTTATTTTCTATTCAGTGTTCAGATGCAACTTCATTTTTATTGTTAACAATTGATATAAATTTATCTAATATTTTGTACTTTTAGTAATTTCTAATTTTCTATATAAGTAGTTAGCATTTCATTTTTTCAAATTTATTTTACGAGAATCTAGAATATCAAAAGTATGATTCATAAAATTTAGAAAAACATAAAATTGTTTAATAATTTCCCCATTAATCCTTGCTTATTGGTGAGGAATGATAAATATGATTTATTTATATTTATATATATATACAAAACCGAAAATAAAAGAAACCTAACCAAATGTAAATAATAATAGTCTATATATATATATAATTTTCAGTATGAATTAATTGATAATTATATATAAATTTAATAGCATAATTTTCTTCTGAATTAAATTAAAAAAGTGTTATATGACTATTATTCTAATTCAATGACCCTCTTAGTATAATGTAGTGTATCTATGAGTTCTGGTAATTTGCATGATATATAATACATTATTAAACAATTTATTTGCTTAATTTGATCTATTTTAATATTACATATTAGAAGGTCTTATTAACTTTTTCATGTTATAAATTTATTAATATGATAATATATATATATATTTATATATAAATATATATATTTGGGTCATTCATAAACTAGGTCACCACTAATAGGGCATGTGAATGTCACAAGGCATACTAACCAGTGTCACAAGGCACACTAACCAAGGTCACAAGGAAGCCATAACCAAGGTCACAAGGCACACTAACCAGGGTCACAAGGCACACTAACCAAGGTCACAAGGAAGCCCTAACCAAGGTCACAAGGCACACTAACCAAGGTCATAAGGAACACTAACCAAGGTCACAATGCACACTAACCAAGGTCATAAGGAACACTAACCAAGGTCACAAGGTAATACTAACCAAGGTCATAAGGCACACTAACCAAGGTCACAAGGTACACTAACCAAGGTCATAAGGAACACTAACCAAGGTCACAAGGCACACTAACCAAGGTCACAAGGCACACTAACCAAGGTCATAAGGCACACTAACCAAGGTCACAATGGCACATTCAGCCGTCAGTTGAGCGGAATTGAACAGCATGCGTATGAATCTGTAGATAAGGCGATGGTCGGGATCTACGCGACTGTAGTCATCTGATACAGGGTCTTTCTGTGGGGGTGCAGGGTTATAGTGGATGGGGCGGGGTTATAGTGAATAGGGGTGTGTTATAGTGGATGGGGCGGGGTTATAGTGAATAGGGATGTGGTTATAGTGAATATGGGCGGAGTTATAGTGGATAGGGATGTAGTTATAGTGAATAGAGGCAGGGTTATAGAGGATGGGGGTGGGGTTATAGTGAATAGGGGGTGTGGTTATATTTATTAGTGGGGCTGTGGCATACTCGATGATTAAGCGAACTATAGCTCGGTAGTAGACCCTTATCTGTATAATTAGTACGCAGAGTGCAGCAAACATTCGCTGTTGATGACTCAGAGAGAGAGAGAGAGAGAGAGAGAGAGAGAGAGAGAGAGAGAGAGAGAGAGAGAGATAGAGAGAGAGAGAGAGAGAGTGAGAGAGAGAGATAGAGAGAGAGAGAGAGAGAGAGAATTAAACACTGTTCACGTATGCAATCACATTAACATGCATAGTGCATAGTTATGTAATAGTGAGGGCACAGGTAGGTGTGGCTTGTTAGCACACGAGGATGGGGGGCATGTTTCAGGTTGATGTATGTATGTGTATGTGTACTATGGGTATGGGTGTGTGTGTGTGTGTGGTATATGGGTATGGGTGTGTGTGCAACATGGGCTAAGGGTATGTGTGTGTGTATCGATATCAAGCATATCAAGTGTTCAGTAATGTAGGGTGTCCTCTAATAGATGTGTCTATGTGTATAGGTATGTGTGTGTGTGTGTTTTATATACCTATGGAGATGAGTCTAATCATAGGTATAGCTATGTGAATATATCTATGTAGGTCGGATAGATATGGTAGTAGTAGTAGTAGCAGTTTGAACATTAGTCGATACATTAATATACATGAAGATATCTATGTAGGTCACCAGTAAACAATATATATGGTAGCAGTTGTCAGTGTAGTGATTAGTGTAGTGGTCAGTGTAGTGGTCAATATAGTGGTCAAACGCTGATATGATTATCACTAACAGATAGTGGATGCAGTTTCTCATCAAAGATATCTAGTGTATTAAGATTTGCTGTTTTGTCTCGGTTCCTAGAGGAGGAGAAAAGATGTAAAGGGTGTATTGGATTTATATAATACACAAATGTAGCATTCATATGATATTCGTATTAATTGAATAAATAAATAATTTAATGATAATAATAGATTTTAATTTAATTAGTAGGTTATAAAATTATTATATTTTAATATACTTTCTACTAAAATACAATACATAAAGCTATCAGCAGCACATTGCTTAACTACAGCTAAGACTGACTTGATGTTGTAGTAGATGGCTAGAGAGACAGCGTTGATGATATACTTTAGATTAGGCAGACTCACTGTTGATTCGTCTATAAATATCGTAGAACAGGAACTGTATTTTCTCGTGAGATTTTTCGACTGTAGTTATTAATGTGTGATTAGAATAGGGCAGCAGAGAATTGTGTAACAAGTAGTGCAGCAGATAATGGTGTAATAAGTAGTGAAATAGGGCAGCAGAGAATGGTGTAATAAGTAGTGAAATAGGGCAGCAGAGGATGGTTTAATAAGTAGTGAAATAGGGCAGCAGAAAATGGTGGCTTGTTTACATGGGATATGTTCACAAGATAACAGACAGTAAACAACAGTAGTTGTGATTGTGAAATATAGGCCATCATGTAAATAACTCACTTAGATTAGATATTCAATAATGTAGAAATACAACTAGGGGGGGTGTAAATAACTCAGCCAGCATACCTGCTTATAGTAGTAGAAGTTTGAGGTACAGATAGAGGAGCAGGAGGGGACAAATGCAGTTATAAACACACACACATACGCACACACACACATGCAGACACACACACATACATGCAGACACACACACACACGTAGACACACAAACCTGATGATTATGCGACTGCGTGAAGTATTCACTTTTGCGCCGGTTCCTGGTCTTACGCAATACTGCTACAAATGTTATAGGTGTGATGAAGAGGAGGGTGGAGGGAGAGAGCTTATCGTAATAGATACGACCACAATGTGATGGTGATGATGGTGGTGATGGTGATGATGGTGGTGGTGGTGATGATGGAGATGGTGATGGGGATCTGGAAGGTGATCTCTGGTTGTCACTAACTTGGGTTATATTTAAACTTTGATAGGAATATCGTATCGGTGGAAGGTGAAATAGACGGGTCTTCAAGGTCGTCTGAAAGTAGAGATATGTTACATAATCATACACTAATAGTAATGAAGAGTGAGTGTGTATGTGGGGAGTGGCGCTAATAGAATGTAATGACAGGGTAAGGTCATACAAGGTCATCTGTATATATCATTGGGTTATAGGGTATTAATGATGATACTGAGGTGGTAATATTACAACTATAGTGATGCTACAATTAGTAGTACTGGTAATGATGGCTTATATTCATTATTAAAGGGATACTATAGTATTTAAGGGTGTGTTTTTGGTCAACCACAGGTGGTTAGCAGTTAGTAGAAACAAATGTCGAGTGTTTTTCGTCAACCACTAGTGAAACTGCAACCACTAGTGCAATCACTAATACAAGTATGTATGTATGGATATATTTGTATTTAAATAACATTAAATAACATGCATTAAATATATATATATATATATATATATATATATATATATATATATATATATACATATACATACATACTTGTACTAGTAAATATAATGTAATACATACATACATACATACATACATACATACATACATACATACATACACACACGCATACATACACGCTCACATACATAACTTCAATTTAATTTTTGATAAATAAATGCGGGCATACCTAAAAATAGCAATAACGTCACGATTGTGACGTATTTTATGATTCATTTCATGGAGCTTATTATGCGTGCGTTCAAAGCATAGAGCTAGAGAAAGTTCTCTCTAGATCTATGGTTCAAAGTTTTACACTAGTGTGGCGCAGATGGCAAGTGCGGTGGTAAGAATAAATAGCACAACTAGATGTGGTTTGTAACAGTTGGATTTTTACATGCAGTGAATACGAGTTTCTCGTACACCTGTGGTTGACCAAAAACACACCCTAAATATGAACAAATTGATACAAACATATTTGAACAATTTGTATTATATAAATATTACATGTTAATTTAAAGTTGAACAAATTATCAATGGAATGTATCTAGGAATATCATAAAAAAGCATATTTTATGATATGCCATTACATTACAAAATTAAAATAAATTATCTATTGTGTTCTGGTAAACATTAATTTAAAATGTTTTAAAACTTATGTACAACTGATTTTAATTATTTAAAAACATATATGTTTTATATAATCATTGGGATAATTATGATATCAGTTGACCTTATATTAATGAAATAGCCTGAAAAAGATGCCCTAAATGTTCTTTATCTGTTATCTGTACTTCACATTTTATATATTACAATTTCCCTATTATTTGCATTTACATTTATTTATAGTTTGAAGAAATTAGTTTTTATAGTGTTAGTTTTATTTATATATATATATATATATATATATACATATATAAGTTTATTTGATATTAGCAATTATATTATTGTGTTATATTATTGTTATATTTTTATTTTTCTCTCAATTAGATGCATTTTACTCATAATAATTATTTTGCTACCAATGTACATATCAATATTATTATAGGTCAACTATCTTATATCTATACAAATATAATTAGAAATAATTGATAAATGACAATTTCTTTAGAAATAACTGTAAAATAGTAATGTCCATTTATATATATATATATATTTTCTCTATATTACTAATATATTACAACAGATTTATAAGAAAAACTATTCTTTATATAATACAAACAAAATTATGAACTAATTTTGTGTTCATTGAATAGTTTTATCTAGCTGTTGAATGAAAGAATATATTTCCTATCTATAAACATGTAAATGTATGAAATGGTGAACTGCAGTATACCCTTAGGGTAGTAAGGGGTAGTGATGGGGTGAATAGTAGTAGTAAGGGGTATATCTGTATACTAACCATTTGGTTCTCTCTCACTAATGTGCTGAAGATTGCTACAGCTGTGTTCGGAAGCTGGCAGCAAAGTAATGTTCTGAGAGTTGATGCCGTCCAATCGGATTGCTTGAGGAGAATCTATTGTTGGTGATTTTGTTGTTATTGGTTACTATTTATGATATGGTTGGGCTGCTTTCTACACAAAAAGTACACAAACAATACTTTGTATATATTTTTGAATATGAATTGATTTCTATTTATTAAAGTTTATATATATATAGAGTTTATATATATATATATATACTACATTATCATAATTATAGAAATAAACGTTTAGAATTACACCGATGTTGAAATTAAATTGAAAACTCTGACTAGCGACTAGAGTTAATCTATAAATAGATATACACACGAGAGCGTCGTATAACTCTACCTAGCTCTAGTATGGTTGTACGACACAATGTACCCGGGGGCGCGCTAGTAGACACCACGTGTACAATGAAGGAATTAGTGCACTTCTACGCGCACTAGATTGTAATAGCACGTGTTCCCTATGCTAGCCGACAGCACGGTACGCTTCATCGACTCATTACAACTATTTCATATGACTGCCGATGATGATGAGGAGGTGGTGGTGGTGGTGGTGGAGTGGTATAGGCAGTATGTGAGGTTATACCTATACGACGTCAATGTTGGTATGAAGAATATCAGTCATTTCGAACGAAATAAATTCCTACCTAGTCATTTCGTTATGCAAAAACGAGTCAATTCGACTTATGCATACGTATGTTGTGAATTTTGTCCAGGTACGAAAATACAGATAACCGGTACAATATAGGTGCATCTACAGACGTGTCTACGGGTGTGCGCACAGGTACCCTCGTACACGTGTGTAGACATTTAAAGTTAGTGAATCAGTATCGGTGTGATATCAGAGCTACTAAACGCCTGCCTAGAAACGCCCTCTAATACATAGTTAGAAACATGCGCAATACAGAAGTGCTGCGGCTGTTGCTGATACTAGGTGCGTCAGTTGGTCGGTTGAGTTCATCTTATTACATTCTACAGTTATTCATATCACTAATAATGACTATATTGAACATGTACCATACATTTGTAGAATGATACTCATT
Source organism: Osedax fenrisi (assembly GCA_964019155.1). Taxonomy (NCBI): domain Eukaryota; kingdom Metazoa; phylum Annelida; class Polychaeta; order Sabellida; family Siboglinidae; genus Osedax; species Osedax fenrisi. The sequence continues at coordinate 56,549,236 of OZ025242.1, forward strand.
TATATATATATATATATATACTAAGTATATTAGTATATTATACTATATATATAATATAGCAGTCTAAATGTTTTGGATATATTGCTGTATCAAGCATATCATAAAATGATAGTGCATTTGTTTTGATTTACACCGCTAAGTGGTAATTCTATTTCTATATGGCTATGTTATTTAAATATACTACAGCGTATCATTAACGACTAATGGTGTAATGAGAGAGTTCACAATAAAACAATAGCAGTAGATAGTTCTTCAACGAAAATAGATGAACATTTCACGATGAGGGGTAAGTACGCAGTGAGGGGTAAGTAAGCAGTGAGGGGTAAGTAAGCAGTGAGGGGTAAGTAAGCAGTGAGGGGTAAGTAGGCAGTGAGGGGTAAGTAGGCAGTGAGGGGTAAGTAAGCAGTGAGGGGTAAGTAAGCAGTGAGGGGTAAGTAAGCAGTGAGGGGTAAGTAAGCAGTGAGGGGTAAGTAGGCAGTGAGGGGTAAGTAGGCAGTGAGGGGTAAGTAAGCAGTGAGGGGTAAGTAAGCAGTGAGGGGTAAGTAAGCAGTGAGGGGTAAGTAAGCAGTGAGGGGTAAGTAAGCAGTGAGGGGTAAGTAGGCAGTGAGGGGTAAGTAGGCAGTGAGGGGTAAGTAAGCAGTGAGGGGTAAGTAGGCAGTGAGGGGGTGGGTACGCGATGCTAGTCGTGTGATTATTGATTACACTCTAAATATAATATCAAAATAGTATTCCAGCAATATTTATTTATTATATTATATTCACATGACTAATGTATGTGTAAGTGTAATCTATTATTTAAATGTTACATTCAATGAAACACAAATAATAGATACAAATATTACTATAATTGATGACCCACTTTCAGTGGCTAAATTATTACATCACACTACCTATGCATTCAGTGGTATTAATTATGTAAATAATCACTGAACTGGAACAATTAAATTATGATTTTCATCATTTATAAAAAAAGGGGAAAGTATATTTATAATATCAAAGTGAGGTTAAATATTAATTTTTTTTAAATTAGTAATAATAATAATTATTATAATACACATAAATAATAATGGGGCCTTAATAAATATTGCATTGATATATATCATGTAAAAGTTGAACATTAGAGTTTACAAATTTAAATATACTGGTATACTAGAATACTGGTGGTGGAGTGGGGCTAGTGGTGGGGTAGTGTTGGTGATGGTGGGGTAGTGCAGATGGTGGGGTGGGAATATGTTACCCTATTTCATAACTTATTCACTTGCTCGTTAACCCAACTTTATTGTAAATGAGCGCAGATGGAAAATTATGATATGAAACCAGTCAACTATGTATATATGTATATGTGTGTGTATATTAATATGTATTTTATCATTTTAAGACATTATTGACTGGTTTCATATCATGATGATTTATGTCATAAACGTATATTAATATATATACATATATTTTCTGAAATATGATTTATTCATGAAATAGTTAGCAGGTATAAGCTAATATAAGCTAATTGATAACTTTACATAAACGAATGCAATTTATGAACAAATTTTAATCACCAACCTAATCATATAAATACACACACACATACCTACATAGGCATGCCTACACACGCATACCTAAACACACATACACATACATGTATACAGTACTATACAGAAGCTTGGCTCTACTACGATTACTTTTGATTGCCTCATATCAATCTAATCTCTGCAGAAAATCAATACAATATGTAGAAAATCATCCTTTTTTTAGCATATATTTGATTTTAGTAGCATATATATATATATATATAATATAGATATGTGTATATATATATATATATATATATATATATATATATGCACACTTCAGAAGATATATAGGAGAATTCTGTATTGTGAATAAATCTCATCATTATAAGAGGGGATAGAATTGTACATCCAAACAGAAAGTATAATAGAATATGCTCTATTAGTACTCTACAATACTCCACAGTTAAATATATTGATGCTATATTTAGATATAATTCAATGGAATTCTTGTATTAATCACATGCATGTATTATATAACATGGTGGTGGTGGCCACTCCAAATACACACCTCTCCATGGCTGCTATAGGACTGGGGGACTATTGGTGTAGGGGGAGCGGTGCAAACACAACCCTACACATATCAGTGGGGTGTATGAGAGGCTGAAGATGGTAATGGTAATGATGATGATAATGATGATGGTAATGATGATGATGATTGATTTAAACGTATAATAATTATACATATAATAATTACATAGGCAAAAGTAGCTATAATAATATATTCTTCAATTACAAATTATAATTAATTAAATAAAATAATATTAATTATTACACAATGGAAAATATTTCGTGGAAAGAAATGTAATTGTTCAAGTTCTGAATTGAAACATGTTCCAGAGGTTGAGAATGCTATTACGTTACCCTTCATTCGAGTGGAGCTAATGACATAGGCAGAGCTAAGTGATCTGAAGATGAAGGGTAGGGACAGGGTACATTAGGAGTAACGTCGGAATGTAAACCATTGATAGGGATACATCGAGAACAGATCTATGATTAGTGTAAATTAGAGTGTAATAATGTCTCACATTCAGATGTATAAGTATAAAGTGTACACTATATGTCTGTACAGTTCAGTGTCTACATATCACAAGAGGAGATCATACATGCGGAACACATCAGCGCTAGTGGCAATTTAGCAAATATATTTATTGATGGATTTAATTTTATGAATTAAAATATTGGATGTTTTACAAATAGATAATTAGGAGAAGGAAAGTAAGTATAACACGAAACATTAATCTAATGTTTATCACTATATATTTACTGCGGATTAGTATTAGTATAGTTTGATCTGATATACAGTCGTGAAAGTAGTTGATGAAGGTAAGATTAATATGATCAGTTCAGGTATAAGTTATAGCACAGAAGATACAATGCAGCTAGAGATATGTAATAATTATGTGTAGAAACACACATTAGGAAAGGGGGAACTTGATAACTCCTTGATACTATTGTTGTATGTCATCAGTGTACATGTATTGTAACGGACCACTATGAAATAGAAGTGGACCGAGGACATAACCTTGAGGTCATCAACATGTCTGTATAGGATATACACTGTGTAATGTGCAGTATTTAATTAAAACTCAAATTGTCAAGATACATATTTCAATATTCAAGAGCATTATGTGAAATATCATTATCAGAAAACTGAAGGAAATGAATATGATGAATTGTATGTTAGTATGCTGATGAGAAATCAAGTAATAATACACGTGCTATGAGGTTATTATCAAGGGGCTCCAGTATTGAATCTGTGATCATGTTAAGTGCAGTTGCAGTTGAGGGTGAGGCCTATAGGCAAGTTGTGTGAATCATATAGATTATTTGATATAAGATAGCCAGTTAGTTTTAATAACTATTATATCAATGACTTCACTGATAATTAGGTAGTGGAGAGATGATCAACTATTCATTAAGTTAGGTTCGTTAAGAATGGCAACAATCAATACATTTTTAACATGGGGTTATTAGAATCAGTATAGAAATAGATACTTTTATGAATGAATATATAGATTGTGTTGAGAAGGTTGTGGATAAGGGGATAGGGTATTATATATAAAGGCATTGTATGATGAATATTTTAATTCAAATATATATATATAAGATTGTAAATCTAAATTATTGTTGGAATATTTAAAGAATACAGATGGGATTATATTTTGATTCGATGATGGGTCAAAGAATGTTCTTATGACTGGAATATATCAGTTCAATAATGTATGTTTAATTTAGTTACATCCAAGTATTTATTAGTTTAATAGATACCTCGAGTTTTATTGTTTATTAGAATAATGTTTAAAGGGAAGCACTCGATTACCTTAAGGAAATTATTAAAAGTATTTTATAAGGTATAGCTAAGTTTATGTCTACCAAAGAAATAATCTATGATAGGATATAATACTTACGTAAAGTGCTTTAGATAACTAACTTGATTATCAATTGCATTATCATAACATTGATGTTTAGGTTTTAGGATAGGTATATTATTAAAATTATATTTTCTTTCATATATAAAATAAAATCGTTTAAAGGCTTAAACCCATATAAACCCGTTAAACCCATAATATTTGGATGAGGTATAATTTTACTGATTAGGCTTATAAGCCTTCATAAATGTATTTAGCAAATAAGTAACATCTTTATTAAAAGTGATTAAAGATTAATAGCAGATAGAAAATTAGATTTATAAAGGTTGTTGTCTTTATTAGATAATTTCTTATACTCTTATGTAAAATTTGTTTAGGAACTGACATTTAAATAGAAAAGTGAATGAAATAGAGATATCTATTATTAGTTATGAATTGGTTGAGTAGTGAAAATATTTGATGAGTGTATAGAATTGTGAATGCAGACTGAATGGAATACATACATAGAATAGTAGTAAATAAACATAATAAAATACACTGAATGACACTACTACTGAATACATAGTAAACACACATGTTACATGTGTGGTCTATGTATGTTTCTGTGTGTAAACTGGCTATATTCTACTAATGGGTGTTGCATAATGCATACACAATACATGCATAATTAGTCGAATAATGAAATACACATGTAATGTGGTATAGTATATATGGGTCACTAATTTACATACATACTACACACATCATGTAGATTAGCACTGCTCATAGAGAGGGGTTTAACACATACTACAGACGTAGATTAGCACTGATCATAGAGAGGGGTTTAACACATACTACAGACGTAGATTAGCACTGATCATAGAGAGGGGTTCAACACATACTACAGGCGTAGATTAGCACTGATCATAGAGAGGGGTTCAACACGTACTACAGACGTAGATTAGCACTGACCATATAGAGAGGGGTTCAACCCGTACTACAGGGGTAGATTAGCACTGATCATAGAGAGAGGTTCAACACGTACTACAGACGTAGATTAGCACTGACCATATAGAGAGGGGTTCAACACGTACTACAGGGGTAGATTAGCACTGATCATAGAGAGAGGTTCAACACATACTACAGACGTAGATTAGCACTGATCATAGAGAGGGGTTCAACACATACTACAGGCGTAGATTAGCACTGATCATAGAGAGGGGTTCAACACGTACTACAGATGTAGATTAGCACTGACCATATAGAGAGGGGTTCAACACATACTAGAGGGGTAGATTAGCACTGATCATAGAGAGGGGTTCAACACATACTACAGGCGTAGATTAGCACTGATCATAGAGAGGGGTTCAACACATACTACAGGCGTAGATTAGCACTGATCATAGAGAGAGGGGTTCAACACAACTTGTACACAACTACAGCATATCGACGTAAACACACTTCTTGTGAGTTAATCTTTAAAGTTGCAGTATCCTTTATGAAAGTGTAGGTGAACTACAGATGTGATAGTGTACATTAATGTAAACAGTATACTGTTGATATGCTGTAGTTGTGTACAAGTTGTACTATAGTGTTACTGTTACAGATGAATGTTTACAATCTCTTCAATGATTACAAATCAATAATTCACTGGCTGTGATATGCTTATTGTGCGTGTCCTTGATAGAGATTTAAGCCTGTACTATACACACACACACCTTGACATAGATCTACATTCATTATTAATACATTACTCATTAACCCATAGAAAGGTCATTCACTAAACGCAAAGACTACGACGAAAGAATATGTATAATTGTAATATATTCTTCAAATGTACATTTATACATTCGTACGTATGAAATAAATGTCAATAGAAGAATTGTTCATAATTCATATACATACTATGACAGTAATATATACTATGACAGTAATATAGACAGTATCATAGTACACAGGATTCTAAATCAATTAAGTTTTAATATGTAGTGATTTTCCAAAAAATAATTGCTATTATTTATATACGCACTATTATATATATATATAATATATATTATATATAATAATATTATAGGTTGGAGTGAATTTTGAAATAATTATGGCCGTCTGGTTATGTCTCGCGATAGTGATTTAACGTTGCATAGGTGGAGTTCAATAATGTCAATAAATTCACATATAACGTTAAATCAATATATAACTAAATACATATGCTGTACATAAGGTGTACTAGGTGTACCTGTATCGGAGAGTCCGGTAGTGTTGTTGGAGAACTCCGACTGAGCAGTGTAGATGATGCCATCGGTACTGTTAGCCCCCCTATGGGAACCCCCCGCCGCCGCCGCACCCGTGAACCGAGTGTCCGATACGTTGATAGCGTGCGACTTACTGAAGCAACACGACGTACTGTTTCCCATAGTCTGTGTGCTACGCTGTGGGAGGGTGGGGTAGAGGGGTGAACAGGAGCTTACGTCGTGCAGGTGGTATCATTGTGTGAAGATTTAGTATACAATACATATGTAGATATATAGATTGTTATATATATATAGATATTTATATATATATATAAATATCTATATATATATATATATATATAGATATTTATATATATATATATAGATATATAGATTGTTAAATATATATATATATGAAGTAATATACCACAAATAGTAGAAAGTGTATATTATACTACAAATTATCAAGTGACAATATAATATTATGCAATGAAAGTGGCAACAGGAATATATTATACAAAGTTTATCAGAGCAGATACTATGACATCAAAAAGCTATAAACAGTAGGAAAAAATATTAACAAAAGAATTATCTATGCATCAAATTATAGCACAGCTATTATGCAATTACTCATAGATGAGTGAGAGCATCAAGATGGCCGCATCATAAAACATTGTCACTGGATTATTAGTAATAGGGGTCTGCAGCAGCAGCAATGTGTTAGATTATGTAATCGTAGAGAGATGTAATTTACACAGTGTATAAAAACGTTGTTGCTTCTGCTGCTGCGATGTAACCAGTCACAGCTATACAGTTACACAAGCACCCAGCACACACAGTACCCTATCACATGTACATGTGTACCCATATCTAGAACATGTGTGTGCTGCAAGTTAAGTACATGGTGATGACATATCATGTTGCAGCCATAGCTAGTCTATTGTTCTACTGCCTGTAGCTTCTGCCTGTAGCTTCTGCCTGTACACTGGTGTTACCACTATACTGGTGGTGTTATCTTGTATACAATAGCTTACATCTACTACAACCTCCTCATCCACTACTACCACTACCACTACCACTACCACTACTACTACTACTACCACCACCACCACCACCACTACCACTACCACTACCACTACCACTACCACTACCACTACCACTACCACTACCACTACCACTACAACTACCACTACCACTACCACTACCACTACTACTACTACTACTACTACTACTACTACTACCACTACCACTACCACTACCACTACCACTACTCACACACACATGGGTTCATTAACATCCCCTTATGTAATAGTGGTAGTCAATTGTATGAGAGTGATAGTGCTTGCTGTAAAACTTGAATTATTTAGATACATCTGTTATAGGATTGTGTGTGTGATACAATTTAAATATCATGATATATATATCTAAAAATATATACAAATATATATATACAAATATATATATATATACAAATATATATATACAAATATATATATGCAAATATATATATATATATATATATTGATGTGGTTTAAAAAAAATGAGGTAAATATTGATATGACAATGTTTGATAATTCACTTATAAGTTCATCGATTAATTAATATAATTGTTACTTTATCATTTTGTAAACTATCATCAATCTATTCTAGAATAATAATATATTTATTTAGATGTATATATTTATATAATGCTTATATTACAAATATAGATGTTTCAAGTGTCTGATACGATAACAGCTGTACTAGCACTTGTAGCAATTTAATAGTAGCAAGCGAAAAGTTTTGATAAGATAAGCTTAAATATAAATAAAAACAATTTATAATATAATTATATATATATATATATATATATATATGTATACAAAAACTAAAATTGTGTTTAATATGACATACATATATAAATAAAAACATATCTAATCTTATATATATAATTATATTATGAATTCTAAAGATTTCATTTAAAATAAACTTTGCGTATCGCCCCACTTAAATGTAAGCACGTATACTTATGTGTAGTGTAACAGAGGTGCGTTACATGAACTTTATACGGTGCGTACAAAGCCCATCACTTCACTACTATACGTTGATGTACATGTGCGTACAATGTACGCATGTGTACATGCGTGATGATTTACACACACACGCGCACGTTTACATATCTATTATACGCGTGTACAATGCCTATTATGGGGGGGGGACACGAGAGAGAGAGAGGGGATGTTTACATGGTAAGTGTGGTGACACCTGGTGACGGTTATTGTCGGTCGTTAATCTCACTAGGGGTCTCTCTCGCGCTTAGTCGTCAATCATCTCATGGAGCCCCGCCCCCTCCTCCGCGGATGAGAACAAATCTGGCGCTACTGTTAGGTACACGTTACGGATGACTAATGGAGGTTGTACGCGCAACTTGTAGACTAAAGTACGGCGGGATGGGTGGGGGTACACCCCGTATTGATAAGAAGAGGTGTGGTATTTAATATTACGCGATAATAATAGAAGTAGTAGCGGTGTTGTCGATTTAGAACGAATTAGACGATGTAACATGTTAATTATGACATCGTCGTAGGGTGCATAGCGGAGAGTAAGATTAGAATGGGGATATTGGGATTTCTCACGGTGATATATCAAAACGGAACACGGAATTGTGCGCACTCGTAGAAGCCACACCCCCGAATATCGCGGGGAGGGGCTAGCTTGACGGAGACGGGGGTGGGACGCTATAAGAGACGACTGATGATAGAGGTCACGATGAGAGGGCAACCATCACGTGTAGTGGTAGAGGTTAGGGTTCGGGGGTGTAATGCTTACTTATGTATGTGCATATATTACAATAGTTACGATGATATAACAGTGATGTGTAATGCTAATTAGCTAAGTGGATAATACTACATGTTTCGCTGCTACTAGAGTACTGTTACTACAGCATAGATAGGAGAGAAGGAACAAAGGAAAGAGCTGTACAATTGATCACCGGGGGGGTGGGGTGGATGGGGTAATATACACACACCAGGTGCGATAATAGAGCATAATATATCACAAGGGCGTGTAGACTAGATATGGATACTTATGGCTAGTAACAGGGTTAGATGTACCCCTGTTCATCAGGGTAGACTAGGAAACTTTCCACATAGATACGTGAACAATAAAGGAATCTACTTAGGTTTGTTCAGTTCCAGTGAGAAGATGTGTTATTTCGGTTAGAATTTTTCCTATTTCAGTGGAAGATCTCCTATTTCAGTGAGAAGGTGTACTCCTATCTCTTATGCCAAGTGAATGTTAACCTAACTAAGACAACATGTAATATAGAGGTGGCACCAGTAATAGTGAGGCAGATGTATGCATAGAAGGAGATACTATAGGTCATTGTTTGAATACTAATTGAACGGGTAACCAGTGATCTCATGTGGTTCAGTGATTTTGTGCATAATGTAAATTCTACTATTTATAAATGTTATTTACATTAATATGTATTATCATTGTGCCTAATGAGATCACTCCCTAGTGAAATAACTCTGCATGATATCATTGGTATTCACTGAATGTACTAGTACTACTACAGATGGCTGGTCATGCAATAAGGACAGGGGCTTAATGAATGGGCCCATTGGAACAGTGACAGTAGCAGGAACTGATGGTGGGGTGACAAAGGAGTGGAATGTGCATAAAGTATTATAGCATGCAGACAATAGCTAGCATTGTTCTCATGTAGTAGAATCACTCTGCATTGTTCTCAGTGTGTGTGTGTGTATGTGTGCACAGCAATACTTGGAATGCATATACTATATTGACTGGGTTATAATTGCATTTAGAAAATATTCAAATTCAGAGTTAATATTAGAATTTAATTATTTAATATATATATATGTATATATATATATATAAATAGGTAGATTCCAATTACATCGTAGTCCATGAATGAATGGAAAGCAAGTAAGACGAGGCGTCATAATAAGTTTAGCATTACAAGTGATTTAGTGCACGATGCATGCATATAGTAGTACAACAATGGTATACGCCAGTAAATAGTGCCACCCGTGTAGGGGGGTGTGTCTTATCTGAAACAGGAGCACCTAGAGGTACTTAATGATGCAACTGGCCATAACGCCAATACAACTTGTCTATCACGATTGTACCATTGTAAGGCGTAGGGGAGGGAAGGAGGGTAAGCTAATAGATATGATAATGGCAAGTAGTGATAAATGCAAGCTCAACAGAATAAAGCTTCGTTCACGCCTTAACAAAACAGGCATATTTTTACGATATTTGCAGCTTCAAATAATTATAATTTGCTCCAAATTACTTGACCGATATTTAGTAAATGTTCAAAAAATGTAAGTAGCATATAATAGTGATATGTGAGTAATCATTTGGCATGAATGTAGCTTAAGACATCTTATACGCGGGAAATAGGATGCGGGTTCAATCCTCATCTGCATTATATAGGTCTTCAAATAATATTATGATCATTGTGCATAAATAAAGATTTTGCTCTCGTTAAAAACATGGATGCCTTAACTTGAGAGCGGCTTAGGATGTACATTAGAGACATATATGGTTATAAGTGAAACCTTCATCAAAGTTCTAGAATGAACTCTACCAAAATAACAAGTCACGCTAGTCAAGATATACGTGTATTAATGCGTGCTACTGCTATATCAAGCCTACGACATAATGTAGTCTACATTGATTAACATCAGTGGACAAGACTAAAGCTACAAGGGGGTGGGGACACAGTGCAAACACAGGTGCGCTCCAGAGTATGTGCACACACTGCTAGTCAGTTACGTGTGTGTGGGTGTGTGGGTATGGGTGTGTGTGGGTGTGTGGGTATGGGTATGGGTGTGTGTGGGGGTGTGTATGGGTGTGTGTGTGTGTGGGTGGGTGTGTATGTGGGTGTGTGTGTGTGGGGGAGTGTGTGTGTGGGTGGGTGTGGGTGGGTGTGTATGTGGGTGTGTGTGTGTGTGTGTGTGGGTGTGTGGTAAACAAGTCGTTATATGCCTACTGATCACGATGGAGGCAATGCGGGCACGACTTACACACACACGTAACAGGTAATGTATAGTAACATTCGTGTAGATGTTAATCACTACTACAAGTATTGTGTAATCAATCTAGGTATAACATCATCATCGTGTGTGTGTGTGTGTGTGTGTGTGTGTGTAAGTGATCAAACAACATACAAATATCCTACACATTCGTACAACTGATAATATTATATATCTATATGTATATGATGAGGGTAAGGGAAAATAATTGTTCGAGTATGTTAGAGAATATTTATGATTAAAAAGAATACAATTTTTCATTATATAAATACAGTAATATAATTATTATACAATCATATATGAATGTATACAATCAATAAAATGTACTTAAGCATCTAGACATATAGTCCATATTTAGTATAACCTATAAATACATCAGTTATGTAACTTTACCATAGATTAATACATATATATGTATATATATATATATAAATTTATATTTATATACAATTTATTATATGAATATCTACAATTTACTTAACTTAATAAATAGAATTCAATTTATAAAATTAATACTCTCTAATAGAAATTTTCTGGATGTATTAAATCATAATGATGAATGCCATTATAATGAATGAATGCCATTATAATTAATTGTCATTATTTAGATGCTCTATATTTATATAACATGATATCATTATTTGAAAATAAACGAATTGGTTTTACATTTATTTTAAACTTATATTATAATAAGGTAAAATCCTTAGTTCAGATAATAATGTCTAAATATAAATAATACTATATTACAAATGAATATATGGCCCTCCGTTTGTTTTTCTTATGAATGATTATATGAACTATCATTGCTCATAGTAAAATTAGATATATGATTAATCATAATAGTGATTATGAATACAGTCTATGATCACAGCAATACTTTACAAGTATATAAGATGTAACTATGGTAACTAGATTTAAAGTTGACCCCGACTATCATAATAAAAACAAACGGATACAGCCCCTATTACATACACTACTACCGTAGAGAACTAACTCGTCGTATTCTAAAGATCTCATAAAGAACACATCATCTAATATTACATTGCATGTGTCATGTTATTTTATTATTACCAAGGACAGGACGTAAACTAACGCATATTTTGTGAAACTTTTATTTTCCGCCTGAGTGATTTATGATCGTCCAGGAATACAAATTTTAATATGATATGAAAATCAATACAAAAACTCATTTTTAAATCATTGATTTAAATATGATTACATTTAATTCATAATACACATTATATTATCATAAAAAACATAGTCAAACTTGAATCTAATTTATAAATAAATTTGTATTTTTAATAAAATATTTATATAGAATACAATTTAAAAATGTGAATGCATTTTTATTTGACAGATACATTTATATCCTTGATATCTTAGATTCAAGATTTAAATCAATAAAATATAATTAAATTAACACGGAAAAATATCTAGTTTGCAGTACAAAAAGTAACCATTAAAGATATAGCACCTGTCCTTGTTGTTACTGTTCTACTAAGCTAGCATAGTAGTAGCTAAGATTTTGCAAAGCAAATATATAAAACTCCATTTCTAAGCAATGTAATTAATAGTAACTCTTGCTGCCTCTAGTATACTATAGTAGTATTAAATTCACTGAAATAGATTTAGGTTGACGCGGTTTGTATACAATAATATTTGCATTGTTCTGTTAAATTACATACAATATAAGTTAGATTTTACTCGCTACATATATATGTATACCATTTATAACCAAAATATCCTATTTCTTTGTTATATATTAGTAATGAACACTAAGTTTTCATCATATATATATATACATATATATATTCATCATATACTAATTGAAAACCATATTTTTACATTTTAAAAATGTATAGTTTGAATCGAATTTAAATTATAAACAATACAATTTCTGAAGTATCATCCTATATAGGTGGATGTTCATGTTCATCTGTTCATGTTTTGTGTACAAAATTAAATTACAAGATTTTACGTGTGTTATATATTTCCTTAGAAACATCTTTGGTAATAGCACGCATCTAGATGTAATATCACTATATAGAATTTCGAATACCAAATTGACTACATATTATTACAAATTAACTATATATATATATATATATATATATATATATATATATATATATATTTATATGTATATATGTGTACTCTCCAACTTCGTCAACATATAATATATACTTTAATCATATTTTATTTATTTACTTCATAAAATGTCTGTTATTATTAATATTAATAAATTGTTACAATGATTTTTCATTATTAATAACAATACAATAAATGTAACATAACAATCGAGGATTTTGTGAAGCAAAGATATGTTACTATAATGAATTTATGAAATTAATGAAAAGTTATCTCAGATGACTCATCTGTAATGCAAAATATTTATTTTTAATTCTATTTTTAGTTTATATTTGTTTACAATTAAATTTTAAAAATATACCACTATTATAAATGAAAAGTTGTGTATATTTTTGAAAATAATAAAAATGTAATTTATGTTAAGCTTGTTTTAAGAATATAACATTATTTTATAATTGGAACCATTTTTCTTAAAACAGCCATATTCGAGAAATATGATAAATCAATAAGTCCATTTTAAATGTAAAATTATACATATTTTGTAACATGCTTTATTATGAAACAATACTTTGATAATATGCTATTGAAATTATTTAAAACTATAGTATTGCTACCTATACTTAAAACTAATCTGCATTCAAATTTATTTCACGTAAATAGATACAAGTGACATATCTTTGCCTAGCAAAATCATTATTTCTATATATAAAATCTATGGGTACTAGTAATTTCATACCAAGTCAATTCGTAATAACAAAAAGTCAAATCGTATCATATGTATAAGTGAAATTAAATTTCTTTTGTACTAAATGAATTGGTACTATATGACTGGCATTCGAAAATCTATCAGTGGAATAAACTATTTTATTAATTATTCTAATATTTATAATTAATTAGAATTAATATTGTCACTACATTTCACATAGAAAAATATACCCATTCTATTCATTAGTTATACAAAAAGGAATATATATATATACTATATACTTAGTTACTAGGATAGTATATACTTATTTATTTTAATTATTATAATAATAGATATTATATTTAAATTCTAATAAAATTAATAACTAGACTCTGGTCTAGATCATCTACTAATAGATTAATAATTTATTTAATTGTATATGAAATTTACATGATTAAACATGTTATCATATTATAAGTAAATGGTAAATTTAATTATGTTCTTACTTGATTAGGGGGATGCACGAGTTGTGAACGGTTTTCAAAATGTTATCAGCAGTTGAGGCGGGCGCCCAGCGCGATATATATTATAGATATATATATATGTGTGTTTATGTGTGTGTATACATATACTATATATAAATTATATAATTTAATATAATATATATATATATATAATATTATATATATAATATAAATATAAATAAAATATATTATATATTTTATATAAGCTTTATCAATATCAGTAGGCATTGATGAGTGAATATAAACATATAATCTATTGTTAATTATACATTAAAAATGGCATAGTGTATACACTATGCGCGTTCGCCGACCGCCTCAATTGCTGGTAACACTTTGAAAACCGTTCCCAACTCATGCAGTAACCCTTGATTAAGCTAATAGGTATCAAGTTTATAAATTATTATTATGATAATAATTATATTAATCATTAATTTAATGTTATAATTATCATAATTATAGTCATTATCGTTATCATTATCATAATGTAACACTTTGAAAACCGTTCCCAACTCATGCAGTAACCCTTGATTATGCTAATAGGTATCAAGTTTATAAATTATTATTATGATAATAATTATATTAATCATTAATTTAATGTTATAATTATCATAATTATAGTCATTATCGTTATCATTATCATAATGATTATGATAATCATAATGATTATGATAATCATAATGATTATGATAATGATTATCATAATCATTATGATAATGATTATGATAATGATCATGATTATGATAATGATATCCATAATTATTACTTATTATTATTTATTACTATCAAGGTGATTATTATAAAATTAACATGATTATTATCATAATCAGGTACATATTTTAGAATGTATAACACATTTATAATTATTAAATACAAATTATAATAATTATAATAATAAATTATTTATTAAATAGTGATTATTCAATAAATAATAAGTAATTATAATATATAATTAATGTTTTATTATTTATATTATTAAAATTAAATAATATTAATTTTAATAGTATAACAGAAAATCATATAAATAATCTTATAGCATATGATTAATTGAAATAAATATAATTTACAATAAATTTGAACAAAAAATTTGAAATATATTTTACATTTATGATTATATCAATAGTTATGATTATTTTATTTTATATATTATATATTACATACCTTTATATTCTTTATTTCTATAATTTATTCATGAAATAATATTATTAAAATATTTCTTATTTTAATAAATACTATTTAAAATTTGTATATCACAATAATTTATTTGCATTTAAGAAATTTGACAAAAGTCGGCATCCGTCATATATATTGAATCTAAATATAAAATATGATAACGGAATGTTATATATTATTGGTTATTTTTATATTTCGCTAACGATATATCTATGATATAATATAACGTATGAATTGTCTCAATCTAATTAATAAATAAATTGTAGTAAAAATCCAATGGGTAAAAATAACTATATAAATTTAAGATTTATTGACATTGATTGACAGGAAAAATAGTTGATACCCTGATACATGGTACTTTGGGTATTTTTGATTGGTTATTAATGTAAAATAGGGAACATTCGGAAAACATAATATATATAGTGAATGTACTACTTTAAGGATACATATACGGTGTATATATTATACACATATGGTTAGGCCATATGCTATATATCATACGGGAGATCAATACAAGTGAATAATATATTATTCTACTAATATATATAGTCATTATATATATATATAATATTATATAAATATATTAAATACCTTTCTATGAGAATATGATAATAACTATAGTTAGGATATATCCTAAATAAATGTAATATAATATATATAAAATATATAATCTACATATTTCACAAATGTATAAGCACCCAGCAAACAGTAATAGCCTCATAATAGCAACATAACATCATATTTAATAGCACCAAATGTTTACATTGTGCTATTATGCTGCTATTATCATAATAGCAGCATAATAGACATTTAATGACAACATAATAGCAGCATAATAGCACAATGTAAACATTTGAGGCTATTAAATATGTTGTTATACTGCTATTATGAGGCTATTACTGTTTGCTGGGAAGTATGAACATTGTATATTCAGAAATACATAAAGTAGAATAGACGTGCTGATTAAACGTTCAGTCATGTGTAGTGTGTATCCCAGGGAAAGAGATCTAACTGATTACCATTATAGAGCAATATATATTTTAAACTTTTATTTGTTGAATATATGAATATCCTCTATTATGGTTAGAAATTAACCTAATACGGACACATTAACAATACATGTATAAATGTAAATTAGTTCTTAACATTTTATTAACTCAATATTTGTATTCAAAAATTACAAATATTTATATTATATGATTATAATCTAGGATTATATGATTATAATCCTATAATTATAGATATTATTATGATTTTAACATTTTATTTAATATTTGTATCCAATAGATAACGGGGTGTCCATATTCGGTACCCATGTTCGAATACAAACACCCTATATTATAATACAGAAACCCTATACATTGTATACATTGTATAGTATACAACTAGAATATACTATATATTACACTGGCCTGCATTTTTTAACATTTTTCAATAGGATGACATTCTGTCAATTGATTCTAGACTTATTTTTGACACTGATCTCAAATGTGAAAACCGTTTTTCTCAATCACGTCTAGTTTTTTTTTTATTCACCTTTCAAATATTTTCCAAAAAGTGAGATTTCTAGAAAAAAAATATTTTTATAATTTTTAAAACCTTAATTATTAGTAAAATATTTTATAAAATCATATAAATATGCCTGAATATATTTTATATATATATTCAAGTATACATTATACATTTAAAATATTATAAAATATGTTTACAAGTTGTATACAAAAATGATTTTTAAACTATGTACCCCAAAAATATTTGATTATTTTCAAAAAAAATTAATAGGTCAATATTTAATGACAAAAATTATAGAATACATATGTAATATATTTTTCTAGATAGATTTTTAACGCTCCTTTCAGATATGTTTTTAGTTTTTACATATCGGTTTTAGTTTTCTTTTTTTGTTCAATTTAAAATATTTTTTTTTAATTTTTTTCTAAATTTTTTTAAGTTATTAATTTATACTATTTAATGTATTTAAAAGTACTCAATTTATAACTATATTATATTATTTACCTTCTCAGGAATATACAAATGTATCGATATAAAATATAACACTATATTATTAAAAAATAAAGAATTCTGAAAATTATATATATAATTTTTATATTTGTTATCAAATATTCATTAAGTTATAAGAATATATATAGAGGTCATATAAGTTCCTAATTAGGACACTTTATATGTCTTAATCATGACTTAATACGGACACCCAGGGCTGGCAAGCCCAAGCCGGCTTAAGCATACAATGGGCCCCGGGCAAAAAAAAACGAATGGGCCCCATACTACTTTTATAACATATTAATAGGTTCATTCTACCAATAACTAACATAGCTAGGTGACAAACATATATAGATGACTATTAAATGTATATAAATAAATGATATATTATTATAAAATAACATATTATTACAACATCTCATCAATCATCTCGTATGTGGCTACCCTTCTCCCTCAGGTGTAAATTACGTATACTATCTATAATCCATAAATCAATATATTCTTTTACCCCTAGCTATATCTCTGATCTAATTAAAAAACGTACTATATTATCTTCTCTTCGTTACCAAAATGCTCCTCTACTTATCTCCCAGAACTCTAGTAAAACTTCCCTAAATTCTAGAGCTTTTAAAAATGCCGGTCCAACCCTATGGAATTCCCTCCCTCCTACCATTCGTTCTATTAGATCCCACAAAAGATTTATAAATCTTACTTCTTCTTTTCTCTCTACCCATAATCATTAAATCATCCAACTTATTATTTGTATCCGTGTTATATTAAATTTATATCATTATTAAATCGTTATTGTATTATTATTATCTTATTATTATATAACACTATACTATATCAATGCAGTCTGTAGTATATACAACTACACCATATCAATGCAGACTGTAGTATATAATAGTCCTTTATATTGTTTATTATTGTTTTTCCGTTGTATATTGAATGTATATTATTATCAAATTATTATCGTATTACTATTATTTTATTATTATTTTCTTCCCGCACGAGCGAAGGGGTCTACATGACCCTATTTTAGTGCTAATAAACTCAATATCATCATCATCATCATTATACGTGTAATAAAATTATGTGAAAATATTTAAAATCTTTAAATTTTGAGTTTTAAAAATGTTGGTTTTTAAAATCTATTTATATTTTCGTGTGAAGGTGGTCCCCTTTAAGATATGTATAATATATGGAGGAGGACCTCCTTCACTCCATGGATGTAAATAGATAGTAAGTTGCACCCTTAACATAATTGCAATATAATATTTTATAAGTTAATCTAAAAATTAATTAATAAAAAATAAAATGATATAGGTATGTATAATGTAATATTTATATTACTCTATTATTACTCTATAAAATGAGTATTGTGTATTAATTAATTAGCTTTGATTCTAAAGATAATGTATCCATACTTAAAATTATGTATTGTGTCAGATAATTTCATAGACAAATTATTTATAAATTTAAGTTTCTAGAATCTTCTCTCTCAGGTGTAATTATTTGCCATTTAATACAGATATATTCTGATAACAATTTATACATTTGTATATACATCTAGTCCACCATATATTGTATATATTAATATTCGGATATTGCATTCCTTTGAGGTGTATATCAATACAGTATATACTATATATGTATATGTATATGACCTATAATATATATTTAATAATGAATTATCTTATTTACTAATCATTAATTTCTGATGTCAGATGATATATATTATATAATATATAATATATATATATATATATATATATATATATATATATATTAATTATTTATATAATATAATTAGTAATAACTACATGATTATCTTTTTTATATACTTATCAATTAAATTGTTAAATATTGGTAGAAAATAGTTATTTTGAACTTCTTATATTATGTCAATTCCATATTTGATCACGTGTTAAAATTATACTAATCATTTTGTAATTTGTTTTTATTATATACTCCAATCAACTCCTCATAATCTCTTTTCTCGCCTATATATTTAGGGAGTATATACATATATGTATATACTCCCTAAATATATAGGCGATAACTATAGTTTGTATTCCTACCTCTATTATATCAATTGAAACTAATTAAAACTCTTTTCTGATCGACTTTATTCTACAAAGTAATTAGTTTCACGTTTTTCATAATATTTAAGACCCAAATTCTCGCATTTTATTGAATAAATACTTTGACTCTATTAATGTAATGTACGTAGGTAAAGTACATATATAATATCAGATATAACTCATGTAGGAACTAATAAAAGGAAATCTACAATATAAAAAATCAGCTTGTCATGACCATATTATATTTGACAAGGCTCTAAATAAAAATTAGTATGCCTATATTCTTTCTTTAAACTATATGTTAAAATATTATATATTTAGGTTAGCTAAATACATTATATTGATTTGGTATGAAAGCAAAAATATTGCTGAAATTGTAGATTCAACGGCATTTTTCCTAACCAGATTTAACTAATACGCAGCTCAGGGGGTCCATATTGCCAATATTATATGGTTTATTATGATATATTGCATTTCATTTAATCTTCCAGACAAATTGCTGGCATTATCATAACCTTGAGCTATATAATCTTTTATATTTATATTATTATTTAAAAAAAATGCAATAAATCATTAGCTAAATATTGACCAACGTGATAATTAATCTCTACGAACATAATTATATATTAAATAAAAATACCTACTTGGTATATATGATTACGATTGTTATCTGATATATATAAATGTGATATAACTGGTGTACTATATATTTTGAAGTTGTTGTTTCTTGAATTATTTAGTTCTCACCTGTTCTTATTATAATATCGCCATTGTGGTTATTTATATGTAAATATATAACTGTGGATGATGTCAATATAAAAAAAAATGTATAAGTACAAGTTGGCTAATTGCAAACAAAATAATGTAGTATTATATTTAGATTATATATATATATATATATATCTGAATCATATTTAATTTTAATAAAAAAAACTTTTATATATTTGTTTTCTTAATCTATAGTGGTTAATATTCCCGTAACACTTATTTCTAGTATACGTTATCGCTTTCTAGTTTATCAATCAATTATATATCAATTCGTTTCATACTATTTTATCTGAAAATCAGATATGTGTAAGGGATCTATGGTGATAATTATTAGCATTATCTCCAACATTTTCATATACGTGCTGTCACCATATATTTGTGTAAATTTCTAAATTTTTGTAAAATTAACTTTTCACATCTGCCTAAATGACTCATATGTAATTAATGTATTATATTATTTTTATTTGTTTCATTAGAATTTATAATATATAAGAAAATAGAATTTATAAAAAAAATTAATTTTTGTTATATAAATAGTAAAAAAAAATGTTTCTCAAATAATGTATGGGCCCCTAAAATGTTGAGCCCCGGGCAATTGCCCGGTTTGCCCCCCCCCCTTGAGCCGGCCCTGCGGACACCCTATAACCAATCAGCGCGCAGCGTATGCACTATTCTGATTTTCGTAAAAATCGCGTGCGTTATAATATAAATACCACCAATGAAGCTAAATCTAAAAATATTATTATTTAGATACTTAAAATGTATTATTAATTAAAAATATAATAAAAATAAATAAATTATTAACTAATTAAATTATTCATAAATTATTCATAAAATTAATTATAAATAATGTAATTATAATTTGTCTGATCAAATCATCAATAATATATAGTTTATCTAGTGGTATATAGGGTGTCCGTATTATAACACAGGGTGTCCGTATTCGGACATGGGACACCCCCGACGAAACACAATATTAAATAAAATTTAAAAATCACAATAATTTCTATAATCATATAATATTAATATATTGTAATTTTTGAATGAAAATAATGAGTCATAAAATGTTAAGACCATTTATTGTTAAAGTGTCCGTATTAGCAAAGCCCGGTATTAGGCTTTGGTATTAGGTTACTTTCCCCTACATTACTTATAATTAATTTTATGAATAATTTAATATAATTTAATTAGTAATTAATTAATTAATTTTTATTATTTTATTAATTAATAATTACAAGTGAAGTATCTAAATAATAAGCATGACACATATACATAAATCTATGGTATTAATATTATAACGTACGTGCTTTTTATGAAAATTAGAATAGTTCACACGCTGCGCGCTGATTGGTTATAGGATATCCGTATTCTAATACATCTTATAAGACATCAAGATTGTCCATATTAGTAATTTATATGAATCGCTAATACACATGTTACTAAATCATCCATATATATGCTCTAGATATATGCTTATAACTTAATTAATAACTTAATATTAAATAAAATATATAGTATTTATGATGTTATAATATTTAGAATGATTTAGTTATTTATAATATATTGTTATATTTTATATTAATATATTTGTATATTCTTGAGAAGGGATTGAGTTGAAATTTTTTTTCATAAATTTAAAACCGTAATAAAAAAATCACTTTATTGGATATATCAGCATAATTGTAAATAATTAAAAAATAAAATTACTTATTTAGACTATTTATATTATTGTGAATATTTTATTTATTACACATTTTTTTGTAGGATTTATGGTTTCGGAGATACCGAGAGTGTCCGACGGACACTGTCCGTTTTCGGTTAATTTTCCCTAATTAGGATATGCCTATTAATTCAACTACTCTATTTACATTATGACAATGTAGCAATGAACATTTGTTGGTAAAGTATTGGTGAAAGTCACTTTTACAATAACGGTACGAGATAAAAGTAGATTATGGAGACAATAAATTTGACAAATTAAAATAATGTTAAAATTAAATAACAAAAAAAACTTGATCTGATTAGAAACAAATAATCATATATTTCTAATCAGTGCTAAATACTAGTATAGAAAAAATTAGTGAAACCAAAACTTCTAAAATTATGTTAACCAGTGTTATATGCCTATATGGTTGTAAATGAAAATAAAGTATCACATATCATGATACTGCAGTATGCTATAGCATACAAGTATACTTGTTCTAATATAATTTCAAAGTAATCAAATTATATGTCGATACTTCGAACAGTATTATAAATTATAATTTATGACCTATATTTCAGTACCAATTTCAAATATCGATTATTTAAAAAAAATATTATATGTTTTAAGTTATTTTTAAGTACCACGTAGGAATATACGTATACAATACATATACAATATATATATATATATAACCTATATATAAATAATAAGTAAATATATAATATTTATCATTCCTTACCAACTTGGGTTGGGTAACGGGTACATTTATAAACACTTTTATAACTCTTAAATGTATAAGGACTTTCTTTTTTGTCTTAAACATTCACATTCATAATATAAATATGTCTATATGAATAAGTGCCTAGTTAGGGGAGTGAAACCCTGTTAATTTTCCATGGGCTCCAGAGTTTAAGAAGCGTATATTGTACGATGTACACTATACAGTGTACAATGTACATTATACAATGTACAGCATACATTTTATTATTTTGTCAATAGCATAACTATTTATGTTTTATGATCATTGTTAGTCTCAAGTTCTGGCGTACACAACACGTATTCACATCCGAAATAACTTGATAAAAGCGGGGAGATAAAATATAAATATGTAAAGTTTAATGATCATAGTTTAAATCAAGCAATACTTTATTATAAAATAGTGAGTTCTTATATATATATTTTCAATATTAATATTATATTGGCATTTTTTAATATCAACATTGAACGTTTCTTTAAAGAGGTCATGTGCCACTATGTAGTGGCCAAGGAAGGACGCTGTTCTCGTACTGAATGATAATTACATAATAGTTTTAGATATTCTCGGAGATTTTCTAAATGATTCTGAACAAGAAGAAATATAAGTTCTTACAACATTATGAAAAAATGTCTTCTTTTTGGTTTACATCTTTATTATATTTCTGTGCAATTACTAAATATTTAATAAATATTAATATAATTCAGAAACATCTGCTAAGAAAGATATTAACTTTTTTGAAGCATCAAGGATCATACAATTCCGACACGGGTTGCCGTCGAAAAATTAACAAATATACCAAAATTACCAACATTGATGATAGGAAATAAAGCCCTATCTGTCGGAACTTTCAACGTCCAAATACTATAATATAATGAAAACTACAAGAAAGTATAGCCTCAGCCGAAGCAACAAACCATGATAATATATATAAAAGATAAGCTATGTATACACGAATAAATAGAATAAAAAGAAAATGGAAATGTAGACAATTTTACAAAAATTTATCATTTTCTTCGAGAAAAATATCAAAACATAAAGGACATATCGTAACCGGAGATTTCAACGCTCATCTTGATATTGGAAAAGGTTACAAATTTTCCTTCGCGAGACAAATTGAAACTCCGCGATATTATAAGATTACATACACGATAATAATGTAGGTCTATTACGTCTCAATACAACATATCAAAATAGAGTTGGCCAATTATGGACACATACATTACCAAACGGACATTTAATTGGATACATACTGATAAATAATAAATGGAAGAATAGTGCAAAAAAAACTTCAGAGTATATAACTTATATGTCAGTGTTGCTTCAGATCATCGAATTGTACTTCTCGACTGAAATTAATTAATTTCAAAACTTAAGTATCAAAACAAACGACAAGATAAAGGCTGGAAATACTAAACTTTACGATTAAAAATACCTTATAAAATATACGGATATCCGTACAACTTTCATTACCAAATTCATTAACAAATTCAGTTTAATACTAGAAGAAAAGACAACACTTTCATCAAACACAACATATGACCAATTCGAAACTACATGCAGAGAAATAACAAAAGAAAACAAAAGAGTAATAGATCCAAACTAAAGTAGAAAATAATGAAGGACGAATGAAATTATAACATTCACACTTTAAAGAGCTACTGGGAAATCCACCACAAGTCTCTGATCAATAAATAACAATTATAAACAATCAAATACTAAACATACAAATTGGCGCTTTTACGAAATATAAACTAACAAAAGCTATACAAATTGAAAATATTAGATAGATTAGATGAAATACCCATTGAATTCTAAAAAATAGAAGAGTTCCAATATATCTTACTTAAAAGCTTCAACATAGTGTACTCATAATAACCGTTCGAGAGGGGATAGAAGGATGTATAATACCATTTCCTAAAAAAGAAAATCTAGTTATCACAAAGAACTATCGAAGAAACACTCTGAACCCAATCTCAGCAAAGATGTATAATATCATGCTATTAAGCAGAGTAATACCATAAATAAATCCATTTCTTTGTAAAAATTAAAATGGTTTTTAGAACATATAGGTCCACACCAGGTCAAATTCTCTCAATAAGAAGAATTTTATAAGGAGTAAATGCTAAAAGACCAGCAACACTTCTCTTCATATAAATTTCTAAAGCATTTGATTCTATATATCGAGGTCAAATGAAAAAAAAATACTATCAACATATACCTGACGAAAATGTAAATTCCATAATGATATTATATCGAAAGACACTTTCAAAAGTATGATATCCTAATGTAAACACATACTTTTCGACATAATTATCGGGGTTTTTCAAGGCGATACAATAGCTATTTTCCTATTCATATGAATTCATATTATATAATATGTTTAGACTATGCGCTGAGAAAATTACTAGACCCTAATTACCTCGGCTTTACATTAGTGAATAAAACTAGCAGACAGCATATAACCATAAATATTTCGGACCTGGGATATGCAGATGATTTAGCGATAGTCACAGGCATGCTAAATGATGCATAGTCATTACTTCATGAAGTAGAAGAATCAGATAAAGATGTAGGTCCTGCGAAAACCTGCTGACGTTGGACCTATGACGTAGGACCTACGTCGTAGATCTATACAACAACTCCTGGAAAACTGCATATATGTGTAAGAATCAAGATATAACCTAAGGAATACGAATAACTACTGGAAACATCATAAAAACGTAGATTATTTCAAGTATTTTGATATTTATTTATCATCAACAAAGAAATACATAACCAATAGACTGGGAAAATCTGGGATGCACTAAATAAGATGAGAAAAGTCTAGAAATTTAACATACCTAATAAACTAAAAATAAATTTCTTCGGAGCGACAGTGGAATAAGTTTTAACTTATGCCTCAATAATCTGGATAATAACATAATCTCAAGACAAAATTAAATGGAAATGTCATTCGGATTCTAAGAATAGCTCTAAACCAGTCCCGGAAAGAGCATACCACCTAAAAAGGATCTATACGGCAACATATTACAAATTATAGAAAACAACAATATCGTTTTACTGGTAACTGATTGAGATCAAAGTCGAAGCTAGTACCAGACGTCCTCCTATGAGAACATAAAAATGGTAAACGATAGTGAGGAAGATCAAAAGAACTTTTATCATTAAATTGATTCATGATACTCTTTGTAACCCAAACTAGCTGCTGAAATCAATGGAAAATAGAGATGAATGGAGGAAACGCGTCATTTATAACGTCTTTGGCTATAGCTATAAATATAGTTATATATGTATGTCACGTGTTGAATAATGTTTGATTGAATTGGATACTAACTCTTATTGTATTTTATAATGTAATTTAAAATTCTAAATTAATATTAATAAGATATAGTTTTAGTTTGTATATTTTAGATATACATCATATAGTATATTTTTGTTGTAGTTAATTTGGTTTAAATGAAAACACTAATTTTATATAATATTTTCATTGATAACGGGGTTACAAGTTTAGTATAACATTCTAACTATGGTTTAGTATACTATAGTAGATACTTTTTTTTGTGAACCATGGCTGCAGTTATTAATAATAGTGAAGCATGATTGAGGATGGAAGTTGGATGATTAGTGACAGTTGATGTACATTTTAATATCATCTGCATGTAGTAATTACTTGCAATTAATTTCATTACGTATACGTATTTTATAATTATTGTAATTGACGGAAATAAAATATTATCTCAGTTTTCTAAGGGAGCAGAATAATATTGGAGAGTACTCGGGAATACTCGGCAACGGGATGATACTGATTAGTTTATTTAGTGATATACATGTTATTAATACTTTAATTGGAAAACCAGAATAGTAGAGTATTGTCTAATCCAATTAGTTGTAGTTTGTATATAAGTAAGTATATGTTAATGGTATCAAATGTTGAAGAGAGGAATAGGCTTACATGAAATAGTTATCTTGTGTAGTTATCAGTGCTTTTCAGTAGGTCATTGAGTATGGAGAGTATAGTCGTTTCTGAACTGTCTAGTTTTATGAAGGCGTGTTGCTGAGGGTAAAGTATATTGTTTTTAAATATTTTCTCGAGTTGAAGTTGCGATATGGGATGGTAGTTATATATGGTATTACGGTCGATCACGTTGGGATTTCTTAAGGTATACCTTATATGGTAAAGTGTTCGTTTTAATATTTTAAAGTAAAATAATTATTGTTAAAAAATGAAAACGAACGTATTACCCCCCTTCCCCCAAAAGTGCCCCCTTAAGCGAACATTATATTGTACTTACAAATAGTTATATCAATACATACTATTGCAATTTCAGTCTTAGCTATAACTATAGATATATCTAAACTCTCGACTCGACTCAGGCTCGTTTTTTTTCCGAAAATTAAATTCTCGGCTCGGCATTAAAAATATCGGCATCATTTACACCATTTACATCATGTAGCTCAATTACTTTTACTAGATTTAACTTTCGCATTCGATACTATCTTACATAAAAACCTCTTAGTTCGATTGGCTGAAATTGGTATTTCGAATAATGCTCTGGCATTCATTAAAAGTTATTTGGAAGACAGATATTATTCAGTTGTCATTGATGAATGTGAATCTGAATTAGTGAGTATGACACATGGTGTTCCACAGGGTAGCGTACTTGGGCCTCTTCTTTTCCTAATTTATATTAGCCCTTTGAAATACATAATTAAATCGTTCCCTAACATTCAGTATTTTATATACGCAGACGATATTCAACTTTTGTCAAAAATTCCATATCATTACCAATCTTCCATTAATAATGAACTTTATATGTGCAGATAGCATAAATGTTTGGTTATTAAGAAATAACCTTCTTCTTAATACAAATAAAACTGAATTAATTAATATTTCAATTTCTCCGAATAGATTCCCAATAGTCAATGTAGATAATATTCAAATAAATAGTAAATCCAAAGTTAAAAATGTGGGGGTTATATCAAGACCTCCTATAACCTCAAGAGGTTATAGGAGGTCTTGTTATATTCGATGAAAAACTATCTTTCATACCACACATAAATTCTTTGAGTAAATCAGCTAATTTATCACTATATAAAATAAAATCAATTAGACAATTAATCACACATAAAACTTGTGAAATATTAATTTATTCTCTTGTTTTTTCACGCCTAGATTATGTTAATTCACTATTTAATAGATTACCCAAATGTAGGACTAATAAAATTGATAACATTATTAGATCATCTATTCGTACCATTCTATTCCTACTATTCATAATATTAAATTCAATAACCATATATCAATTAGCTCCCTCCAGCATAAATTACAAATACTTTCCTTAAAAGACAGAGCCTTCCTTACATCTGTTTCATTAGTTCACAATCTTATCTATTCAAATACATCTAATATATTATCTGAAAGGATATCCTATTATCGACCACTCTCATCCCTTAGATCTGCCAAGTCTGTAAAACTAAATTTACCTAAATATAACTATGAGACCATTATGGGTAGATCTTTCTGTGTGTCAGCACCTACCAACTGGAATAAACTTCCGACAAAATTACGTTGTGAAATTAATTACAATATTTTCCGACGTAAAGTAAAATTGTTTTTACTTCATTAACATTAATATTGTTTTATATTTATTTATCTAAATTATTTAAATCAACATGTTATACTTATTTATTTTTATCTGTTTCATTTTTATCACACACTGTTGAGTAATGTAATTCGTTTTATATTTTTACGGTGTTTAAATAAACAATCAAATCAAATCAAATTAGGATCCTAGATTAAATTTTCATTCCTATTCACTGAATACCGAAGTTGACAGCCGATAATTTGTATTTAAATTGATGTTAATATGAAATATATAAAATTTAGGATTAAAGTTTAACTTAAAAAAAGCATCATTTCGACTAGGTTATATTTTGTAAAAGTCTCAACTCAGCTCGGGCCCGTTTGACTAGAGTATCGGCTCAGCTCGGGCTCATTTTTTATCCGAAAATTAAAGTCTCGGTTCGGCATCAATAACATACTCGGCTCGGCTTTAAAAAGCTCGGCTTCATTTACATCACTACTTGACTCGGTACACTAATCTACCTTAGCTACGAAGTATTATACAATACGCATATAGGTCAATAACTAGGTCAATAACCTACCATATGTATATATATATATATATATATATATATATATATATATATATATATATATATATATATTGTTAAAAGTATATAATTTATTTAATTGTTTATACAATTGTCATATACCTATACTATAGTATATTCTATTAATATAAATAATAGCCATTTAATTCACGATTATTTCAACATTCTCATGTTTGTTGTATAACTTACATGTAGCATATATATGTGGAAGGAAGTTAAAATTACTATATTTCAATAGTGCAGTGAGATATTTATGCTCAGTGGGTAAATATCATTATATATGCAGATTACATTTATACGAATATTTCAAATATAATTTTATATAAAGTAATATTCAATGTATATACTTATATATTATACAAAAATAAGAATACTTTATTTTAAGTATATTTATTTATATAAAATTATATTAATATAATGATATCAATATATACATATAAATATGACACTCTTTTATACTTTAGTCCAGTTAGATACTATTTCATGAATATTATATATATCCAATTAACTAGAATAATACATGGTCATCTTTAAACCCTTTGCATCCGAGCCGTTGATTTATGTTGAGCTGTTGATTTCTGTTTTAAGGAGCATCTTATCACTTTTTCTTGCAGATTCTTGAAGTGTCGTTTACTCTTTTTCCTATAACTATAATATTATTAGTTGTAAAGATATAATTATTTATATATATACAAAATATTATATATAATATCTTATAAACTGTAATTAATAAATGTTAAATAATATGTAATTAAATAATTATAAGTGCCTAACCTTTTAATGTCGTAGATCCTCTTAGTGTACTAATCCTTCTATTCGAAATAGATCGCCTACTATTTCTACTGTTTCTACTTTTAGAAATACTTCTCTTATAAGTAATTTTATTTGAAATACTACGGAATTTACTTTTATTTTGCTTTTTGGACACACACTTCTTTATACATACTTTATTTTTTAGAGTTATAGATTGTGATCTAATCTTACAGATTTTTATTTTTGATAATGACCTTCCTACTGGATCTAGAACCTATGTGTATATTATTTATTATAATTTCGAAAAAATCAGATTTATATATACATATATATGTATGTATATTGATTGATAATATGGTTTATTGATACCTAGAATAAGTATGTGCTGCCATCCTAGATGTATGAATATATGCAGGAATAATACAATTTATTGAGATATTAAGGTATCAGGAATATGATATAATATATTATATTAATCGGATATATATATTAACAAGTGTCGCTTTGGGAAAGTCATAATTTATCCTCTTGCGATCGCATCCTCTTGGATATCCCTATAGGGATAAAAAGTAAACAATGCGATAACAGATTAGGGCATTTAATATGATATTCGACACGTAATATGGTAACTGTAAATGATAACACGAGGGAATAAGTGAGAGTTTATGGAATATTGATAAAGGCGGATTTTTAGGAGTTGAGGAGAATGTTATTCGATAGATGCGATACTATAAAAGCTGTCAGGTTCACATAATTTCGAGTTTTCTGGTAGGAGATAGATCGAGTGAGATATGAAGGATTATAGTTGAATATAGTCGGCATAAATATGAGAGTGGACCTTTGGAAATTATCCGATAATATATTGAATAGAACTGATATATGTATACCTAAATAGAAATTACTGATAACAGAGTCATATGAAATACCGTAATGAAGGGGAAGATATTGGATATAGACATTTAAAATGTACACAGATGATTATTTATATAAGATATATTACGATAACCATTATGTTTGTGCGTGTATTAATTATCTATATTCTAGTTATAATAATGGAAAGGTTCAGGGAATCGAATATACATGAGATATAATAGTACAAGTTAGTAAGAAATGGATGGAGAGTATATACTGTAGAGTATATATTTTGTAGTATGTATCATATAACTGTTTTTGTGGAGTGTCTTCATCAAAATTCACTCTGGACTATATCATATAATTGGTTTTCTGACATAAGTGTATTCAATTATTTAGTAAACATACAATCCATAATGTTCACTAATATATAGAATTTCGGAAATGGGGGATTTTTATTTACTTATAATATAATTATATTAATGGCCGATGTGTATTTTGTTATAATAAATGTGGTTGTATCATATTATAACGGAGTAGGAAACCTGCCTTCCGATAAGGAAAAGGAGATAAATCAAGTAAATAGTGAGATAATTTATTAGATAATATGTAAAGGATCAATTTGAACAAGAAGTAGTAGATTTAGTTACAATATCAGATATAGAATACATAGAGGTAATGACAAAATCAGAGAAATAATATGGTATTAGTTTACTAATGCAGATTAAGTAAAAGTATATAAATATTATATAAGAGTATGAGATTGTAGATAACACCAATATAATATATCTAAGAAATATCGCAAACAACTTAAATTGCTCTGCTAATTTATCTGATTTGCGAATAGATAATAGATAGATTTAACATTATCTGTTGTTTATAATATTAGGTTAATAAAGTGAAGTATATGGGCATGATAGAGAAAAAAGTTTGTCTATAAATTAAAAGGAAGCACGATTTTTATAAAAATTAGCATTAATTGCATTATTATCTAAAAAAAGATTTGGTTTTGGACATAGGAAATTTATGAAATTTGCGAAAGTTACTCAAAATGAGTAAGATATTCGGAGAAGGATTTTGTTGTTGAAAGATATGCTCAAAGTTGCGTAGGTTGAGTTTAATAAATTCAATATTAAAGGAACATTATTTGGAGATCAGATGAAAACTAATAGTTTGAGTTATTGTTGGTAGGATGGTTAAAGAAGTATCTAAAACAATCAGAGATGGGCAAATTTCAAAAAAAATCTATATTTGATACTGATAAAATATTTTGGATAATTTATATAATAGATACTGCTACTGATATTTTTAGAAACTTTATAATAGATACTGATACCGATACAGGTATTTAGATACTTTTTTATAACATAAATTATAAATACATTTATATTTATATATCAATTATAGACATTTTAAATTTATTTTATTATAAAAGCATTATAGTAAACTAGTAAATTAAACTAGTAAATTATACTAAATTCATTTAGATCTAATATTTAAGCATAGCAAAGTATAACTATATAGGATAAACCTACAATATAAACGAAATAATAATAATATAATGAATATAAAATAATAATAATAATAATAATATAATACAAATTAAAATAAATGAGAATTGGATTTTAATATTACCAGATTGATAAAATTTAAATCTGTCAAACGACCTCTTTTCGGGTTATTGATTTGCCCAGCATATGAAAAAAGCCTCTCTATAGGTGCATAAGAAGGCAATGGTGTATTAAATTTAATAAATATTTGTTTAATTAAATCATTACTATGAATTTGTTCTATGCTGTTATTATCCGATTTTAGAAATAAATCAAGTGGATTTTATTTTTAAATATTTTTATTTTTTTCAAATTGAAAATTTTTTTTCTCGTCATCAATATCTTCATTGTTATCTTCATTGACTGTATATTTATCTATAGAAAGTAATGCTTTATTTAACAAACCTTTAACTTTTAAATAAATGTGTTCGTTATTAAATTCTTTTTTAATTGTTATACATTTCAATTTGAAATATGGATGGATAGACGTTGCAATTATCAGCATCTACTAAAATCAGCATCTACTAAATTTAAAATAGAATAAAATCTTTTCTTAAGACCATCATCGATCACTTTTACCAAAGGTTTACATAATTCTACATATTTCATATATTCGTATTATGATAAAGTTTTTCTACATAGGTAATCTTTTCTACATGATAAATTCCTACTTTTCGTTGGCAAATAATGTTGGAAGTAAAACACCATAATAGATACCGAATTCACCTTGCAGTTTATCTAAAGCCACAGCAATGGGTTCGACGCACATTAAATATTCTTCTAAAAATAATATATCATTTATATTAAATAGAGGTAATTTTAGCTCCATCATGAGTTTTGGTAATTTATCCTTATTCAGGGATAATATTTTTAATGAGTCATATAAAGAATTCCAACGGGATATACAAGGTCATTTTAATTCATAACCTATACAATCATTAATTACTTCTGCGGATTTAGATCTTCCGGACATATTCCATAATGCCGAACATTTTGACATTAACTTTTTATAATAGGTACCTACTTGTTATATATATATATATATATATATATATATATATGTTATCCTTGATATTATGAATGTCAGTTGTACCAATTCAACTTAATGTGTGAGATGCACACCTCACATGTTTTGGTAAAATATATTCATCATCACTACGTATAATTTCGTATAATTTCATTATTTTATATTAAACAATTATAGTAAAATATTAAAATTAGGAAAATAATTCATCAAATAATATTTTATATAATTATTAAATAGGTTTTTGATTATTCAAAACAAAGCACCAATGAATCATCAACATTAAATATAAACAATTATTTTATATGTAAACAATTATAGTTGAATATTAAAAGTACATCAAATATTATTTTATATAATTATTAAACTATTATTACCTTAAATTATTACCTTATATAGGTTTTTAATTCTTTTATTTAAATAAAATACCAATGAATTCACCAATTCAATGATGCGCGTATATGTAATACATATAATTATTGTATATAGGATATTAATTATATTCACATATGCATTATATTCAATAGAACAAAGAATAATTTATAATAATATACAATAATATAATAATTTACAATACTTATTATTAGAGATTGTTTGATATACATATATACATATATGTATATATAGGATAATATTTTATATAAAATATTATATATAATATTATATATAATATGTATTACTATGTTTTTAATCAATATGTATTTACCTCTATACATAATAATAATTTGTATTAATTAATCCAATACATTTTAGATATATATATATATATATAAAATATAATTGTGCATCATCATAATAGCTATTATTTAAAAAATATTTAATTTAATACTCTATTATAATAGATACCTATATTAGATACAATTTTAGCTTTAATAGATACAGATATAGATACTTTAATAATTTCTATAATAGATAGTGATATTAGATAATAAAGTATCGGCGATAATGTATCGCCGATAATATATCGGCGATACTGCCCATCTCTGAAAACAATATAGGAAGAGTGATTATAACACCGTAATAAATGGTAGGAATTCAATAGTTTTAATTGTATATATGTAATGCATTTTTTATTATTGGTTTTGGAAATATACAGAATTAATTTACTTGTAATATGAAAGTAGTCAGTTAAAGGTAATATTTAATACATTCAGTAATACAATAACATACAGTTAGAAAGCTACACAATATCAATTCGAATATATTTGAGTGAAGAAAGTAATCAATTTATTTAGTTTCACAACGTCAATAATACTTTTGAATAAGGAATATGGGGAGTTATTTGAGCGAAAGTGACAGAGAAAGTCTCCCAGTAAAGTAGTGCGATGATTATGTGATAAAGGAATTTGAGAAATAAAATCTTTAAATTTAACATTTTGCTACTAAATACTAATTAACATTTAAGGTATATACAAAGGATGTGTTAATAGAACTAACTATCATAACAACATATTTAATATGCGTCAGTTTCAGTTTCCAATTAGGTATCCAATTGCACATATTTAAGCATTCTTACAGATAGTTAGAATTATTAGCTTTAAATATAAAATTTAGTTTGGTAATAACCTGCAAATAACTATGATATAATGGATGGATTAATAATTGTAGGTAAATTATGTATATAAATTAAGAAAAGTTGTGGATCCCAGATCCTTGAGGGACACCAGAAGTAGGTTATATATACATAATTATAATATTTATTATTAATTTTAATAAATTTATAATTAGGATATTTTCTTCATAACATAACTGGATATATAGGATTATCTATGGATTATCCATAATGGGTATAATAGTTTTTAATTATACACTTTATTAACAACCTCAGTTATATCCTATATAAGTTATAATAAGAATATATGTCAGCATTTATAGATGAATTTCGTGATTTGAAGATTTAGTATAACAATTAAGTAATTATATTCAGTATATTGATTCAGTCTACAGACATCAAATAATAAACCATGCCGGTGTTAGGTTAATAATCCAGTATAGAATAAATAATAAGGTAGATAATATGAAATATTCTTATATAACATTAATGAGCACGGAAGAATACCGACCTAAGCAACCAAAATCATAAAATGTACATGTACAGAAACAGTTCTTGTGTACTTGTATTGGTAACAGTTTTTTGGTAAGTTTCTGTAATAGTTACGATGTACATGAACGCAATCCGGATTTCCGTACTATTGTCCGTAACCATAAACCAATAGTTATATAAATAATAAAACAAATTTATGTATATATAAATATTTATTATAATTAGCATTATTTGTTCGTCCTTTGAAATCTCTGTTTCATTTCTTTAAAAATAATTGAAAGAGGTGGTGTCTTCACATATACAGTTGAGCTAATTTCTGTAATATTAAATAATAATTAGTTAAATTATATATATATATATATATATATATATTAAACCTATACACTTTACTATATATATATATATATATATATATATATATATATATATATATATATATATATGTATACATATATATATATATATATACCATATATATATACAATTAAAAGTTGTATAGGTAATAATGTTATGCATAATTTGTATTGTTAACTGGCATTAAGTTAAAGTTCATCGGTTACTTATAATATGCAATGCATAGTATGCATTCAAGTTCAAAGTAGCAATAAATACATCTAGAACTTTGATAAATAATTATTTATCTATAATTTATTAGTACCGCAATTTAAATAGCACTAATATGCGGCACCATAGTGACACTATCACTGATTACTTTACTTACTGGGTATATATATATAACAAAGTGAAGTTTATTCGTATATAACTTTATTGACGAAGACCTGTATAATAACATAACAAATAATAATAACACAGTAATAATAATGATGACAATGAAAATATGTACCAACCAGGTGAGACGCAGAACCGAAAGTGTATCAATCTCACCGAGCCGCATTCCTTTTATAGGAAACAAATCACACGAAATAGACACATCGTGCACGATAACAAATATAAAATACAAAACGAATAACAATTTATACAAATAATAAAAATTTAATTACAAAATATAAATCTACACATAGCTATGCAATCAACAGAGCGTGACGCCTAAAACAATTTATGCATGCAGATATATCGATATTATGTAATGAGTCATTACTAATGACCGAATTGAATTTAATTCAATTCGACATAAATGTATATTACATTAATCAATATATCTGGAGACTTCACTTTATAACATATATATATATATATATATATATATATATATATATATATATATATATACACTGAATACTTATTTACACGTGCAATGCACTATATATACTATATATTAATGTTAAATTATAACGATTACTTATATCATATAAGTTATATAAGTTATATAAGTTATATGTATATATATATATATATATATATATATATACATTTACATATACAATATAATATAAATATAATATAATTTATATATATATATATATATATAACTTATAATCTATTTATATTACATTTAGGTATATATATATATATATATATATATATATATATATATATATATATATATATATATATATATTACTTTATTTATATTATATTTACTACATAAAACGTATACGTTACTATAGTACGGTGTAACCACACATATATATATATATATATATATATATATATATATGTGTATGTGTGTGTGGTTACTGATGCACTACAGTAACGTATACATTTTGTAACCTCTCTATTCAAACTACTATATATGGTTACAGCCGTACTATAGTATCGTATACGTTTTGTAACCTATCTATTGAAACCACAGAACCAGAGAGAATTCTTTCTAGCTCTATGATTCAAACTAATAAATATGGTTACAGCCGTACTATAGTAACGTATACCTTTTGTAACCCCTCTATTCAAACTAATAAATATGGTTACAGCCGTACTACGGTTTGTAACCATATGGTTACAGCTGTAATACGAACTGTAACCATATGGTTACAGCCGTAATACGAACTGTAACCATTAATGGTTGCATGAAATACACTTTTGGTTGCTTGGGGAGGGTATATAATTAGCGATAAGAGGTCAGCGATAAGGATCAACATATTTGAATATGGGTTTATATATTAATGATTATAATGCTTTAGTTTTTAATAATATATTATTATATTTTATATCTATATAAATGTATATACATGTATATACATTTGTATATTCTTGATAATATTTTAAGTTGAATTTTTTTTTGATAAATTTAAAAACGTAATAAAAAAATAAGTTTATTGGACATCTCAGCAATATTTTGAATAATTAAAAAATAAAAAATACTTTTTTAGACTATTTATGTAATTATGAATATTTTATTAATTAAACCCTTT
Organism: Osedax fenrisi; assembly: GCA_964019155.1. Lineage (NCBI taxonomy): Eukaryota > Metazoa > Annelida > Polychaeta > Sabellida > Siboglinidae > Osedax > Osedax fenrisi. The sequence goes on from OZ025242.1 coordinate 56,586,919, forward strand.
ATGTTTAGGATTAATGGTTTCTGAGATACCGAGAGTGTATTGTATACTGTCCGTATTCGGTTACTTTCCCCTACTAGGTATAGTGTATATAATTATAATGTATTTGTATCTACTAAGATATATCTATTAAGAACATTCTGTATTTGTAATTGTATCTACTATGATTTGTTTTAAAGTAATTGTAGTAGTATCTATTATAAGAAATAGTGTGTAATTGTAATTGTATCTATTATATATTTGTTGAGTATCGTGCCCAGCTCTGAGTGCATGTATACCGGCTAAATTCATGGTGAAGCAGGGCACTCTATAGAGGGCAGGATCGAGATGAATATGATAACATGCAGTTACAGGGGGAGGGGTAGAAGTTATATTTTACCAATAGGATAGGCAGTACTAAAAGAATGAAGATTGTCTTACTTTTTACAACTAATATATTCTGATAAACATGAGTATCAGTATTATATCGCCTACTCTGTATATTGAATATATAGGTATATATATATATATATATATATATATATATACTATTACATATATATGCAAACTATATTATATATAATTAAAGCCATATATAGGTGGCTTTTGTAGTAGACCACCCTGCTAGTTATTCTTATATGCCAGAGTACATGTATGTATACGTTATGCGTATGTTTATGTGTACGAATGTATATGTGTATATATGTATGTATATATATATATATATATATGCTTGCTTACTTGCTTAATTTCAAGGATGATCTTTTCAGTCTACTCGAGCATCAGTATGACACATCTTTCTCCAGACATCCCTATCCAATATGCTGGTTCTTATTTCTTCCTTCTCATGAAGACCACAATCTTTTTCAACATATCAACATAGCTTATTCTTCTGCGGCCACGACTTGCTTTACCTTGAGTTCATTTTTACATTGGTTCCCACAGAATCAGGGGGTGAACTGAGAGTTCAGGATGGCGTACACAGTGTCCAGCCATTTTCATCCTTCTGGCCTTAATTTTGGAGGAGACCAACGGAAGCTTCCCATATACTTCTTTATTAGTTACGTGTTCCTGCCATTTTATATTCAAAGCTTTCCGGAGCATTCGTGTGTATGTGCCGTCTAGTGAGTTCTGTTGTTTGACATTCAAAGTCCATGATTCTGATCCATATAGTAATACACTTTCCACCGTCGCAACAAATAGTCGTCTTTTAAGTGGTAGGTTTGTCTTAGATTTCCATCGAGTCTGCATGCTGTGTAGCGCGTTCCAAGTTAAAGCCTTTCTTACTTTAATATCTTTTTCCGACGAGTTTATCCACGATCCAAGGTATTTGAAATCTTTTTCTACATCTAATATTTATCCATCTGCTGTTTTTAATATTATCGAATCTAATGTATTGAAGGCCATTACCTTTGTCTTATTATAATTGATAAGCAGTCCGACTTTACTACATTCGGACTCTACTCTTTGTAGTAGCTTTGAGGCTTGACGTACAGAATCAGATATTAAGGCTATATCATCAGCAAAATCTAGGTCAGTTAGAACAATTGGGTGCACTCTTCGACTTCTACGTGGGACAATAGTGAATCCTAGTTACTATTCACGACCTTTGATAGCTTTCCTTAGTGAATAGTCGAGTATTATGACAAATAAGTAAGGTGATAGGGTATCTCCTTGTAAGACTCCTTTAAAAATATCAAATTCTTCCGTTACACCATCTGGTGAGTATACTTTAGCTCTAGTACTAGCATAGCTCGCTTCTATTGCATTTACTATCTTATCAGGTATACTATATGATATAAGTATTTTTATCATCTTACCTCTATGTACTGAGTCAAATACCTTCTTGAAGTCGATAAATGTAAAGACAACTGGTACATTTTTACTCTTAACACCTTCTAGTATTCTTCTTATGGCTAGAATCTGCCCAACTGTTGTTCTTTCCTGTCTGAATCCATTTTGATTGTTTCTTAGTAGAGGGTCTAGTATTGGGCGTATTCGATTTAAGAGCATGCGGTTATAGGTTTTGGTCATTATAGACGTGAGAGAAATTCCCCGATAATTATCAGTTATAGTGAGATTTCCAGATTTAGGTATAGGGATTATATTGGAGATATTCCATAAGTCGGGTTGTTCACAGTTTTCAAACGACTTGTTTATTATATCAAGCATAATGTCATTGATTTGGACATATTTTAGTACTTCGGGCATTATACCATCTTCTCCAGCACTTTTTCCACATTTAATTGACATTGTTGCCTTGCTATATTCCTCTGGTGTAAATACATCGTCATTTATGGGTAATTTTTCAAAAACAGGAAGTATTTCTTCATTTTCGTCTGTAGCCTCAGCTGAGTTTCCGAGAAGATTTCTGAAATGGATATACCATTGGTTAACTCTATCCTCGTCACTGTTACCATTTAGCTGTGATGTTTGACTACTCTTCCTGCCCGATATTTAATTGATTAAGCTCCAACTTTCTAAGTATATCATACTTCTATCAGCTTGCTCAATATTTAAAACTTTTTTTTCTAGGTCTTCATCATTTATTTCCTTATATATTTGATACATCTCAAATTTCTTTTGTTTATATAGATTACTATGACCTTTTTTCCCAGTATTTGTCTTATATGCAGTACTTATAGCATTTCTGGCCCTAATGATTCGAGGGTCATCCGAGTTCAGTTTCCTTCTAGGTTTTGTGATTTGCCTCATACATCCTACTGCGGTTTCATTAATTGCTTCCACCAACCTTTCGTACTTTTTAGACAATGATTCTTCATCCAAACTTTGAATGTTGAATTTCTCCTTTACATCATTTGCATACTTTTCTTTTAGTTTTACTTGATCCCTCAAATCGCTCCAAACATACTTTGGTTTTATCTTCATTTTCTGCTTTGTTGCTCGGAGGCTTAGGATTACCTTGGCTACCACAATTCTATGATCTGATCCCAAAGATATGAAGGTGTTGTAAGCTTCGCAGTTTCTTATACTTTTTCTCCATTTTTGTCTAACTATGATATAGTCAATTTGATGTTTTCTCTTATGTGGTGAAATCCAAGTCCATAACTTCCCTTTTTTCTTTTGAAATTGTGAGTTAGCTGCTAATAGTTAGTATTCTTCCATAATTTCTTTAAGCCTATTTCCATTATTATTAGTTGTTGTGTTTTAGGTGTATTGTAAATCTTCCGGTCCCATCCTGGCATTCATATCACTTAGTATAATCAGGCAGTTGTGTGATGGTACCGATTCAATAGTTGTTCTAAGTTGCTCATAGAAAATATTCTTTACTATTTCATCTTCGTATTCACACGGTGCATATGTTACAATAGTGGTTAGTACAGGATTACCTTGAAAGTTAGCTATTAAAATTCTGTTCGTAACTCTTTTAATGTTTATTAGGCTTTTATTTGCTTCTTTGCTAATTATAATACCTACTCCACCATTTGCAGCTTGTACTTGGTT
>OZ025242.1:56592859-56655359 GCA_964019155.1 Osedax fenrisi
TACATAAATAGATAAACATATGTATAAATGCCATTAATATGACCTACGTTTACAATGTTTAAGTTTTATTTTATATTATTACAGCTAACGAATATAACATATATGTAGTATACAACCATAGTTGTATGCCACTCAGTTATATGACGTTATATAATGTATATAACTATATAGCAGATATAATAGCTATATAGCAGCGTATTATAAATAACTGTACCGTGACGCACGATACACACATATTTAAATACGAATGTTATATAACTATAGTCACGTAGTAAACACGTGTATACACAACATATCATCCGATAAGAGAGTACTATATTGTCTATATATATATATATATATATATATATATATATATACGAGTGTGTATGTATATTATAACTAGTTCAGTCCTATAACGTTATTACTATAGAGCGGTATTGCTATACATGAAGTTAGAATTGGGGTCAAGGTTCATATTTAATATACAATACGCTGTTAGAATTAGTAGTCTGCCAATATGTGCCATATATCCCATTTAATGATCCCTGTTCTATAAATAGATTTGTAAATTTATTTGATAGGAAAAATAGTGGTCTACAAAGAGTGTATTAACTTTTTTAATTTGTATTTATTCAATACAATATTTAACATAATGATAGATATTATATAGCTCTATAATAATTACATTATTCATAGAATGTAGATGACAATATTTAATAAAAAGTATGTTTAACTAATAATTTTTTATTATTTTGAAAATAAAATATAAAATTGTGAATATTTTAAACTTTACTAATTATTAAATTAAAAAAATGCAATTATTATGTAATTATAGGATATAATATAATCTAAACAGTTAATCTTTTTATTCAATAGATAACGGGGGTGTCCGTATTAGGTACTCATGTTGGAAAACGGATTCCCTGTGTTATAATACGGATACCATATAGGGTATATATATATACCACTAGATAGACTATATGTATTATTGATGAACCAATCAGATAAATTACAATTACATTATTTTTAATTAATTTTATGAATAATTTAATATAATTAGTAATTAATTTATTAATTTGTATTATTTTATTAATTAATAATACAAGTTAAGTATATAAATAATAACATTTATAGATATAGCTTTATTGGTGGTATTAATATTATAACGCACGCGATTTTTATGAAAATCAGAATATTCACAAGCTGCGCGCTGATTGGTTATAGGGTGTCCGTATTAGGATATCTAGAGTATTAGGGATTTATATATATATATAAATATATGGCCTATAGATATATGTTTATAACTTAATTAATATTTTATAAAAAATATAGCAATTATGTATATAATGTTTAGAATTATTTAGTTTTTAATAATATATTTTTATGTTCGTAATAATATATTTAATATCGATTCATTTGTATATATTCTTGAGAATGTTATAACATGTTAAATGTATACATTGAAGTGGGCATTTTTGTTCACACATTTAAAAACGTAATAAAAAAATCAGTTTATTAGATGTATCATTATTATTTTTAATAATTAAAAAATAAAAAATACTTTTTTAGACTATTTATATAATTATAAATATGTTATTATATTATAAATATGTTATTCGTTAAATATTTTTTTGTAGGATTTATGGTTTCTGAGATACCGAGAGTGTCCGTATTCGGTTACTTTCATAAAAATGCCATATAATGGTTTGGCAATGTTAGATACATATCCATGATATGTATTATAGGTGAATTTTTTGAAAATATAAATATAAGCAACTCATTAAATATATTAATGTAAACATGCATATATAAAGGGTTATAATAATGAACCTGTTGTGTTTTCTAACATTAATGATGTTTATTTATCTTTGGATAAATACATAGATTTGTATTAAACTATAAATCTATGGATAAATATAATCGTATTAAATGATTTCAACTTGCCATTTCGTCGTCGGTGTTTGATATTATATACCATGTTATACTTATCAATAGACTAGACATAATGGCAATACTTGGAGATGCTTTGAAAATACTCATTCTACTTATCAATTAGAACTTATTCGAATACATTCATAATTCTATTGTATCTGAACATATGTTATTACATGGTTTTCCACAGGCATACACACCAAGTCATTTATATGTTAATAAATTTCATTTTAATTACATTTACATCATCGTTTGAAATGTTGTTTAATACGGTGAAGTCCTTTCATCCCATCAAGTTGATGAATTATTTACTTATAAACAAATGTATCTAATGTCCCCTCTAAGATGATCTCATGATAAGGCAAACATGGTTTTAATGAAACCCGATCATTAATGTATACATAATTATATAAGATAACTTATAAATATTATTTTAAGACATTTATTGATACGGACAAGGATTGAACATCCGACGGGTGTCACCAGTCCTACTGAATATGTGTTTGACACCTTTAGCCAAATGAGTTACATCGGCAGTTTTAATCAAGTTAATTATGATAATCAATTAATTTCATGTACGAATAACCTAATATTCGTAAATGGCTATTACATAATAATAATAACTTAATACATAATAACTTAATTATTAATAGTAGTAAAATTATACTCTCAAATATGTGTTGTCTAACTTTGATTTTCCAGATATAGGAATATATATATACCTATATTTGATACAAAAATTAAATGTTAACGATAATATTGAAGAGAGTATACAGAAACTAAACAAACTTATTATTGATACAGCAGATGAAGTTCTAGGAAAGTACAGAGAGAAAAAGAAAAGTTGGATAACAAATGAATTGCTAGACATGTGTGATCTGAGAAGACAATTAAAAAAGACGAAACATGAACCAGGAAGTAAATACAAGACTATCAATACTCAAATAAAAAGAGACATGAAAAAGGCAAAAGAAAACTGGATAAAACAAAAATGCGCAGACTTAGGAAACTGTCTAAACAGGAACAATTCAAAGAAAGCATACCAAATCGTTAAAGACCTAACAAAAAGGAAGAATAAAATCGCTGTAAACATACAAGACAAAGACGGAAAATGTATCACTGATAAGGAAGATGTTTTGAAAAGATGGACAGAGTATTGTTCAGAATTATATAAACATCAAGCCAATGGAGACAAGTCACTACTTAATGTAAAAGAGCCAACAAATCAAGAAAACTTTTCAATTCTGGAATCTGAAGTTGAAGCGGCTATACAATCCTTAAAAATTGGAAAATCACCGGGTGTTGATAACATCCCAGCTGAACTATTGAAAGCTGGAGGACATATACTAACAAAAATATTTACAAATATATGTAATTACATATGGGAAACAGGAATATGGCCTTCTTGCTGGACAAAATCTTTGATAATAAGTCTGCATAAGAAAGGAAGTTTCCAGAAATGCGAAAACTATAGAACAATTAGTCTTATTTCACACTCAAGTAAAATTATGTTGAAAATAATCCTACGCAGACTACAGCACTTCACAGAAGAATTTTTATCAGAAGAGCAGGCTGGTTTTCGCAAAGGAAGAAGCACAAGTGAACAGATTTTTAATCTCAGAGTAATTTCAGAGAAGTACTCGCAACATAATAAGCCACTATACCACGTTTTTATCGACTTTAAAAAAGCTTTCGATCGTGTTTGGCATAGTGCATTATGGTCTACAATGAAAAGATTCAATATCAACTTAAAATTAATTGAAACTATAGAAAACCTATATAGTAAGGCAGAAAGTGCTGTATATATTGATGGAAAAGTTGGAGAATGGTTCCGGACAACAACAGGAGTGAGACAAGGATGTTTACTTTCGCCGACGCTATTCAATATAATGCTTGAACAAATTATGAATGACGCTCTAGATAAACATGATGGAACAGTAAATATTGGTGGAAAGATTATAATTAACCTAAGATTCGCGGATGATATTGATGCCTTAGCCGGATCGGAAAAAGAATTACATAATTTGATAACATTAATCGATAATACTTCACGTTCTTATGGTATGGAAATAAATGGTACAAAAACGCAATTAATGACGAATTCTGAAGGTAGATTTACATCTAATATTAGTATAAATAACACACCATTAAAAGTAGTTGATTCATTTAAATATCTAGGAGCGATTATTGATGACAAAGGTTCTAAAGCTGAAATTCTATCTAGAATTGGTCAAACAATCGCAGCCTTATCAAATTTAAATGTAATATGGTATGACACTTCGCTACATCTTAAAGCCAAAATTCAATTAATGCAATCTCTTGTGAATTCAATATTCTTATATGCATGCGAAACTTGGACACTAAGTAAAGATCTGCAAAAACGAATACGTGCTCTAGAGATGAGATGCCTTCGGAGATTACTAAATATTAACTATAAAGATAGAGTCACGAACGTGGAAGTTAGAAGACGGGTAACATGTCAAATCGGCCCACACTCAGAACTATTAGCAAAGGTTATTGAAAAGAAACTCAAATGGTTCGGTCACGTTATTAGGTCTGACACAATATCAAAAACAATTCTGCAAGGAACTGTTGAAGGTATAAGAAGAAGAGGACGACCGAAGTTACAATGGCAAGACAATGTTGTCGAGTGGACTGGCATGGATATTGTAAAAGCAATGAGAGCGACGATGAGCAGAGAAGGATGGAGAAAAGTTATATGGAATTCAACGGCGCCCCTACGGCATCCAAATGCTATGGGATAGGTTAAAGGTTAAAATATTTTATAATCAATTACTAATTTCTTCATTGAAAATTAAATTCCTGCATATTCGTGTAATTTATCATAATATGACCATATATAATATGTAAGTCAGAAAATTATCATATATATAATATAATTATTATTCGAAAATATCTGTTGATAAATTCAATTATTCGAGTATGTAAATATTATTTTTATCTTGATTAGATTATAGTAATATTATTCTAATTGGAGCTTATTATTTATAATTGAAAAATATTAAACGATTTATTCTGAGATGTATACAAATTATATTTAATATATAATATACACGAATACATGGTCGACTAGTTACTACCTGAGAACATTGCGATAGTTAGAAGTAGCTTACAGAATTAATAATTAATAATTAACCCAAGCAACCAAAAACGAAAAATGACATGTACAGAAATAGTTATTTTAATCCCTTACTTCACACAGCTTTTTGTTAAGTTTTAGTTACATAGTACATGTACAATTCAGGTATTTTATACTAACAAACAGTAACAAAATATGCATTTTGTAACACTTTATGATTTAGTTTTAAACCATTTTGGTTGCCTGGGAAGTATGTTATGTTGCTGGGACAATATGGATTATTCTAGAGAACATCTATAGTTATCAACACTACTATCGGTGAAAATAACTCTATATTCGAGGAGTTATCCGATGAAACTTCAAGAGGGCTGACTTCAAATCACGAAGATGTATTTCAGGATGTCTGGCACATCGATGTGGAATAAGCTACATCTGGTTATATGAGGTGTTCTTTCCCTTTCAATATTCCGGAAAAAAACCGAAAACATATTTTGTACATGTCTACATATGATTACTCTTTAAGGGGGTCCCACTAACAGTACTTCCGGAAATAATGTCCGGAAATTTTTCCTATAAAGCGATTTTCTAGAAAGTTGGAGTGGAATACCCCCTTAATGTCCGGCAACTTGCCAGAAATATAGTTTATAATAATAAATAATAAAATATAGTTTATTATGACTTCAAAAACACACGGTGAATATAGTTGTCATTAGATAATACAACAAAATGGAAAATGAATTACAATGATTTAAAATGGACATATAGTTTACGTTTAACAATGAAAGTGATGTTAACATGTACACTATTATACAACGAATATCATATGGCAGTGAATTCCAGATTTTCGGAGCAATAACCGAGAAAGCTGATATAGAAGCGGCCAAAAATGTTAGAAATATGAATAATAATAGATTGAGCTAGATATTCAGGAACTCGAAGGTGTATAGCCTTGTACATAATACATAATACATAAGCCAGCCTAGTGGTCTCATTAAAGCATACATATGAACTATTGAGGCAACGTTTAGTTAATATAATACACGTATAACACGACGTTGAATACGCCCAAGTTTATACATCAGGTTTAAAGGTAAATTACATAATAATGAATAGCAATAGATGTGTCTACTGAATACTAGCGAGTGAATTAAATATTTAGACATGGCAAAAGTAAGCTTATAACGAGGTTTTCTAATATCATATAGAAAATAGTTGGCAGTGCGTATTATGTTATTAATGTGTATTCTAGGTTAGAGGTTATAGTGAAACCAAGGGTAGTAATAGATTGAGAAGATGGAAGATATAGTAGAAAAGGATTAGTTATTTATAGAGGAAAACTGGTTCTAGAGAATATGATAGTATACATTTTAGTCATATTTAAGTATAATAAAAAGAGTTATGCGAGAACCATTCATTGAGATCAGTAATACAATTAAACATAGAAATTTGAAATAGAAATCATATAAGAATCACTAGAACTAGGAAATTACGTATATATATATATATATATATATATATATGTAGATCATCGGCATAAAGATAGTAGTGAATATTAAGATATTTGTGAAAAATTGATTTTATATGAAGAATATAAATAATGAACAATATAGGGCCAATAACTGAGCCTTGTGGAACATCATGTATGTTAACATAAGGAGGAGACAACGAGGAGTTAATCGCCACCGAATATGTTATAGATGAAACAAACGACATAAATCAACTTGTATATAAAGTGTATTAAGTCTAATGGAAATAATATTGTGATCGAGAGTATCAAATGCACTAGATAAGTATAGTAGTACGAGATAGCATGGGGATGTATTATCAAGAGATATGAGAATATCATTAATGATCAAAGTAATGGCAGTTTCGGTACTACGATGATGAATATACGCACTTTGATATTTATCAACAACAGCATTAGAATGTAATTAATAAGTTTAGTGGACACAACTCGTTCTAAGGTTAAAGATATGGATGATAACTGGAATACATTAGATTGGTCAAGAGTAGTTTTTTTTTAATTGGAATAATGGATGAATATATTATGGAGTGTGGAACAATAGATGATATAAGAGATCTATGAATGCTTTTAGTGATAAGTCCAATACAATATAATACTTATTAATATTATACGTGATAATGAACGAAGTAGATTGAGTATAATAGGATCAAGAGGAGAAATGGTTTTCAAGGATGTCATCAGAGAGAGTACAATATCATGTGTAGGAAGCGTATAACATGACCAGTGATTCTGATTGTATGTTAAATTGAGATTGAGTCGTGCCAAGTTAATATTTGGAAGTACATTGATAATAATATAAATTTTGTGTTGGAAGAAATTGGCAAACAAAGAACAAATAACTGAATCAGGATGGTCAGGAAGATGTTTGGTCTGGGTTTTACCTACTAAGGTGAAAGATAATTTGTAAGCTTGCAAGCATGATTATAAGATGTGCCATAACTACCGAGCATATCAGTGAAGTAGGATGATTTAGTAGAGAGAAGTTTTTACTTGTAAAGATAGTGATCGACAAACTTTAAAGGCAATAAGATTAAAGTCAAGTTTAGAAGATGCATATTTACATTGTAGTCTATGAAGTTGTTGCCTCAGGTTAACAAGCTCAATATTAAAAAAGGGAGACTTAGAATACGTTCGGTTGATAAGAGTAATGGATGGTGCAAAAATATCATAGTAACTTTAAAGGTGGTATCCTACTACAACTTGCTAGAAAATCGTTTTTAGAAAGAATTTCCGGACATTATTTTCGGAAATACTGGTAGTAGGTTACCCCCTTTAGAGACTTAATATATTAATGTTATTTAATTGTTTAAATATAAAAAGTATAATTACTATTATATACTCATAATTACGCATACACCTGTATATATATATATATATATATATATATATAATGATGTAAATGAATCCGAGCTTTTTGATACATAGCTAAGACTTGTTGTTATTGGTGTCGAGCCGAGTCTCTCACATTCGGTAATAAAAGTATATACTTTTTCCCAACGAACCCGAGCAGAGACGCTTACAACACGTAATGTATCTTATCAGATACTCTTATAAAGCGTACGGTGTACGCATGACGACTTTATGTTATGGCTTAAGTTCACGCGGGTAAGGCGCTGTCAAATACAAGCTGGGATGCAGTACATATTGTTTTGAAAAAAGCTGAGCCATATTTAAAGGAAATGTTTTTTACTCATCGAATAATATATTATCAGTTAAAAACACCTACTAAATAATGAAAGTAAGGGAAATCTATGAATGTATTTTGTAATTTTAATCTTGTAATTTGCATGTCCTATAACATATAAAATAGTAATTGTAAATTATTCATAATAATGATAATAACCGTGCAAAATCATATTTTACAATATTATTTTCCTAATAGAGATCATATTTTGATAGAAAATAACAACCCCGTTAAGTCCATTATGTTACAATACATCGATATTATTGTAGCTCATTCTAAACATAAATTATCATGTAGGTATAAAGCTATTTACATAAATGATTCTTTCTCAAATCGTGTCCAATATATCTTCTCATTTCCTTGTTGATTAATTACATCATTATTTATTCTTTTATTTATTGTAGATATTTAAATCATACATAGAGAACGAAGTAGACTTAGTTTTATTTATATGCCTTAATATAAAATTATTAATAAAAAGGACCCCTTGAAAATTCCCCTACATCCCTATTTATAATTACTCGGTTCTACCAAGACCTCATATAACCTCGAGGTTATAGGAGGTATTGGTTCTACAAGCCAAAGTAATCACTATATAATGTACTTTTCTGATAGATTAGAACATATCAACATGGAGTGTATGCTATTTAAAATGTCAATAGGTAATACATGTATTACAATATATATATATATATATATATAGTAGAACAGATATGTCTTCACTGCCGGATATTTAAACGACGATAAGTTATATTGGTGTATCAAGTAAACTTAATAATCTATAAATTATCTATACACATAACTGTGGTGGTTAACAGAGGAAATAGTGTACACCTACACTATTTCCTAAACTACGTTGTTTATGTATTATATAATACATATAGGTTAACATCTAGATATAGGCAGCTGTCACACTTTTGTTACATATCTAGTTAAAGCACCACCTATTGATACACAGGGATAGATATGTTACGGTATGTGTTAATAAGGATACGCTTTGTGTCATAACAATCGGCATATAACCCATTACTTATATTAATTACTAGACATATAATTAAGTGTATAGATAATACATGTACAGGAAATGATGTTCTACCTGTGCGTATACTATTACGTAAGCTGAGATAGTTTTATAATTAAAACAAGATTATTTTAGATCAGCCACCATTCTAATTATAGTATATAATGAAGTATATCAATATTCAATATATAATGTAGTATATATATATATATATATATATATATATATATATATATGAGTATATGAAATTGATTCTTTATCGGTATATATAGGTATATATTGTATTATACTAATAGAAAAGCCCATTACTAATAGTATATAATTTATTAGATTTTTATAATATATATATATATATATCCTAGTAATATCACATATATATTATTTATAAATAATAAATATTTATAAATGCACTTATTTATTTACGTTTCGTGTATATATTATCAATAAAACAACAAAATATGGTTTAATATCGGACAATGTTCACTTAAATGTCCGATATATACATCACTCCTATGTCATGGTAAAGTAGGTCGATGACCATTATAATGTCCATACCTGTCCGATAAATATGCTATTATAGTTTATATTTATAAACAACCCTCTTCTTGTTCTACTATAAAGCACCTCAATACACCTAAAACGTAAATAAATATATATATATATATATATATATATATATATATGCAATAAATAATATATAAAATAACGTGTAAATATTTATGTCATAGTATTCGATGCTTTATTGTATTACGTAGTGTATTTTATTGTGGCATAGGAATTGGTCGAAAACTGGCTATCACTTTATTGATATACAATACTTGTCTGATAAAAATCCTAATTCACCGTTTTACATCGAACGATTGTATTGTTTACATTCGACGAAGGGACCTTTGAATTTACTTTGAATATTACTCTCGTGTCCACTGCGTTTCATAGCCGTACAGTATTTTCTGACCGTCACTTCTCTTTCGACGTTTATCGCTAGAAGGTAACATTATTTTTCTCGATATTCGCCAAGTATATCAACTTTAGAGCGTACTTTTGTAGAGTAAAGTAGATATAACTTCGAGTTCATACACATGCAACACCTATCGCCGGTGCATATGTCTACGTGCTAAGGTATTCATCATATCACGCTGTATACCTGTAATGCACTGGACTACACCGTAATTAAAATATACGTATTACATATATTTGATATCATTTAATGTAGGTATACATATATAAATATATTTATATTAATAATTTTATATAATAATTTCATTTTATATAATAATCAAATTTTGTTTTGGTAATATCATAATTATTATGATTATCATAACAAAGTATTCGTTCACTATTATAATATTAGTAGATTAAGTATATAATAATATAGTGTTATTTTTAGTAATTTATAATACTGTACATTTAATTAGTAAGCTACTAATAATTATAACAATGACAATAATAATAAAACATACGATGTCTTTTATAGGAATTTCTATTTTAAAATCATGATTATCATTATTTTTTTTGTTTTTATTATAAAATTATATAATGTTAGTAATATTAACCATTTACCCATTTACTCATACTATTATACATGTATATAAATACGAAATACGTATTCTAAGTCGAATTTATGTATCTACGATTATCGAAAACGTTAAGCTTTTCTTGTATCTATGGCAACCCAGAAAAGTGCGTGAGTTTTATGTGAAATAATTTATTTCTATGTGCAATGGTCGCTAGCTATCTGATATCTCCACTTGTGTGATAACCAATGTGATTACGAAATTATACCTTCATTTATAATAATTACGTGCCCTTCGACACATCACAGGGCAATAAAACTTCTGTTACAAAATTCAACATTTGTACCATAATCATTATGGTAACCATAGTCCTAATATACTATTAAATAGTAATATATTTAATATAATATTACACTGTAATTTACAATACTAAATAGTAACTGCCTTACCTAACATCAACGGTTAAGTATCAATTACTGTATAATGCCTTATTAATCTACTATATATAATTATAATATATATATAATTATAATATATATATATATATATATATATATATATATATATATATAATCTATAATCTATAATATAATACATTATATTTATATATTTATTTATAGTTTATATATATATATATATATATATATATATATAATATTTTTATATATACATAAATTGTGTATATATGATTATCATATATAATGATATTTATTTTCATAATATATATGAATCATGTTCATTATTGATGACTTATACATATAATGTACTAAATGTATGCTATATAACTTATCATTTAAGAATATAGATTTCTAAATATATACATTTCTAAATATTATTCATAATATTCATTATATTATACAATTATATATATTTTATATGTAATAATATAAAAATTGTATATGTAATAATATATATTATATACAATATTGTGTGTATACATTGTGTGTATATACACTATTTAGTGTATATATATATATATATATATATATATATATATATATATATATATATACATATAATTTATAATAACAATTAACTATATTTTATCATATATATAAATTAAGTATATACAGTTTCGTTAGTTTTTATGTCGTAATTCATATAATTATTTTATTCTATTTATATTCTATAAATAGAATGAGTAATGTAACTTGATAATTTTGAATTCAACATATGTGTCTGAATATCATATATTATAATAGCAAAGGAATTTTAATATTTAATAGTGTGCCATTCATACTTTTTATATTTTACAATTGTCACCATTTTTATAATCTATTTTATATCATGTTTTATAATATATTTAACAGTGTAATGGTATTAGAGTGTAGTACAGCTTTAGAACATAGTATATGCGATTATACTCTATTGATTGATTGATTAATTTTTATTTAGGCATATATATTGAAAGTATATAGTTGAAATATTTGCTAACATTTACAACGATATTGAAATAAATCATTATAAAATTCATTTAAAACTTACCAAAACAGAGTAATATATTATTAATTATATTAACTGTATTTATACTACATATTTTGTAGTATATTTAAACTTTTTGTGAATAATAACTAATATATAGAGATATAATAATACTATTGTAAACATTTGAATTCTGTGTATTCTTAAAGGGGGTATCCCACTACCAGTATTTCTGGAAATGTTTGCTAGAAGGTGATTTTCTAGCAAGTTGTAGTGGGATACCCTCTTTAAAGTTACTATATTTCCGGAAAGTAAGAGGATATCCTACTACAATTGTAGTTAACTTGCTAGAAAATCACTTTCTAGCAAACATTTCCAAACATTATTTCCGGAAATACTGGTAGTGGGATACCCCACTAATACATTAATAATAACATGTATAATCCATGATCTAAACATACTTTAAAACATACTTTACAATATAATATAACTATTCTAAAACAACTTCATAAATAAATATACTTATTACAGTATTTATTTATAAGTATTAGTGCATGTATTAATAAGTATTTGTGCATTAGTAATCAATTCTTAGTAATATTGACCTATACAACAAGATCTATATAACATCAATACAAGTCTTTCTTTATAACCATAGTATATTATTATTTATTTATTAGAAATTCATAAATTGGAATCGTTCCACTTTTAATATGAGGTCATTCGATTATAGTTTATCATGTAAACATCCTCTCACAATAATAGATAGTGATTGACCCCGTTCTATTTATTAACATTATCTCGTATACGCATTTGATTACGCCCATATAAAGGTGGCCCGACGTCACTTATTGTTAATATCTCGCTCTCTCGTTGTGATTTAGTGTTTACACTACGCCTCTCTACTATCTTTGATCCCCCGGCAGGGTTAAGCTAGAAATATGTGCTTATCCCGTATCTAGTTACATCTAACTTATGAGAGGTGTCACCTAATAAAAGCATTACACTTATACATTATATCGACGCTTCATATCAGGACTGTGTTAAGACAACATTATCACTTGGTCACAATAAATAGAGCTCCCCAAATCATAAATTTTAAATTATCTAAAAACAAAATTACAAAATATATTTTAATTTTAAATAAATGCTTATAATATGTTATAATATAATTTAATAAAAAGTAAATGTATACAATTATAACTTATTAGTATAGTTATTTATTTTTTATTATATAGTTTTTTCTGAAAAATTATAATTTGTTTAGGCTGCAGTTTCACTATATTGAGTGCCCATTAACATGACCTTGCTTCATATATAGATATACTATATATGTGACATTGACTGACACCTCATTGACAGACACACTCTCTCCGACAATGGGTAAAGGCGGAGACAGTAGCCTAACGACTTCGGCGTCTAAAGAACCCGTCGAGAATCACGAAACCCCCGTCACCCCCGTTAAGCCCTCGGATCGTCTGATTAGCTGGGATGAGGTGAAGAAGCACGCCACCAAGGGTGACAGCTGGTTTGTGATCGAGGGTAATGTCTACGATACATCTCGGTTCGCTCGCGTTCATCCCGGAGGTCATGTGATCACGCATTGGCAAGGACAGGACGCTACGGTTTCTATTCTGACACACCCCACCCCACCCCGCCTTCCTATCTAATGTAATCAATCTGTATGTACTGTTTGTGTGTGCTGATAATTAGATGCAAGTTTACATACACACACATGTGTGTATAGTGATTAACATTACAATGATGGCTTCACCCTAAATCTGCTTATTTGTAAACAACATAAACAAACACAAACACACACACATATATATATGTGTGTGTGTGTGTGTGTGTTCTATTAACATTAATATTAATGTTCACATATCTGCATACTATACAACTATGACCTGTAATGATATTACACCATATTTCTCTACACAATTTAATTATAGACAATCAGCATATGTATATATTCAGCTATATAATAAATGTGATTATAGTGTAGAGTGGTAAGCCTAGACTGCTGCTGTGTCCAATTGACCATTAGACTTAAATATGACCGCAGCCAATACACAGGTATGATGCAAATACCTTTACCTGTAGCTATGACCACTCTATATATAGATATTGCTACCCACACACACACACACACACACTATATGTAATGATTTTCTAACAGTAGCCGACCTCTCTCTCTCTCTCTCTCTGTGTGTGTAGATCAATACTAATGTTTGTATTGTCTAGACTAATCACCTGCATTGCATTGTGTGTTCTAATCACTACTGACCACCACCACTACTACCCCTCACTGAGTGCCTTTCTCATTAATAGTATTATGCCATCATTGTGTTATTATTGTATGTGGGTACAGCTTTGTTTGACTTTAAGTGCACATGTACTGAGGCACATAAGTGATACATAAGTTGAGTTTATTTTGTACTTTTTTTTTACTATTATCTATTATATAATGATAATATATATATATATATATATATATTAATATATTATAAATGTGATATTATATTATGTGATACTAGGGTATATTAGAGAATAAGAGTTATCATTTAATACTACATACAAATACTTTTATTTATAATATTAATGTTTATAATCCTGAAGTTTATACATACTTAGTAGTTGTAGTATGTATTACATATATATTTATTATTCAATAATTAATTAACTATCAAATTTAAATAACCTTTCATAACTACATGTTTATTTATTGTGATACAAACGTGTGATGTAATCTGATTGAATAACATATTGTTTACATTTCCCATAGTGTATATAATGGTTATTATCTATATATAATCTATAGTTTGCATCATATATTATATATATATATATATATATATATGGGACCAGTGCTGTAGTGTGTATGCATAACAAATGTCACTATAATGCTAGTTCTTTTTTTAAAATGTTTTACAAGGTAATCAAACAAAGGAGGTAATATAAACAATAATGATTGTGTTGGTGGTTGGGGGGATCAGTATGTGATGGCTCATGAGTAATAAACATGGGCTTTCTCTTTACTTGGGTACAGTGAACCCAACTACTTATATAAAACACATGCACTTTTATTATAGTCTATATTTATTGTAAGCATACATATATATACATACATAGTGTGTATTACACACATGCGCATACACACTCATACATATATACATATAATATATATGTCATATATATAATATATATATAATATATATAATATATATAATATATATATATATATATATATAAATGGCAAAAGTTTAAATTGACTGTCTATTATGTGTGTGCGACTTTATATATACACGTGTATAAATAGCTGATAGGTTCACATTCAAGGTTCACTACTAATAGATCATGTAACCATCCACTCTCTCTCTCTCACTCATTCGATGATTTATGTACCTACACACGACTCTATTAGATCGCACATGTAAGGCGATGAGCTACCACAATCACTTCTATTATCGTTGACGAAGCTATGACCTCATCGACACGGTTTCCCTTTGACAGGAGGCGTGGCGAGCGATGCACACTGACTTTGAGAAGGTGGGCCGCTACATGAAACCTCTTCGAATAGGTCGTGTCCTCGAGGACACTATGAACTCTGTACAAAAGGGTGACCTCGCTCTCGTCACGGAGTTTGAGAAGTTTCGACTGAAGTGCGTGGAATTGGTTAGTGTCTGTCTGTCTATTGAGAACTGATGTGTTTATACAGATTAATGTGTGTATTTGTGCGCTACTTAATTCAGCGTATTTCATGATATATCTCATTAATTCTGTAATTACAGCGCTTGTAGGTTGATTAATAGGTAGTTATATAGGTACCTAGGGTATGTGTGTGATAGAGGGGTGTTAGTGATGTTATACCCCCTAGGGTATGTGTGTGTTAGAGGGGTGTTAGTGATGTTATACCCCCCTAGGGTATGTGTGTGTTAGAGGGGTGTTAGTGATGTTATACCCCCCTAGGGTATGTGTGTGATAGAGGGGTGTTAGTGATGTTATACCCCCCTAGGGTATGTGTGTGTTAGAGGGGTGTTAGTGATGGTACAACCACTAGTGTATGTGTGTGTTAGAGGGGTGTTAGTGATGTTATACCCCCCTAGGGTATGTGTGTGTTAGAGGGGTGTTAGTGATGTTATACCCCCCTAGGTTATGTGTGTGATAGAGGGGTGTTAGTGATGTTATACCCCCCTAGGGTATGTGTGTGTTAGAGGGGTGTTAGTGATGTTATACCCCCCTAGGGTATGTGTGTGTTAGAGGGGTGTTAGTGATGTTATACCCCCCTAGGGTATGTGTGTGTTAGAGGGGTGTTAGTGATGTTATACCCCCCCTAGGGTATGTGTGTGATAGAGGGGTGTTAGTGATGTTATACCCCCCTAGGGTATGTGTGTGATAGAGGGGTGTTAGTGATGGTACAACCACTAATGTATGTGCTGTGTGTGTGTGCTTTAATTGATGATAACCTATCTCCCTCTTACCCCCTCTAACCCTATCTCCACTATAGGGATTCTTTAAGCCTTCAGTGTTCTTCTTCATCTGTACTGTGGGACAGCTGGTTGTGTTTGAGGTACTGGGCTACCTGATGCTGTCATACTTTGGAATAGGCTGGGTGTCTTGGTTACTGAGTGCAGTCCTTCTTGCTAGTGGTCAAGTTAGTATTCTAGAGTATTCTATTGTATTCTAGTGCACACGTTTACAACTATGAACTTTGTACTTGTTATTATAGCTACGATATTTATCTTTGCCAAGTTATATAATAAGAGTATGCATATATATACATGTTTCTAATATCTATGTTAAGCTTTGTATGATATTGTTCGTTGTTGTGATATTGGTAACCTATGACCTTACACAGGCTCAAGGTGGCTGGTCGCAACATGATTTCGGTCATCTATCGGTCTTCAAAAGCGTGAAATTGAATCATTTTGTGCATTGGTTTACGATGTGCTTTATGAAGGGAGCCTCTACGGACTGGTGGAATCACATGCACAATCAACATCATTCTAAGACCAATGTGGTCAGTATTCAGACCAGACCAGTAGTAGTGGTCACCTCCTCACCACCTCACCATCGCCACCCGTCTCTACAGATTAACAAAGACCCTGACGTCAGACTTGATACGTTCTTTGTCCTCGGAGATGTTATACCTAAACGTGTTGCAGAAAAACGAAAATCTTTGATGCCATTCAACTGGCAACAGAGCTATTTCTTTGTCAGTTAGTAAACTCCATACATATATTGTATTGATATATTCCTTATTGATTATGTTATGTATAATTTAATGTGTTTGTAAATACTGTTATATAAATATCAATGGTGATGCCTTACTAATGTACACATGTGTTATTACAGTTGGACCTCCATTACTGTTCCCTATCTTCTTTCAAATTATGACAATAAGACATCCTATGGTACAAAAGAGATATATCGTTAGCATGATTTCAAAAAGAATAATTAAGTATTAATGAATATATTCTAATATTTATGTAGAAACTAATTAATTTATAGTTTATAAAATTAATTTTTCAATTATTTTGTTTATATACAAACTATAATCAAATGTTTATACATAAATTAATACATGACTAATAATTAGTATATATATAATTATTTAATTTTCATTACTTTTGAAAATCAAATTAATTTCTTAATAAATTAAACGAGTTTATCTTATGCATAATATAAAGTATGATATTATATTATTATAGGCTTAATAATCAAATAGGTCATGAAATCTTAATAATCAAATGTGTATATTAATGATTGATATCTACCTACATTTAAAGTCATATCCTACAAAACAGTATAATAAAAGTTTACTTGTAATTATATATTGATAGGGTTATGTGCGTATTGCGAACTCATTTTATTGTTCAGCACTGTAGCAATACATATAGTTAATGATTAATATATAGGTATTATATTCCTAATTTCTATCATTGATTTATTTTACAAATATTTATATGAACATTTGTTTTATATTTTATAATGAAATTCAAATTAAAAATTTACTGGTTTCATAATTCAAATTTAATTTTAGATGAATACAGAATGAATTCTCTATATATATATATATAATAAAATATATACTAACAAGTGCACATTTTTAATAAATAACATTACAAAATAGTTTTATCGTTATCATATGCACATAAAGTATTTACACAGTAATATGTGAATTATTATTTATTTATATAAGATATAACTGACAAATACTGCAGCTTGTGTATACACTTTAAGATATGTTGACCTCACTTGATATACATCTAAGTCCATCTATTCGCTCTACATGTAAACTATTGTATTAGATATCAACGATTGCTTTGATATAATCATAACCCAGATTATTTAGATAAGATAAATATATTATAAAAAATCATATTAATAAATTATATTTGATAAATTATTAATATTATTAAGTAAAATATATACGTATACCTCATTATTCATTGTAATATATATCATACCAGTTAGAATCTATAAAATAAATAATAACAAAATATAAAATAATATTCACAGTTAATTAGTGTAATTAATAATTAATTAGTCCTAAGTTAGGACTCCTAACAAAATTATCTTAAATAAAAAATATAATTAAATATAAAACAGAAAATTGTATAGATATAATTAGATTTAATATTTGAAAACAAGTGTTGCTGATTTATGATATGAATAGTCCAAAAATGTTGTTTTATTTTTTTTATTTGATTAACTATTACTAATATCTAATTGTATTGATAATCATTATGCTTCTATAATTACCCTGGCAATTCCTAGTTCTGATAATACAAATTACAATAAATAGATGTTATTCAAAGTTGTTTTTAAAAGAAAATAAATGAAGCCACTGTAATTTTCCTTATTTATTATGTTTTATTATTAGATATAGTTGTATTCGGAAATAACATTAATTAATTCCTTTTATTAGAGATTTAAAAAGAATTTTGATGTATTTTTTTTCTTCAATTGTAGTTAATGAATTAGTTATATTATTTAAAATATATTTATAATTAATTTATTATTTAAATTTTAAATATGTTTTATAAATTGAAATAAAATCGATAACTAATATATCTAATATATGTATAATTAATAACTATTAATTACTAATTTATTATAACATTATTTATGTAATTTTTAAAAGAGATTAAGTATTTCCAATGCAAATATTCTATAAAATTATTGGGTAGCATTACATTTAGATATTATTATATGTATATATATATATATAAATTGTTTATAATCATATACTATATGAAATTATTACACATATACTAATGAGATACTTAACACTGTAGGATTTAGCCGTGATGGTGTTCTTCTATATGCGTTGGTTCTACATGTTTGTTCCCATCCTTGGATTAGTCGGCTTTTTGAAGTTCTACTTCTTCATTAGGTTACACACTACTAACAATAGCATCAGCATAGTATACTACATACATACATTGCCTCGCATAATAAGTATTCACTAATGTGATACAAACTAATCATCTATATATATATATATATATATATATATAATACATTTATACATATATATATATATATATATACATATGTGTGCGTATATATATATATATATATATATATATATATGAATGTCGTGTAAGGTATAGATGTGATTAATTGTATTTCTCATATGTTTCCAATTGTGTTGTACTTTATGAAATATACACACTGTATATAAATATTGATTATCAATATGAAATGACATTTAGATCACTAGTATGTGTTAATGCACATGAGATACACAGGCATTGTTATAGTTTGTTATTTAGATATCAGACATTATTAGCATTATAGCTATTTATAATTATAATCTAAATAGAATTACATATTAGTGTAATATATTATTACATTACATAATATTACATAAGTCTTTCATTATCATTTATTGAATTAATCAATTATTATTAATAATATGAATATTTAATTCAGTTATATTATACATGGTCCTTGTAAATTCATTTTTAATTTAAAATATAATAATTTTATATCATTTAGATTTATCTATATATTTTTAAAGCTATTGCAACATTTCAAATACATTTAATAAATATTATAAAATAATTTTTTATACATATATATAAATTTATTTATTATCATAATTTCATAATTAATTTATGACATATATATTATATTTTATGTTATACTTATAAACCTATTTATGTTATCAATTATCATATTTGAAAAACTGATTATTTCAATATAGATGTCACTAGCGATTACAAGATTAGTAACATGTGATATATTTAGCTAATCAGAATAGGAATCAAACCACTGTATTTGTATTTATTTAAAAAAAATTATATTATTATTTAAAATAGAATCTTTAATAGTTTTATAAAAATAAAAACATTAATAAATTGTAATGCGTGTTTTCAGAATAATTATTTTCTTTTACATGCTGTTACAATATGTTAAAATTACATACAAACTCTATGTATGTAGATGTATCTTAATTTTTTTTAATATATCTAGCTAGGTTTTATGTTTATATATGTATTGTTACAGTTTTTTATATGCATATAGTTATTTATATATGTCCTTTATATATAGAAAAACAATTATTTTATATAAATCGAGACAATGAAGTTTACTATATATGTATAGTGTATAAAGGTGAAATAATGTTGATAATATTCAGAGTTATTTTACGATTAATGATTATTTATTATTCAACTATTTATCTACTATCTTTTTACATGTAAACGCACGCCATTGTGTGAGCATATCCTCTTAATATGTTCTATTGGGGTTCAATAATGGGGTTAACTTGGTAAATCATATTTTAAATAATAAATAACTATAAATTATAATCATAAATATATATTGTTTTATATTCTGTTAGGTAGTTTACTGCTAAATTATTACATTACGAAAAGCACGAATCTTAAAATAGATATAGTTTTTATATAACAACAGATATTACATAATATGCCTGTAGGCTAATATGAATCTTGTTTACAGAATCATTGAGTCTCATTGGTTCGTGTGGGTAACTCAGTCTAACCACATTCCCATGGACATTGAAGACGACAAGGAGAGATGCTGGTTCCAGGCTCAGATACATACCACCTGTAATGTTGAAGCCAACTACTTCAATACCTGGTTTACTGGCCACCTTAACTATCAAGTTGAGCATCAGTTAGTAGTCAACACTGCAGCACTGCAGTAATAACGCATAGTTCATACCTTTCCATCCGAATCTATTAAAGTTATATATGCCTTGTGTATTGGCCCGGTTAAATGATAATTCACATTTCTCATCGTGTCTACAGTTTATTTCCCACGATGCCACGCTGCAATCTACACAAAACCACTAAAATGATTCAAGAAATGTGCAAAAAACACGATATCGATTTTCAGAGTAAAACCATATCCACAGCATTCATTGATATCGTAAAGTTGGTAGTCTCTGCCATTGATTACCACCACCATTCTAACATTGACTAACATCCCTCCATCTTTGTAGATCATTAAAGCACTCGGGAGAGATTTGGTATGCCTATTACTATTCTGTTGCTCAAACGGAGAAACAATATTAATCATGTAACATTAATATATAACATCAATATATATAACATCAATATATATAACATCAATATATATATATACATACATATATACAATACATATATATACATACATATATACAATACATTACTTGTATATACAATACAACATTGCTATACAAATTTGTATACGAAATATCAACTTCAATTATTATATTTATTGCCTTTATTACCATGAGGGCTAAGATTATGAATTTTAAACATCTTTTTTTATTGTAAAGATATTATTATTATTGTTAGTAGTTTTATTAATCACATTGTTTATGTTTTAATAAATATCTACATATATATATATATATATATATATATATATATGTATATGTATACAATCATTCATCATTCTTATTATTTACCAATACCTTTATACAATTTAATCTAAATTATAAAATGTATATGTTGTGATGTATTGATATTAAATTGAAGGAATTTATATTTATAATACATTATTAATCTGAATGGTTTATTATAATAAATTATTATTCAATGTCAAGGATTTTAAATAACATAAAATATGACAAAAAAGAAAAACACAACAATATTTTTTGTACTATTTAATTACTCTAGTTAATATACAAATTAAGTCAATGAGGTTTTTAAATCATGGAAAAACACATAACATACCTAATTAATGATACTGTGACAAATTAATATAAATAATCAGGTATAGATTGAGCCACTAACCTTTTCTTAAGAATTAATATCCACTCTCTGCAGCCTCTATTATTTAATTATCAAAGAATAGATACACACATACATACATATATATATAAAGTGGAAATAATAATTATTTACATTAAATAAATGATCATATGTATAATGTATTTACGAATATTTTTATATAATGATTTTCTAATAAAATAAAACATGTAGGGAATTTTAGATTTATTAATGAATAGAGGGTTTAATATATTTTATTTTATTTATTATGTAATCTAGTTGATATGTTAATAGATTCCACATCAATAATTATGTTGGCACAAAAATAAACAAATGTGCCTATTGAAAATACACAAACAATAAAATATAAACCATGATAGGACTAAAGGGGGTATCCCACTACCAGTATTTCCAGCAACTTTCCGGAAATGTTATCTTTCTCCATGATGTTGCTATAAGGGTATCCTACTACAAGATCTGGCGCCAGTATTGCTCGAAATCATATGATAGGCTATTAATCAACCAATAAACTTTGTTATTGTTTAAATCTTTAAATTTTTTAATACAAATTAAAATCAGTTTATTTAAAAATGAATTCAAATAGAACATTACATGTTAAATTAAAATAATATGGGAATATACTAATATAGTAATATCTTTATTTCAAGCAAGTATTTCGGGAAATTATTGGCTGAATATTTCCGGAAAGTAAGGGGGTATCCCACTACAACTTGCTAGAATATCGTTTTCTAGCAAGACTTTCCGGAAATACTTCTAATGGGATACCCTTAACATAATATATTTGAGATAGTTTTTATATGAATATAGGTAATTTATATTAATTTCTACAATTGAAGCATGTTAATAATGACGTTTACTTGCAACAACTTTTTTTAGGCTATTACAATTACTTCAGTAAATAAGAAATAAAAATTAAATATCAATGAATAATTTCTCTTGCAAAAATAACCACTTTAATTAGATTATCCTAGAATAGAGTAGCTAGAAAAAATTGTTGGCATGTTTAATATTTATATTATAGATTATTATATTTGCTTAAATCTAAATTATTATACTAATTTAAAGACAAATTAGTATACAATTTATTTACATATTTAATGCAAAACAAATACTTATTTTAATAAATTTAATAGCATTTATAACAATTTTAAAATATATTTATGAAAATAAAATTTATAAATATAATAATTTCAGTAATCGTTATACAAAAACAAATTATGTTAATGATATAATGATTTAGAGATTTTTAGTTTAGTTAGAGATATATTTATAATAAACAATTTATTATTTATTTATTTGAATATTATAATGAAATATATTATACTATATTACTATAAAGATGCATTCACACCAACAAATACATCCAGATATCATCGAACATAAAAAGTGGGCAGTTTCGGTGTTATTTTCTATAATTACAGGCCGATATCGGGCATTAATAAAGAACAAAGTTCTACAATTATTGGCAATATAACATCATAATTTAACCTTTATTCAAATAATGATCACATGATCGTTATTATATGAATAGATATAATTATATGTTATATTTAAAATTCTAAATAATTCTATTAATGATTTATTAACTAGGCCATTTTTATCATTATAAAGAACATCTCACAGCCTAAATAAAAGATACAGAATAGAATTACCAATTTATTTAGGTTAACATGCATACCTTCTGCAAGCTTATATATATACATTAAAATCAAATTCTAATTCTTTGAATTGCCCGATATCTACATTAATGTTTTAAACGAATAACTTGAAGCAGCTGATATCGGGCTATATTTGTTGGTGAGGATGCAGCTTTATAGTTATTTAATAAATATTAAATAAACATCGTAATTTATTAAATTTATAAACTACTTTTTTTATAAACGTATTTATTGATCAAACAATCACCAAGTCAGTCATTAAAATAATATAACTAAATTTTCATAATTTATTAATTACAAAATAGATATATCCTATAATAAAAATATAAATAATACATATCATTTGGTTAAATTATCATTATATTTTATTCAAATTTGATAAAATACAGTATAAAGTATAGAAAATATATATTATATACTTCTTACTATGATTTTGATAACAAAATATAAACAAGAGTCTAGAAATCTAGATTTCTGTTGGCGGCTGCAGCAGTTTTAGCCAGAGTTTTAGCGCTATTTGACCTAGTTCCCGGAGCTCTACCAGAAGAAGGCGGGCCTTGACGAGAAGGGGTGTGTCTACCATTTATGGGCGTAGTAGCAGTGGAACGTGAGGTATTCGGTGTGCTAGCAGAAGACGAAGTGCTTAGCTTATGTCTCGGTGTGCTAGCAGTGCTAGTTCTTGGGGTGCTAGCGGTGCTAGTTCTGGGGATACTAGCAGTGCTAGAGCGGGGCGTAGTAGTTCGAGATGTACCATTGGTCACCTATAGGTATTTGTTGTGAAATGTGAGACGTTTGTTCAATAATAATTTATTAATCTTATAATAAGATATTGTTAGAAAATATTTAAATTCTATGCTTTAGATTATATATTTACTTAAATAAAAATCAATCAATCAATCAATAATAATAATATTTGAACACTAACTTTCAATCTACTACTAGAGTTGAATGTTTCCCTGTGAGAGGCCCTAGGAATGCTAGCTCGTGAGTTGTCCACTGTAATTATCGGGGTGGAGTGATCACGGGGACGTGGGGCTACTGTGGGGGGGAGGACATCGACATATTCACAAGGACATAGACATCGACATATTCACAAGGACATAGACATAGATATGGACATAGATATATGCATATAAAGCTAAACCTTTAGGTATTGTACTTTTAGTCGACCTAGCACTATTAGATTGCCTCCTGGCTCCAGTGAACGAGGCTCTCACTTGACTGGAACCTTCCGGAAGAACAAACTGTTCCCGGAGTTCTGTATTCGTTCTACCTTTTGCTGATTCAGCATTGTATAAGTGTTGGTGAGAATACTTGTAACTCGTGCGTGATTGCATCATAGGTCAATTACTATTATTACATTATTACTGCAGCAGTGAAATACATGTATTATTAATGCATTATATAATATTGAGTGTAGGTAGTATTGACTGTAGGTAGTAAACAATGACCTTGACTTTCACTAACATTTACAAGGGTCGTTGTTATTGAGGAATTCAACGAGTGTTTGCCAGCCTCCTCCTATTCGCACCATTACTGTATAGTTCAAGAAACGCACTAGACAGATCTTTTGCTTCTCTCCAAACTATTTATCATGCATAATAGATCTATTTAATATCTGTGTAATACATATGCCTCAATGTATAACTCTTAATGTAGCAATAATAGGTGTTGAATAATAATTTAGAAATTATATCGTTATAGAAAAATATATTCAAATATAATATTATATCATAACAATATTCATAAAATAATTGTAAATATTTTTTTTAAATATTAATATAAATTTCATACATTAATATATGATATATAGCATTTTTATTAAAATATATTTGTCAATATTAGATCTTGTATGCATAAATTATATATTACAAAAATATTAAATTGAAATTGTTAGAGATGAATCATATAACCTATATTTATGTTACATTATTTATGAAATCTCATTTCATTTCAGATAATTAATATATATGAAAATATAAGATATTTGATATATGTTTTAATATAAGATAATTGATATATGTTGTCATTAGATAGCATGATGACAACCTAGTTTACCTAGCCTACCTTATATTTGCCGTCTGTGATTTTCTCGGCTGAAAATTGTCTCCGGCACTGACAGTCTGATGTTTTCTGTTGAATCTCATCAAATATCATGTCAGCGTCAGTTTGTGCTGGTTTCTTAGAAGCTTTCCTCTAAAGATGTGTACATTATTAATAGTAGGGTCGATATACAAAATAGCAGAATTTTTTTTGTATAGTCTAAACATTTTATAGTACAACAGTTATATCGTTATATCGTTATATATATATATATATATAACGTTATATATATATATATAACGTTATATATATTTATACATATCTAATAAGATATATTTTTTTTTTTAATTATTATTTATAAATAAACTTATGAAACTATTTGAAATATTATTTTTATAATATTCTATTGTAATGATATCCATATAAATAAATTTTCTATAAAGCAATACAAATTATCAAAATATATCAAATAGATTTTCCTTTAGAGCAACGAATGCATACACACCTAGAGTGAACATATTGATCACTGAGTAATATGCATTTGAAATGTCATAGCATAATATTACAATAATTATTTCTTATCTTTTATAAACTTATTTATTATCTATCATATTACATTTATAAATGACTAATGATGTGTATAATATATAATAGTATCTATATAATAATGTACTATACGAAATATTACTATATTCATATTATATAAAAATATATATATAAATTAAAAATATTTCTACTTTTTTAAATATAGTAGGGTCATAAAAACATGTTTTTATGTGATTTATATATCGTTTTTAAATGCAAATTTTTCATATATACTAAATTACATACGTAAATGATATTTTTATGGAATAAGATTTTTTTTTGTTTTTATGATATTTAACTATTTATACACTGCAATAGGGTCTTAATAGTAATACTTCTGTCATTAAAAATAAAATAAAAACATCTACGAAGACACAGAATAGCATACAGATAATCTTCTCATATCAAAGTACCTAAAGAGCTAAGTACACTATCAATTACACCAAATCTCAAAGCTGATATTACTCCAGCCTATGTAAAAACTAATACTGATAATATCACACCCTGCCTACAGAACAGAAACTTATTCCACCTCACAATATACTGAACTGATCAATGTATACAAAACCACCAACATACTATAACTAGACAACTCTGCGATCACATTATCATTATGGATAATTGTCATTCTTTTAACAATCCTGATTGGATACAATATCTGGTAAGGTTGTGTGTAAATACAATACCTTACTTAACACACACAGACACACACACACATACACACATTCACACACACATACAGACACACACACACACACACATATACACGTGTGATATGCTAACAGTTCTCTCAGATTTCAAAGCGTCTACAAACTCCTGGTAGTCGAGGGTTCCGTTGCCGTCGACATCGAATACATTGAACACAGCATTCAGCTCCGTCTTGTTCGAAGGGAACTCTGTTTAAACAAAAGGGTAGCTTCATTAATATAGGAGCTAGACTATTATAT
The DNA here is from genome assembly GCA_964019155.1 of Osedax fenrisi. Taxonomy (NCBI): domain Eukaryota; kingdom Metazoa; phylum Annelida; class Polychaeta; order Sabellida; family Siboglinidae; genus Osedax; species Osedax fenrisi. The sequence goes on from OZ025242.1 coordinate 56,620,529, forward strand.
GGTATTATATACTTCACTATTATATGGTATTTAGTATATTATATATATATATATATATATATATAATAATAATATTTATTAGAAGAATATTTTGTTGTTGTTAATTTACAATTATATTTATATAATTTGTTCTCCTAAAGGATAAAATATACTATATATAATATAATATAATGCAATATTAGCAATGATAGCAAACGTAGCAAGCATTATTTCTAAATATAGTGAATAAATATATAGATATTCTATAACAATTATATAATTATATGTATATAAATATATATATATATATATATATGATTATATTCACTAGGGCACATTAAAATAAAATTATATTTAACCAATCAATATAACTATATTATAATTCCTTAAAGCAAGACAAATATAAGATATCTTGTGTGTTTGGTGAATAATCACAATGTCTGGCTGTAACTCAGATGGACATGTGACGTTGCATGTGACTAACTCGAAGTGAGCATTCCGTTAACAAACTCGCTGCGATTCAGAGCTCCATCCCCGTCCTTGTCTTGCTGCCTGAAGAAGTCGGTGATGCGCAGCTTCTTAGCTCTGATCCACGCAACATATCTGTCCCTCCAATGCGTGAAGTCAAAGTTTGCACAACTCTCCAACTGTAATCCAACACAATGATACACAAATAATAGAATGTATTAGAATAATTACACTATGTTCTTAAGAATAATACAATTTTACATTATTACATTTTGTAATCTAAAACTATGCATAGTTTCTCATCAATTATTGGATACATACTTATGTATGATATTGATAACATAAAATAATACTTTAGTAAGCGTATATTATACGCGAAGGTTTGATGATATATACCTCTAGCAAATGATCTAGACCATCTTGAAGTCTTTTCTTGCGCTCGGAAGACATTTTCCATACTGCTCTCCATCTGTATATTATAAGTCACATGTTACGTTCACCACTGACACTAGAACACACACACACACACACACACACATACACAGAGGAGAGAGAAGCACTTACCTAGCAAGTAAGGAGTTCACTCGAGGTGAATGTGATGAACTGGATTCATTGAGCTTCCACATGCTACGTAGGAGTAGATAGTTAATTAAAGTAATGTGATATTGACACAATGTATACGAGAGAGATGCTAAATATAACATTCAATAACTAGACATCGATTAAGAATGAGAAACAAACCTGCCACGTAAATATCTGGAAGTGTCAGTTGGTGATTTAGTGACGGATTCTATTTCTTTGTTGCGAGATATTAAATCATCGTGGAATTCCTGATTAATTTATTATGTTTAATAAAACTTTATTATTCTAAGTATATATGATTCGCAGTATTTGTCATTCAATAATATTTGAATCTAGTCAAATATAAAAGCAATTTCAATACAATGCTTCAAAATGCCTCAAAATAGAATTACACATACAAATATTACCTACCGTTATATATCCTGTATTAATAATTCCGATTAATATAATATATATTCAAATGTATAGATATTTATATTATTTGGTTTAATATAAATCAGCGAATATATTTACAATTAACTTAGTTTTAAAGTTTAAAAAAAGTAATAAATAACAAATACAATTGTTACATAACAAACAAACAGGTTACATACAGTGTATAGCATACCATGTGTTCGTGAAGGAGAGATTCCACGATAGTAAGGTCATCGGGGATGGCGTCTCGCATCTTAGTGGAGAGGAGGGCGTGAGATTCAGTCAACCATGACAACAGTTCATCCATGCGTTCGCTGTTACCGCGAGACATATCCAAAGCCTCGTTGAGACGCTGCGATCTTTGACCCGCCTTGTGTAGAGCCTGTGTAACGAGTGCGTAGGTAGGTGATAACATAACCATCTAGTGGTATTACGCGAGACTACCTTCTCCCATCGTTTCTGCGTCATCGTCAGGTAATACTTGACGAAGCGGAGCGCATTCGGGTGGCAGTTTAGCAGAATCTCATCGGAGAGGTATTTTATGTTTTCAATGTTTTGTCTTTTTGATTCTAGTTCGTCATGAAGTCTCTGAATTATTGAAATGTGTCGGGTATCATACATGTCATATAGTTTCAAGTATCACATATTACATTAATCATAGAATAGATATACTTCACAAACCTCGTGTTCTTCTATTCTAGCCAATATTCCTTGTTCATCTTCGGGTAGAGCCTTAGATTTCAGTTGATTTTCAATGAAAGGTAACCATTCTCTGATCAGCTGCACCGCCACATTGAATTCTTCAGCCTTTATAACGTCATCGAATTATTTACTTGAATTTTAAATTTATAGAAAATAAAATAAATAAACAATTACTTTTATAGAACGGCGCCCACTTATGCCACTAACTAATCTGTTGGCTTCAATCAGACTGCTTTGTCTAATCACCGCCGATTGGTTAACTTTCTCCCAGACGCTGGACAGTTCATCAAGTTGAGTAGCCACCGAAGGGTCAGAGGTCAACGATGCCTTCATGGTTTCGACGGTCTGCTGTCGACTGACGAGCTCTTGAGAGAATGCCTTGTGCTGTTCCATCAGTATGGTAACGGTGTCAAGGTCACCGAGAACGGGTTGGTCTTCACCCAGGTAGGTCTCAGCGCGCGACAACCACTCCAGAAGAGAGCCGAGAGCATCCGAGATACGACCCGAAGACAGCAGCACTTCGTCCAGTTTGTTCTGTCTACGAGGTTATCATATTATCATAGATATATAGGTATCATATATATTGATATAGATTGTATAGATATTGTATATATTGATATAGATATTATATATATATAATAATAATAATATTTATTAGAAGAATTGTAGTTTTTTTTTTGTTAGTTTTCTAGTTTATAGTTATATAATTATTCCTTGGACTTCAAAATAATATATTATATATTCTGTTGTTATCGCCCATTAAATATAGACAATATGAGCATGAGATGGTGAGAGGTGAACTTTTGAGCTACGATGCTCCTTAGAGTGTTCCATTTCAGCTTCAAGGCTTCAGTCATGGTGACAAGCTCTGTTTGTTCAGGATCGGTGGGAATGCAGCGATCCTTTAGTGAACGACCCAGACGCATCGTGGAGTAGAAGGCAGGGTGTCTTAAGTTTAACTCCTCTTGAAAGTGCTAGGGATCAAGTAGTAGTAGTAATAGGAGTAGGAGGAGTAGGAGTAGTAGGAGGAGGGGGGGAGGACAATTAAATAATAGAAATAGGAGTTAATAACACGCATGTTATGATGGTAGCGTTGGTGTTGGTGGTGGTAATGATGATAGTGGTATTGGTGGTGGTAATGATGGTAGTGGTATTGGTGGTGGTAATGATGGTAGTGGTATTGGTGGTGGTAATGATGATAGTGGTATTGGTGGTGGTAATGATGGTAGTGGTATTGGTGGTGGTAATGATGGTAGTGGTATTGGTGGTGGTAATGATGGTAGTGGTATTGGTGGTGGTAATGATGGTAGTGGTATTGGTGGTGGTAATGATGATAGTGGTATTGGTGGTGGTAATGATGATAGTGGTATTGGTAATTACCTGTAATTCATCAAGGTCGTGTTTGTTGCCGTTTCCTTTAGCTTTCAGCCGTGATTCACCATCATCTAACCAATCGCATAGATCGTGCCAAGCATCGTCAAACTTCTTGTCTTCCCTATAGGCAACCTTTAACTGACGACCTAGTGTATGTAGTAAGATAGATTATAATGACTCATTGCATGCTGAATGCTGTTGTTTGTCTCACCTTTCTCTTCTACTATTCTCCTCAGTTTTCTCCACCTTAGTTTGGTGGACACGAGCAGATTCTTAATGTAGACAATGTCCGAACGTTGACCAAAGTATCGCAGATAGACTCCTGCGTTAGTCATGGTAACTACGTGTTCATTGTGGTAGTCAATCTCATTCTGGTAGTCCTAAAGGGGGGAGAACGGGTGTAAGGAGGGGGAGACAGGTGTAAGGGGGAGACAGGTGTAAAGGGGAGAACAGGTGTAATGGGGCGCGTTCGTAATCGTGGTGATGTCTACTAACTGAATGTTCATTGATTTGTTTCAATACAGTTTCTACAATCTTTGAAGGGTATTTGAACTTCTTGAGGTCGTGACTTGTTTGAACTATCCATTCGTTATGTTCCTTCAGCGACTTGTGGAAGTCTAACACGTTGCTCATGTGTTCGCAGTTAGATTTCTGTGCAAGAGAGGATTAAGATGTTTTTAAAAAAGGCGCAAATATTTTTAATTATATAAATTTTAATTTCTAGAATGTAAAATAGGAAAAATTTAAAGACAAATTTCCAAAATTTATAAATATTCTCATTTATTACATGGATTACTAATATAGGTAGGAACCTTTTTCTTTTCGAGTTTCAACTTCGTATCATCGAGTTTCTGTTTGAGACTGTGAAGGTCATCGGTTAGTTTAACTATGTCTTCAGGCTTACTACGGGACAAACAATACTCTCCATCTCTCAACAACTGATTGATATTATCCTGGTGGGCCTCAAATTCCTTGTATGTGTTCTGTAAGGTGGTGATTCATTAGTAATAGCAATGAGTCACATGCACATTAACTCATACATCTGTATAGAGTTGAAGATAGTAACCATGAACTTATCAAACTGAAGTTGTGTAGTCTCTTCTCTAGCTCCCATAGGGGGCGCTGTACGTACATCTATACGTATTCGGTCTAGCCATGTGATCTCATCTTCAATGCAACCGAAATAGCATTTCACCTGTAATGCAAGTAGATATAGAGGAAGAGGAAGAGGAGGGGGAGGTGGGGGAGGAGGAGGTAGGGGATGAGGAGGAGGAGGAGGAGGAGGAAGAGGAAGAAGAGGAGGAAGAGGAAGAGGAGGATGAGGAGGAGGATGAGGAGGAGGTGGAGGTAGAGGTAGTAGATGAGGTAGATGTAAGGATGCGAACTTCTTTCAATGTATCACGAAGCCTCAAGCGCTGATCTTTCACCATGACCTTGACACTATCGTATTCAGCCAACATAACGTCCCTCTTCTGTAAGAGGGAGCTGTCTTCTGCTTCATCTAGAGAGTCTACAGCTGTGCTGATGCCATCTATTGTTTGCTGTCGATGTTGAAATAATGAAATAATGAAATATTATCATCATTCTTGCGATATATAACTTATTATTATAAACAAAGATTCTAGAATAAAGTCATTCGATGTATATAGGATTCTAGAATAATTAACTTGAATCGCCTATAAATAAGGTAGATAACCATGCTTACCTGTTTACTCAATAGGGCAGTATTGATACTCTCTACATTAGTGAGGTGTATCTCCACAAACTTGGGGTCTCCGTATATCTCCACATCCACCTCGAGTGACACCTTATCGAGGTATGCCAACATGTCACTCAAAGCCATGTCGATTTCTCCCAATGTAACTAGACCATGGTTCAGTAGTTTCTATTTATAGAATAGTGTATTCATTAGTCTAAATAGTCATTATCACTGTTGTTATCACTGTTGTCATGACGACAAGTAAACCTCGCGAAGAGTTATCGCTTCACTGAGTTTCGTGCATCTGTCGGTGATTTCATCAACTTGAGGCGTTAAAGACTCGCCATTAAGCGGAGAGAGGTGCTTCAAGTCTACTGCGTTACGTTTCAGTGTTTGTATGTCGCCGAAATGAATATCAGCGTCCACTTTTAAAACCTTCAGTTGTTATGGTTACGATTATTATGTCATCGTTATAAATATATCACAATCATCTCATTAGTAATATTATATAATACCATTAGATAGTAATATAAAAATGCATAGTTAGTATTCGATATCGTATTTCACATATAATACAGGATCGCGATGTAATCAACAAACAGAGGTGTGGGGTCACGAACCTTCAACTCTTCGAGCTGAACTTTAAGAGATCTATGATCGGTGGCCACGGCTGCGAAACCTCCTAGCTTCTGTTCACAAGCCGGCAGCCATACAGCTATATTCTGTAGCGCGAGGTCGTACTGAGATGCCTTGTTGTGAGCAGCGGTCAGCAGTTCTTGTCTCTCGTGAGCCGATTCGTCGACGACTTCAAAGGTCGTGTAGAGGTCGTGCAGGCACTTCTGTACTTCGAGGTGGGCGTGTTCGTTAGCGCACACCTCGTCCAGAGTTTGACCGTCTGTAGCACATCTGGACATGGCGACACCCTCATTGGACAGGTTCGTCAGCTCTACTTGGATAGCCTGCGATGCAAGGGAGTAGGAATCAGTACGTTAGTGTGTGTGTATAGAAAGAAGGTGCATGTAGAATACATGATTACCTATATGAGATAATTTGATAAGTTAATATACAGTGCATTCTAGTCCCTATCTATAAGACATACAAATTAGTTTGATAACCTCTTTGATAGCCTATATGACATTTTATATATTTCTAATGTAAATTTATAAATTAATATATTCATAAATATATAAAATAAATAATCAGTATGAATTTATAATAAACATTAATGTAAATGGTAATAATATTAAATAAAACTTATATATAAAATGAACACTATAAAAACTAATGTATGTATACATATATATAAATAACTAAATAACACACTTTAAATACTAACTATAAATAAATGTAAATGCAAATGCAAATAATAATGTAAATTGTAAAATGTACATACAAAATATAAATTGTAAAGTGACGGATAAAGAATTATAGCATCTGCTTTAAGATATTTAATTGGCTCCGAAGATCACCTGACATACTAATTATCCCTATTATTATATAAAATTTATGATGATATAAACACATGTTTTTAGATTTTAGGAATCAGAAATATATAAGTCATAACAAATTATAAATTAAATTATTTATACCAATTAGGCTAGTATAAAATAAATAATTTATTTAAGAATGGGGTGTCATAAAATATGATTTATATGGTGTTTCTATATAAATTCCATTTTAATTCTTTGAATTTCCATTTCTATTTGATATATTGCAATAAATATTTACAATTATTGATATTTTTAAAAATCAAGTTACTACACCTATTAATAAGCGCATCTAATCGTAACTAGTTACTGGTAGTAGTGGTGGTGGTGGTAGTGGTAGTAGTAGTGGTGGTGGTAGTGGTGGCGGTAGTGGTGGCGGTGGTAGTAGTAGTAGTAGTAGTAGTAGTAGTAGTAGTAGTGGTGGTGGTAGTGGTGGCGGTGGTAGTAGTAGTAGTAGTAGTAGTAGTAGTAGTAGTAGTAGTAGTAGTAGTAGTAGTAGTGGTGGTGGTGGTAGTAGTAGTGGTGGTGGTAGTGGTGGCGGTGGTAGTAGTAGTAGTAGTAGTAGTAGTAGTAGTAGTAGTAGTAGTAGTAGTGGTGATGGTAGTAGTAGTGGTGGTGGTAGTGGTGGCAGTGGTAGTAGTAGTAGTAGTAGTAGTAGTAGTAGTAGTGGTGGTGGTAGTAGTAGTGGTGGTGGTAGTGGTGGCGGTGGTAGTAGTAGTAGTAGTAGTAGTAGTAGTAGTAGTAGTAGTAGTGGTGGTGGTAGTAGTAGTGGTGGTGGTAGTGGTGGCGGTGGTAGTAGTGGTGGTAGTAGTAGTAGTAGTAGTAGTAGTAGTAGTAGTAGTAGTAGTAGTAGTAGTAGTAGTAGTCGTAGTAGTAGTAGTAGTAGTAGTAGTGGTGGTGGTAGTGGTGGCGGTGGTAGCATACAAACATCGAGTTCACGTAGTTGTTCGTTGATAGTGGCCACATCAATAGCGGGAGAATCCTGTGATCCGAGGTTATCCTGTACAGCTTGCAGGGTTCGCATGACGTCAGAATAACTCGTCTGAAAGCGTTCCGCAGCCACGGTCGTACGAGAGAGAAGGTCGCGCTTATCTTCAGCAGTGTGAGTGACCTCCAGGTGCAGGGCTTCGAGTTCTGTCATACGCACACCTAACTCGTCACCTGCGTGTCACAGTATACTTCTAGAGTCATTGCGTCGTGTAGTGATTGCACGTTTGAATATAAGAACTAGTTTCAGATATATAGATAGTAATTAGAAATAGAGGGATAAGATTACATAGGAAATGGATAATGTATAGATAAGGAATAGATGGGGGGGAGAATAGATAGTAATGATTTAGACGTACATTCATCTTTATTATCATCTGTTTGATGTTTAAGTTCCTCGTTGACGATGTCTCTAGTGGTAATCATGGTCTCCTTGTGTCGCAGTACGTCATTGATGATCACCTACAACAACACAGGTGAACATCACATAGGATGAGGAGAAGGAGGAAGAGGAGGAGGAGGAGGAGGAGGCGGGTGATTGGTACAAACCTCTAGTTCGTCAGAATGATCGCAAAGGGTCTCGCAGTTAGCTGCCAGGGGATCAGAGAGGTACAACTGATCGCTTAGGTAATGTAGGTCATCAGTCAGACGGTCTATATTCTCATTCAGCTGTACAGGGGGGTTAGGGAGGGTATAGATAGGTACAGGGGGGGGGGTTAGGGAGGGTATAGGGAGGGTATAGGTAGGTATATGGATGGGTAGGTAGGTAGGCTAACATTAGTAGAGATCTGACTAATAGGGGGTATAGGGAGGGTATAGGTAGGTACAGGGAGGGTATAGGGAGGGTATAGGTAGGTACAGGGGGGGTAGAGAGGTAGGCTAACCTCAGTGGAGATCTGACTAATAGCAGTCTCTAGAGATGATAACTTATCAGTGATACGTTCTTGTACGTCTGCATATCTTATTGAAATGTCATCCGCGTATTCCTATATGGTATGTGTATATACTATAACTGATATTGATACTGTAACATATATTGATACTATAACAGATATTGATACTATAACAGATATAAATACTATAACAGATATAGATACTATAACATATATAGATACTATAACAGATATTGATACTGTAAGAGAGATAGATAAGTAAATAATGCTAGAGTAAGATAAATATTATGAATATCACGAGATTCTAAAATAAAACAAATATAAGTTCAGCTTTATTTGTATTATAGTTTATATATAAAGTGCATTATAATACAGCTATTAATAACGTAAATATGTGAGGATATTGTAGATAATAAAAAGCATTATTTGTCTAACATAGTAGTAGGTAGTTGGAATAAGGAAGAGCTGCTAGGGTGATAGAAGCTGAGGTTAATTACTTTGATGTCGGAAGCATCTTCATCTGTACAAAGGTCCATTAAATCCCCGGTCGATGATTGAAGGTCGCTGATCAACGGTTTGTGTTCACGTATGATCCGGTTAGTCGACTGAGGAGTAATAGGTCAAGGTCAAGTTGGTGTGTAATGATAATGTGAGCTAGTACTAGCTCAAAGTCGTGTGTAATGATAGCGAGGGCTAGCACTAGGGGGGTACTAGGGAGGTACTAGGGAGGTACTAGGGGGGTACTAGGGGAGTACTAGGGGGGTACTAGGGGGGTACTAGGGAGGTACTAGGGAGGTACTAGGGGGGTACTAGGGGGGTACTAGGGGGGTATTAGGTGGTTACTAGGGGGGTACTAGGGGGGTACTAGGGGGGTATTAGGTGGTTACTATGGGGGTACTAGGGAGGTACTAGGGGGGTACTAGGGGGGTACTAGGGGGGTACTAGGGGGGTACTAGAGGGGGTACTAGGGGGGTACTAGGGGGGTACTAGGGGGGTACTAGGGGGGTACTAGGGGGGTACTAGGGGGGTACTAGGGGGGTACTAGGGGGGTACTAGGGGGGTACTAGGAGGGTACTAGGAGGGTACTAGGGGGGTACTAGGGGGGTACTAGGGGGTACTAGGGGGTTACTAGTGGGGTACTAGGGTAGTGGAAACCTTTCCGCTGTCTAGAAGTTTACGGATATCTTCAGGACTGGAGTCCTGAGGCAGATCTAGCGTGCTTATCTCAGACTCCATCTCTGATAGCCAATTGTTCAGGTTTATCCTCGACTCACTGAAACGTGTTGAGGGGGTTAAGGGCATATCAATGACACTCATACAATTACATGTTAATAGATAGAAAATACAAAGCAACATTCAAAGATATGTCTATACAACTATTCAAAGGATACTATACAAAAGAGATATATATATATACTGCTACAAATGAATGGAATAATATTTATAATATATAGTATTATTTTCATATATAAATATAGACACATTACTATAATTATATTACTATATGAATTGTCTTTTAGCATTTATTTATAATTTATAAATATAATATTTATAAATAAACCAACTTTTATTTATACCTATGTTATCTAAATATAGCAACTCACATTAGTATACTAACCCTGATAGGAGAATAACTATACTAATATTCTCTATGAAAATGTTATTATGCAAACACTTAGTGACAAATAATTATTCCACATTAAGGTATTATTTAATCTTAAGTTTTAATAATACATATTATGATAACATAGTAATATAGTAATTAAACAGTAATGAGTTTATGTATCTATCTAATTAAAAGTAGTATAAAACTAATATATATATGCTAATAATATTTGATACAAATACAATTTTCAATATATAAGTTATAAAATATTATATACCAGGAAGGATAGGATATCTGCTAATGCATATTTAGTGAAACTTTTATTATCCACTTGAGTGATTTTATCATAATGCTTCATGGTTCAGGAGTACATTTTTGAATTTGATACAAAAATCAATACAAAAACTCATTTTTAAATCAATGATTTCAATATGATTATATTTAATTCATTATATTATTTGGAATGGCGATATAAATAATATAAAAAATATCGTTCAATTCTAACCAAATTTATAAATAAATTTGTATTTAAAAAAAAATATTTATATAAATATACAATTTAAAATATAAATGCATTTTTATTTGATAGATAAATAAATATTCTTCATATATCTTTGATTACAAGATTTAAATCATTAAAATATAATTAAATATACAACTAAAAGTATATAGCTTGAATTAGAACAAGTAACCATTGCAGATATAGCGAGCGGATGTCCTGTCCTAGTTACCAGTTAGGAATGTAGATTAAAAAATAAATTTAAACATTAAATCCTTAATTTTATTATAGGGTTTCATAATTTATGACTCATAAAATATGTTTTTATAGTATTTATAGATAGATTTCATTGATCATTTTTTGACAGATATTAATTAACAATAATTATAAAGTAATATTATTAAATATATATTGTTTTTAAATATTTATTTAATTTGTGCATATTTTAAATCTGTGATAAGCACTTAATTCCATGTGTATGAATTCACTATACACGCATATATTATGGTTAATTTACTGCATATAATTGTTAATTTCACATATCTATAAATAGATTGATATGTGTACATAAATCTCAACATACATAAATAGGATTGTATGTATATGAAACAAATTAAATAAACAAAGAAATAATAACAATAAAGCAGCAGAGGTAACAAAAGTTTGTATTTATGTGAGGTAAGTTAGCCTGGATAGGGTAATATCACTGCTATATTATTCATTCTACACACACACACTCACACACACCAGTACACATACACACATACAGGATACCAACGTAATATGCATCATAAGAGGACATGCTTCCTCTAGAAGGACGAGCCTCTCCTTGCTCAGCCGACACACTAGATCAGCCTGATTACGTATGGTAGACAGTTTATCAGAGATATTGTCAGCCTCAATGTTGGTGGTCTCTCTCAGCACCCGGTTCACCTTGTCTATTGTGGCGTTGACCGTCGCTTGTTTAGACTCGAGATCGGTGTGGAACTTCTGTGTGTGGGCGAGAGGGGGGGGAGGTGTCAATATGTCAGTCGGTGTGACAGCGTAGTCGTATGACGGCGAACCTTATGATCGTTGATTTGATCGTTTATGATCTTTGGATCGGTGCTGATTGGTTCAGCCATGTTTACTTCATTCTCAGCTTTATCCAGGTATTTCAGTAAGTCGTCAATTTCTTTCAAAGCCTAAAACATAATATAATCGTGTTAGTGTTCTTTAGTAATAGATGTTATACAATCTGTGGATGGTAAATAATCGAATCATATGAAATAAATTATAGTTTAATTATCTCTAGGATCATTGGAGATTACAATAATAGTAGTGGAATGATTATGGTGGTGCTATAGGAATAACGGTGCCCGCAGTACTGGTGCTGGCCCCATATCTACCAGTGGAGTTAACTGTAGTGGTGCAACCCCCCCAGAGCCCCATAACTACACACGGTACTAACATTGAATGAGATGGTCTGTACGAGTAGCTCGCTGAACTCGTGCCACTTGGCATGCACCCCGCTGACCATCGCACTGACCGCGTCCTTGTCGCTAGTGTCGTGCTCGTTGAGTAGCGCCGTACATTGGTCCACTAATGAGTCGACGTCCATCTGTCTTTGCTGTTTAGCGGAGTACAGAGATTCCACGCGTTCCCTCGCTATGCTGGTGGTGGCGGTAGCGTCTCTTTTTAGCGTTCGACTCGAGTTCGTGATCCATGTGTCTAGTTCCGATGTCTATTGTCGTTGGTGGTATTGTTAGTGGTATTGTTGAGGTAAGGCCGTATGAATATTCGCGGTTAATAATAAGCGGAGAGGTAGCAATGTCTGCAAGTGTGGCTGCCTCAGTGATTTAGTTCTGGTATCGGTTCTAGTATCGGTGCTAGTAGTAGTAGTAATAGTAGTAGTAGTAGTAGTAGAAGTTATAGTAGTAATATATGACTCATATAATATGAGTATGAATATATATTATTAGATGTAGTATAGCGTGATTGGTAGGTACATAGTGACACATGTTATTATATAATCAATGTACATGTCCTTGTACAATAACATAAGGACAGTATGTGTCCAATGTCTAATCGATTGAAAACTAACGCTATGCTATATTTGATAATTTAGTTATATTATGTATATCACTACATACATATAAAATTAATACACACATAATACATAAATAGATATATATATATATGTTGTATAAAGAATAAGTTTACAATATACATACAATATACATATATAGTATACATATAATACAAGATATATCAATAGAATACACAGTTATAAGCATATCAGTAGAAGCACATTGATCAAATGCAATTAATAACTTTTGACATCAGTAATATGTATATGCATATTACTTTCTGTTATTCAGCATATATTCACTATGAATGACCAAACACATTATATAGTATACTTTCATATCTATGAGCTGATTCATTATATGTATAATTATATACTGATTATGATCAGTGATATTAATATGTATATATTTATTTAATTAACTATTATTAACGCTAAATAATCAATAATTTACCTATTATTAGTACTAAATATTCAATAAGTTAACATATATTAGTACTAAATAATTAATGAGTTAACCAATAATAGTACTACATAATCAATAACCATTAAGTGTACATTGTTTAACTTTTCAGTGATCACTTTAAACAAATCCTCTTTGTCGTTCACTCTTATCAGTATCTCATCGTATGCCTCGGTTAGAAGTTGTAGCTAATTAGTGGTGGGCGTGTTCGTTAATAAAGGGGGCGTGTACAACAATAAAGGGGGCGTGTCTAGTGGTAAAGGGGCGTATCAATAACCTGTTCGCCATCAGGGTATTGTTCTACATCGTCGTGGAAGGTGTCGATTTCATCTTTTCGAGCGTAGATATCGTTGACCAATAGGGTGTGATCGCGACACTGGTCAGCCAAGGTGACCTTGCTCAGGGAGGGCAGCTGACAGGTGTCGAGGTGTGAGGTGACAGCCTCGACCCACTCGCAGAGAGTTATCACGGAAGTCTCGGCGTCTTGACATCTCAATTCCTCAGCCTTCAATTCTGTAACCAATGGCAACATGTTCTTTGTACAATCATACTTTAATGATGTATATGATGATAGCTTAATGTGCTTAGTTTTATATTTAGTAATATCCTTATGAGGCAATATTTATAAATACTTTATTGGATTTCAACCTATTTAAAGCATGTTAACTCTATCATAGTAAACAATCGCATTAGGTAACATGAATATACATTATTATTGATTATTTCATTAAACATAGAAAATGGTTATACTTATATACACAAGTTTATTGTATATTTATTGCTCATTTATCTTCTGCTAATTAATAAGTTTTTACATCTCAGTTGATTACTTTGAAGTATTATTTTATATCCAAACAATTATAAATTCATATACATGAATACTTTGATATAAATATATATTAGTTGATAGATATAGATATTAGTTAATATTTTATAATTGATAATTTCATACTATTATTATAGTATTGCATAATATACTATATTACATTTTTTGCTTACTTTTCTATATTATTCTTTTAATAAATATAATTTATTATACGCCTCTTCTACATTTAGTAAATACTACTATGTAGTAAACATTCCATAATTCACTTAGCAGTTTACTATACAGAGTATTCACTGTATATATTATAGTAATTGCATACTTATATACTGTGATCTTTCTTAACATAACATTCAATAGGTAAACTTCACGTATGTATCCTAGCCTACCCCTATACCTACACCTATACCTACACCTACACCTATACCTACACCTACACCTACACCTACACCTACACCTACACCTACACCTATACCTACACCTATACCTACACCTACACCTATACCTACACCTATACCTACACCTATACCTACACCTACACCCACACATACAGCTACACCTACACCTACCTTTAACTCTATGAGAGGCCTGCACCCGTAGAGTTGAGAAGTCGTCCACAAGTTGCTTAGCCTGATCAGAGATATAGTGAGCTTTCCTAGTGTCCCCACAGCCTAACGAATCCAAGGCTTTCATCAGCTCTGAACATGTCACTGAGAGACTGTCAACTAACTTGCTCTGTTCGTTCAGCTGTGACGTTCAAGTGTATTGTTACGTGTTATTCATATGAAAAGCAATGAGAATACAGGAGTACATAATTAGTATGATAATAACATACTAAACAAAGCCTAACTAAAAGCTGAATAACCAAGTAACACTGAACTCTCAATTAACATATGAATTGTAATACTTTAATATGTATTATATGATTCAATGTTATTGAAACTTAACATTAATTAACTTAAAATAAACACATTCTATTATAACTATATATATATATATATATATATATATATATATACCTACACCTGCACCTACACCTATATATATATATATATATATATATACATCTACACCTGTATATATATATATATCTTATATCTTAAGCAATCTTTTATATTCTTATATATTTTACACCAGATAGATATCTATTTCTATTCAATAAACTTTTTACATGTATTGTTATTTTAAACCCCTCAATATATATCCTGAATATATATACATACTCATACACATACTATCAAACACAAATACACATACACACACACATATATATATATACACACACACACCCATATATATACATGCACATGATGACCCACCTTATTGGAGAGAAGTTGAGAAGATTGCACATCGCTGACCAGTAGGGTGTCAAGGTCATTAAGACCAGTGGACAGAAGACCTCTGACCCTGGTGAACTCGCTGTTTAGTTCGGCGCTTCGTACTAGTAGTGACATCTTCTCGGTGCAGTGTGTTATGAAAGTCTATAGAAGGGGGAGGTCAAGGTTAGCGCGATGTGGAGGAGGAGGAGGAGGAGGAGGAGGAGGAGGTATGACCTTCAATTGTCCGTGAAGATTATCCGTGGAGAGGTCGGTGGTGATTGCCTCGTTCACCGGGCGAATCTGTTCACAATCAGGAAGAGTGGATCTGTACTCTTGTGTAGAGGTCAGCAAAGACTACGATGAAGAGGTCAACAGTTAGTCACAGGGGAGGGGGAGGGGCTTAGCTAATACGCAACTTGAAGTCACTAAAGATATTCCAGCATAATAAAGGCGGAGTGGTAATGGCATAAACACACAGTGGCTATGACTGTGTGTGTGTTTGTGTGTGTGTGTGTGTGTGTGTGTGTGTGTCAGAGTGTACTACTAGTATATACAAACAGCGGTTGCCTAGGTATCCATTACAGTGATGACATGCAGGTGTAGTGGTAGTAGTGTAGGCGACAAGTTATATAAGTGTATGCACGTCCATGTGTGTGTGTGTGTGTGTGAGAGGGGGGTGGCCATTGAACTGGAGAGAGAGGCACGCGCTGTCAACACTGGTTCCACGCTAATGTGGGGTTCAATGCCCACTGAAGCGTAACTAGATATACGTGCTGGCACTTATGTGTGTGTGTGTGTGCGCGTGTGTAATCAATAGAGTGAATCAGAGAGAGAGAGAGTGAGAGAGTGAGAGAGTGTGGCATTACAAAGAAGACTATTTAAGAGCCCCAGTCAGTAGTAGAGAGGCATTGATTTTAATAAGCCCAAGTAGTTAGTGGTAGGCAGTGGTGTGTTTGTTTTATTGTTTATGTGTGTTGGGGTAGTAGTCTATTAGAGGCAATTACTGTACAGTGAACAGTGGCTTGCATGTGATTAGTATTCAGTACTGATTGCATAGCTTCCATTGTTTAAAGCTACGGCGCTAGTGTTACATGATAACATGGGTGGCATGATGAATCACTACATCGACATGTTTACACGAGTAATGAGTCATGAGTAATGGTTAGTCAGGGTGAGTCAGAGTAAGTCACCTCGAGTTTGTCTACAATACAGTCCATAAACTATACGCTTGGTTACCTCTGATGATGCAATACCTATGACGCAATACTTATCGATATAAAGAAAGTGGATAAGCAATTGACGCACGCAATGCATGTAAAAGGTAGATACGTGAATGACACTTTTATCGATAAATTAACAAAATGGTATCAGTGATTTTGATTGGATATTAGTCGTATTATATATGTCAAATATTAAAACAGTAGGCTTTTCGTCGAAATAGATTAAAGTGACTTATATCTATATCAATGGATTTAGATTATAAATATCAATAAAATAGTATGATATCTTCAATTTAAATACACAAAATTACGAGGAATGTTGATATGATGTATTATAAATATATAATTTTATTTTTAGTATAGATAGTACATTAAAATTGGTAGTAATTATCAATATATATATAAATAAAAAGTAGTGGGCCAGATAGTGGGTTTCGACTGCAGCGCCCGTAGCGGATAGTGCCATACACTACATTCAATTGCTTATCCACTTTCTTTATACCTATGACGCAATAATGATGACGTAATACTCACTGTTTCCTGTTCGTTAATGGAGACAATACGTTCAGTTAACTTAATGATGTTATCTTCTTTATCATGTGCAGCTTCTATCAATGTCTAAAGTAGAGTATAGTGATTATTAATAACTATGTAAACATATTCTACTATATATACTACTATATTCTACTATATTCAATTATATATACTACTATATTTTAATATATGCCACAAAGGACAGGACGCATATTTTGTGAAACTTTTATTTTCCGCTAGATTAATATTATCTTATTGTATTATCCACGAGTACATATTTGAATTTGATAATTTAATCTGGTTTTTAAATTAATGATTTCAACATGATTATATTAAAACTGTAATATAATGTATACACATTATATTAATTAGAATGTTGTGGTAAATAATATATACAAATATTATTCAATTCAAACCAAATTTATAAATAAATGTTTACTTTTAATAAAAATATTGATATAGAAATACAAATTTAAAAAAATGAATGCATAACAAATGAATCAAATTTCTTGTTTTATGAAATATCTCAGTCTATCTTTGAAATTCCCTTAACATATAATTAAATATACCATTGAAAAGTATCTATTTCATGAGTACAACTATTTACCATTTCAGAAGATAACAATCAGATGTCCTTAATGCGACTGTTATATATACAAATAACACATTTATATATTAATATATATTAACATAATAATATATATTTAAATACTAAACTATTTTTATATACCATATACTATTGATAAACTCTATATGACGTGATAGTAATATACATACCATAGATGGACTCAAATACGTATTTTTATTTACACTGATTTGGTATATTTATATTTGTATGATTAATCAAGGATGTATTTGTATTTGTATGATTAATCAATGATGTATTTATATTTTATTATCTTATTTGGTGTATCTGATTAAATAAAGCATTAAATACACTCAAAATATATTTAATTATTAATTGAATATAACCAATATTTTATAAAAACTTTTAATAAGGATAGTTAATTTATGAATATCAAGAGTTTTTTTAATATCTATATTTTATATAAGAAACATTATAGGTTTTAATAAAAATAATAATAATATTTAATAATTCTTAAATTTTTAAATTATAAAAATATATCTAAATAAAAACTATATAATACAGTATTTTGCTGTAAAAAGTAATATTGGAAGAGGTAATTTTATAAATATTTCAAACTTAATTTGTGATGACTTTAAACTATTGTTAAATAATTGTATAGTAATATTATTACTATATCTGTATAAGTACTACCTATATGTAGATATATTGTTATACTATCTATAGATATATTATTAGCATTTATCGATATAATAATATTCACTAACTATTTTTCATTGTTTAGATAGGTAAATATTAATACAATGTTATGTATTTTATTTGATATGATATGATGATTAACTTAATCTGGGATGATATATACAAGACCTCCTATAACCTCAGGCCAGAACACTGAATTAAGATGGCGTAGAATCAGGCCGATGATTTTAAAATAAACCCGCCTTTTTAATGTAAATAAACAAAATATTATACTAGATTATCATTTTTATGGATTAATATCGTGCATATCGCTATTTATTAATATATATACTTTGCTCATAGTTTGTAAATATTATATGCTCAAAAAATTATAAGTTAAAAACATTCAATATCAACGAAATAACGACTTTTATTATACTATTATTCTGAAATATTAATAAAATTAATTTATATTTTAAAAATATTTTAATAAATCATCACGTTTAAGTATTTAAATTAATGGTATAACTATTTATTAATATATATACTTTTATTAAGTTTATAAAGGTTATATTTAAATAAAAATAATAAGTTAAATATATACAATATCAATGAAATAACGTATTTTAATATACGATTATTCTGAAATATTAATAAAATTAATTTATAAATTATTAAAACTTTAAAAACAATATATATTAAATAAACTGCTTATATTTAATCATATCCTACATTTATATTTATTTACTTTCAATAAGTGACTAATTAAATACATTTTAATTATCTGAATAATACAATATATGTTATAACCGTGAGTATTATAAAATGTTGTTATGTCTTAGAGGCGCCATATTTATATTACTAATAAATATTATTTATTTGTTAGATCAACATAGGATACAACACCTATTACGTGTTACACTTTTATCACATACATGTACACATGTTTATATACATAGTAAGTAAGTTACATAATGTAACCTATATACATACAAGGATACATTAAACTATATAATAATTATGTTACATACATAATATAAATCCTAGGATATAAACTATACATATGTATTCAACAGCATTAATGCTATATGGTATATATATATATACCTATTACGAAATTGTATACATCATTATTTCTCTAGTGCATACGTTCCTTATAAAATAATTCAAATATAATATGCAATTAATTATGATACACATATAATATAAGTTTAGTATACATATATATATATATATATATATATATATATATATATATATATATATATATATATATATATATATATATATATATATTGGATTATATCGAAGTTAGCCATCGAGTTATTATTTAATGTAGAGGTGACTAAATATTTAAAGATAATTAAATAAAAACATTGATAATACTGATAACTAATTTATTGTATGCATGTTATGATGATAAACATTATAATAGTATGTATAGTATATAATAACTTGCTAATATATTATAATTTTACATTTCTTATTTTAACTTTTTTATATCTTTATGCCTACTTTATTTTAACCTTTCACTTTATTATAATAGTACGAACATTATATTTTAACTTTATTACATCTGTTCGGTTGCTTTATTTTAACCTTTAACTTTATTATAATAGTACGAACATTATATTTTAACTTTATTACATCTGTTCGGTTGCTTTATTTTAACCTTTAACTTTATTATAATAGTACGAACATTATATTTTAACTTCATTACATCTGTTCGGTTACTTTATTTTAACCTTTAACTTTATTATAATAGTACGAACATTATATTTTAACTTTATTACATCTGTTCGGTTGCTTTATTTTAACCTTAATTTTATTATAATAGTATGAACATTATATTTTAACTTTATTACATCTGTTCGGTTGCTTTATTTTAACCATTAACTTTATTATAATAGTACGAACATTATATTTTAACTTTATTTGGATTTTGAAAATACTGTAGTTTTAAAATAAATAACTATATTAGTCAATTTGCTAAAATATTATTACATACATTATGTAAAATTATGTTACCTCATAAATAAATTAAAAGTTACTGATTTAATTAGGAATTTATAATAGTTTAAACCCACTCTTAAAACATACACACCCATATATATATATAATATTATTTAATTATTCAGATAAATACATACTTAATTCTATATATTTGATATTATATTATAGTTATACCAGAATTTGTTGTGAGAATATGAAAAATGTCATTTATAAAAGTTATTCAACGTGTTATAAATAACATAATGTTAAACCTTTTTCATATTCTCATAATAATTCTGGTACAATATTCAAAGTATATTTTTATATATATATATATATCAAATATCATAATATCATATATTTAATAGATATTTTCTAAATGCAGAACATATATTGACTTAATACTTTTATATATATATATATATATATATATATATATATATATATATATTAATATATAGTTATATACTTAATTTAAATCCTTTTAAAATTATGATTTATTATAATTATTTTTTAATATTTTAATAACATTTATATTATAACGTAATTTTGTTTACAAATCATTGATCACCACGGAACTATTTTAAATAATGTTGGGGTTTTAGATTGTAGGATGCATTTATATATGTTTATTTCCTTACTATATGTGCAAAATAGCGTTAATACTTATAAATATTATATTGGAATAAATCTGTTAAAATAAATATTTTAAAAATAGGTCAAATGTAACCAATTATCATAGAGAAATACATTATTGACCAATCAGAATAGTGAAAATAATTTAAAATACTAAAATAAATCTGTTATTAAAGTCTATATTATTGCATTTTAACGATATATTGTATCATTATCTAATCATAATAATGATAATTGCTATTCATTAATTATATATAAATGTATATTAATATAAAAAATACGTATAAAAGAAGTAATAAATGAAGACAAAAACGGGCCTCTTTGTTTTAAAATTAATATTTTTTGTATTCAGTGTTCGGGCCTGAGGTTATAGGAGGTCTTGATATATAGCGAAGTAATTTGGGATGACTTTATGTAATGTTAAAATATGATTATGTATAGTAATAATAGTATTCATAAACTTGCATAGGTTGATATATGTTATCATGGTATATTTGTGTAATACATTTATTTTATATATACTAATATTATTAGATATACGAGATACATTAATATATACTATAACAATAACATATACTCAAATATTATAAAAGTATATCATACTTTTTAACATTTAGCATTATTATTATGTAGAGGTAATCTTACTTACACAAGTATTAGTCGTGGATCGTGTGGTATACCCTACAGTGTTATTCAACATGTAGACATAGGCTAATTGTATATTAAATTATATAATACCTTATGAAGGTAAATCACTGAATCCGATTACTATCACGTCATATATATTGTATTAATGTATATTATTGGCACATGTATCTTAATTGTTAAGGGCGGGTGCGCCTATTTTTTTTTTAATTACATTTTTTTTTTAAATGTAATATTAATATAAATTATGTAAGGTAAATTATGTTATAATAAATATGTCAACAAATTAGAATACAAAACGATTATTAATACAAAATACAAGTGTTTAAAAAAAGCACATAATGTAAAAAAATCAACTTTATTACAAAAATAATAATTACTAAATATTTCATAATTTTTTTAATTATCTTATAAAATTTTATATATTTTATATTATTGAATAATTGAAAAAGTATTATAAAATATCAAATATACTCTTCGATAATTCATGTATGGTGATACCTTATTATATAAATAAGTATTACTTTATTATGATTTATATAACTCTATCTCAATATGGAATTTACAATATATTTTATTTTAACTAATAATATATTATCCCAGGATCCCTAAGGATATTATCTATAATTATACTAAAACTATCTAAAAAATCAATTTCTTCAAGAAAGAATGTATTCATTATGCATAGAAAAATATAAAAATGTAGTTTGAATTAGGATTATTTATAATACTATAATATACTAATTTATTATTATACGAATCATTATAATTATTATTTTTTAAATTATTTTATAAAATTTTAGTTTCCAAATTATATTAATACTATTTACTAAATAGTATTTAGTACTCTATTATTATAATTTAGATATCATATATTAATATATCATTATATTTTATATAATATAATTTATATAATATATATGTATAATTTCATAATATATAAATTTAGTATCAACAAAAATATGAAATGGGACTCTGAATATCTTCAGGGAGCATATTAATAGTGTAATGAGTGTATTTATTTATTTGTATTTAAATGCAATTAAACTTGTAATTTTATTTAATATAAAATGATAATATAAATTAATATATGTAGAAACTCGAGAAATAAGAGATCTATTGTTAATTATAAATTATTAATAAATAGATAAAATAAATATTTGATTATACATAACTACTAAAACATATATATATCTTTTAAAATGTGTAATTAAATATTCTAGATTAATTTCATCATATGATATTGATATTATAGAAAAATAATATATTTATAATTATTTATCCTTTAAACCATTATTCCTCAGTTTCATGTTTTTTTCAAATTCTAAATATTTAAAGTACTACTACTCTTATTTTATTAAATTATTTTAATATTATTTAATATTTTTTGTTGTTGAATAAACACATCACAAATTACTTTCGATTAGATTACTTCACTATTCATCTTATATAAAATAAAATACATATGTATTATTTTGATATTTACTGATTTAATAAACTACAAATAGTATTAATTAATATTATTAAAGTTAGTATATTGATAAATACTACCAGTATATCTAACTATACACGATTATTTATAATTATATTACTATAGATAATGTTATTTAACTATTATTTAAAGTCTCACAAATTAATTATCTAATAATCAATAATTCAATCATCTCAGATTATCTGTATTCACATTTGGTTTACTTTTATTTAATTTTGTATTTATATTTGTATTTGATAGTGTATTTATATTTTTATTCGTATTTGTATTTGAATAAAATATAACATATATATTTGTAATTGTATATGATTATTTCGGATTAATGTATTTGTATTTATATTTGTAACTGCAAATGTGTTTGAGCCCATCCCTGCTACATAATAGTTATACAATAATACAGTAGCGTATATGCTTTACACACTACCTACCGTAATAGCTAACTATGTAACGATACTTATAGTTGACCTCCAACCTCTATAATATCGTTAACAGCCTCACTATCGTTGTTAGTGTTAGTGTTAGTGTCAGTGTCTGTGGTAGAGTCGTTGTGATCAGCTATAAGTTGTAGGAGATGTTCCTCTGCCTTAGAGATCCAGGCGACTTGCGCGTCGTATTCACTAATGTAGGTTCTGTAGTTATCAGTGAGTGCGGCCTGACAGGTGGTGTTCTGTTCTAACTGATCGATAGCCTATGTGTGAGTGTGTGTGTGAGTGTGTGGGTGTGTGTGTGTGTGTGTAGACATGTCCACTTAATAGTAGCTCTACATCAATGTACGCGTGTACATGTGTACATAGCTTATAGCTTAATTAGGACGATACACCGATGTCAAAGTTTCATTATTTAAATATTCACTCGTATACATTCGCTATAAAACTGTATTCATAATTAATAACGCATAGTTTATCATAATAACGAGTGCGATTACTAAATATGATATGCATATGCATTATTAAATGTATTATATATGAGCCTTATTATATTATCATGGTTTAGTTTAAAATAAGTAAGTCGGTTATTAATAAACTAAAATTAATATTATGAATTAGAATAAGTTTATCATGATGAGTATATTGAAAATAATAATTAATTAATATGATATTTAATATTATTACTATTGTTTAATTTAATTTTAATAATTTCCAATATCATTGCTAAATACGAAGACACACAGACATATTATTAAAGTAAGGGGAAGCTCTAGCTATTGAATACAGCCTTCTCTCTATCTTCTGTATCGTAAACTTGTTATCACTTAATTCTCTAAGTATACTCCGATATTAATACATTTCAATAATGTATTTTGCTTTTGTATCACTCTATTTTAGATTTGATAATCACTAATAATGACATACCCGATGGATAAGATGTTATTCAGTATAACTAGCCTAGGTCTACAGCGGTTGCCAACCTATGGGTGACCGTGACCCACATTTGGGTCATTGTGTTTTATTTTGGTTCATGAGTCATGAATCATGACTCATGAGCCCATTTTTAAAAATATTTATATATATATATATATATATATATTAGTTTATATTATTCGTTTATAACTAACTTTTAATATTAAAAATATAAAATTTATCATTGGGTAATTTACAATTTAAACAATGGTATATTTATAAATTAAGAATTATCAAAAAAAGGGTCATGATGAAAAAAGGTTGGGAACTACATAGCTAGACCATCCGCAATTAAAGTCTCTGGGACAGTCAGTCGATGCATTGCAAACATCACAGCCTATGTAAGCACACGCTGACATGCTAATGGGTAGGGAGAACACAAACATTATGGTAGCGTATCTTCAAATTAGAGGTGTGCACTCGGAGAATGGCTGTGTGAGGCGACTTCTCCTTGGTCTTCTGCAGCGATGTCGCTAGGTCAAGGTGACCTTGTAGCGTAGTACGGTTGACTTCGTAGTCTTTGTTCATATTCTGCAATACGGCGCACGACCATTAAATAACATCAACTCGGGCGTATGTGTGATTTATAATTATGTGGATTTTGTTAAACTATATTTAAATATATTTAACTATATTTATTATATTTAATTATATTTAATTATATTTAATAATATTTAGCTATATATATTTAACTATATTTAATTATATATATAACAATATTTAACTTTATTTAACTATATTTAATTATATTTAATTATATTTAATTATATTTAATTTTTAACTATATTTAATTATATTTATAATTTTGAAAATGTCAACAATAAATCTTCAATAACAAAATATTTATACTATTTTGAGTAGAGTAGCATTATGTCAAATCAAAATACTGAGAAAATCAGGTTACATTTTTAGTGAAATATAATTGATATTAATTATAAAAAATAAAAACACTAATAATAATATATAATAATATATATTACTAAAACTTTGTTATACAAAATAAATGTTCTATATATATACTCTAAAAAAATTATAAAGATCATTAGAGATTCATCAATGTGGTCAAAAGATATGGAATTCTAAAAAAAGAAATAGTTCAAAAAAAAGTTCTGAGATATATCTCAAAACTTTTGTTAGGTTATTTTCTAGTTTTATTTGTCACACCAATTTGTTGACATGATTATGTTTAAAATTAATATCTGGGGCACTTATAGTTACTTTTATAAAACATATTATACATCATTTTAAAGATAATTAAATAAATGTAATATTTTAATAACATATTTTTTTAATAAAAATTACAAACGAAGGTTTTGCTCTTAGTTGCAAATTACTTTTCAATTAGAAACTTAATAAAACACAACCAACAAAATAATAATATTTAATATATTTTCTTTTTACTATTATTTTTAATGTATCTAAATTAATTCAAATATAATTAAATATTTATATGTTAAATGTAATTTAAATTTAATGTAATTTTAATTTAATGTAAATATCAATACTCATTAAAGTATTTTCGTTGAATTAACTATTGTTTTTACCCTATGGGTATTTACTACAATATTTAAATTATTTAAATTATTTAAAATAAATTATATTTAATATTTACAACAAATTTGATAAATTAATAAACAAAAGATTATTTAAAAATATACAATTTAAATACAATTCATTTATATAAAATTAAAGAAACTACTATATATATAATATACAAATTTTTATATTTTTGAAAGTAAAATATATAGATGTTATCGAATTATTTCGATTTAATTATCAATATAATTTATATATATAGTATATTTATAAATATATATATATATATATATATATATATATATAATTATAATAATAATAATTGAATTTATATTTATAAATAATGTTACTAGATGTACACATTAATATCATATAATTAAACTCAGAGATAAACTTCATCATATTAGATAGTATATAAACTAAGAACCTACAATGGATATAAATAATTCAAATTTAAATAATTATTCAAAAATAAGTTGTATTAATTGATTTATAAAGAAATATGTATATGCTAAGTTGGTAACTCATTTAAGAAATATATGCATGCTAATTTAGCATTGATAAATAATTATTTATTATATATAGAACATCATTTATGTAAATTAAATGAAGTAAACAAATTAAGCTATTTCAAAGATAAATGATTTCCGAACAAGTACAATTAATGTAAAGAAAAGAAGTGAATATGATTTCAAACATTACTCACTGATAAATTATAAGATAATGATATTTTAATTATATAGATTTTACGCTATAATACTCTTGTGCCAATAGATAGAGATCAAGCCATTTTATATTTACACAACTCATGTTTAAATAAATAATATTGAATACTTTTTTATTCATATTTGGGTTTGTACACCTATAGATTAACTATACATTAACTATTAACTATACAAATTAACTATACATATATATATATATATATATATATATGTATATATTATAAATATATTATTATTATCAATTATATATATATATATAATTGCATATAACTCTAATTTGGTATAACAATGTAATATATATGTTTGTATATATTTATCTTATTATATTACACTTATTTGTATAATAAAGTTATAGTTATATATATATATATTATTAGTTGTTTTTATTTTTTATAATTAATTTATATTGAAATATTTCACAAAACTTTAACAGCTATTTTATTAATACAAGCCTACTAAAAACAGTAACTATTATTATTGCTGACATTTATTGCTGAAATTTATATTTGGGCACACAATATTTGATAAAATTAAATGATTAAATGAACATTTGATATTAAATGATAATCAAATAATAAGTGATTACTGTATTTATTATAAATAAATTATGATTCATAATTTATGAGTAAATATGAATGAATCATATTACAGAGCTATTATAATAAAGCGAGCTATTGTACTTAACTAAATACTTGTTTATTTTCACACCATTGTATATATATATATATATATATGTGTATATGCCAGAGATGAGTAATTTCTTATTAATATTAGTGATGTGAAACATAACTAAACTAAACCTAAGACACACGACTAGATGCAACAGCGCATAGCTACAGTGTTCACATTGAGATGTTACGCACCTCGTACTTGGAGATGTTGTTCTCCACATCGGATATCTTCTTACAGTTGTTGACGAGCTCCACGATACCACATTCTACACACGACAGCCAATAGAGCTGTTTCGTGGTCTCAATGATTGCAGACACTACTTCCTCGTCGCAGTTCAGCAGTGATATGTTCTGTGACACCGAGTCTACGCAAACAATAGAACTCTGGTTCAGTATACCCTGGTGGTGGTGGTGGCGGTGGTGGTCGAGTTAATACAAAGTTAACCGCTTCATCGAAACACTACTCTTAGAAATATGTAATAAACGGAAGAAATAATTAATAAATAAATTAGATGAAATCAAAAATACTTATAAACAATAACTATAAACCTGTGGTATTTGTAAACCTATGGTATTTGTAAACAACTTAATATTGATTATATTAGTTACCATTGAGGTAGCATTGAATAGACGATAGTGAGAGAGACAGTAATGAGAGGAGATATTCAAACATGTTTGATAGCGTCTTTCAGTAGGATGACGTGATTGCCCAACTGGAAGTCAGCGAATGCGTTCTGCTCAACTTTAGACAGGATACAAGCCTCAGGGATTAGTTGATACGCGTCGAAGTTAATCTAATCGGGGTGATCATTGTTTAGTGAAGAAACCTTGGCGGCTTCTTTATTGGATTACAGCGTAGATATGGGGATGGGTTCAGGGTAATTAAACAAATGTGAGGTAAGCATTTCACATCGCGTAGTGTGTTACGTTGAATGCGTATTACATTACATTACATTATGATTATGTAATTATAAGGTCTATAGTTATTACATAATATGTGCGCGACGATATCTGCCATCGATGTAAAGCAATAGGATAAAGTCTACGATAGGTATATTCACCCCGATGATGTCAGGTTTGTAGATGCCTTCAATGAACGACAGCCTATCGCCGTTGGCATCCGTGAACTCGCAGGTGTCACTGTTGAATGAGGGCAGACAGGCGAGACTAGTGACACCTCCGTTGACGGGGTCGTATACGTAGCACTCAGACGGATGAAACAGATCTCTAGCTATGGCCTTCGTTAGAGGTATGTTGTCTTCTACAACAGTGGTCGTCGAGATTAATATAGGTGATGAGTCGTCGTCGAGTCATTAGTGATGATTCATTAGTGATGTGTCACTAGTGATGAGTCATTAGTGATGATGAATACATACCGTCTGCAAGAATATATTCTCCAGTCTCCCCGTCGATGGTAGCGCTAAAGAAGAGGTCTGTAATCGTGTGATTGCTGAGGCAGTACAGGATGTCGCGTACTAAAGATACTCCCAACGAATCGGAGGCCTCGGATAAAGGTTTTCCTAAGGTCACGTGACATCGCGAGTATAAGCACAGAACATAAGTAGAACAGACGATATAGCAATGATAATATACATCTTAAGGACATGTTTTAAATAAGATAAGATAAGATAAGATAAATTTTATTATTGTAATCATTATAAAAGAATGTAATGATATGTAATATAATAAATATAATTTAATACTAAATATAATTTAATACTAAATATAATTTAATACTAAATATAATTTAATACTAAATATAATTTAATACTAAATATAATATAATACTAAATATAATTTAATTATAATTTAATAATAAACAATTTAATTTAATTAACATAATTTAATATTGAATATAATTGAATACTAAACATAATTATCTATAGATTATAATCTATATACAT
Source organism: Osedax fenrisi (assembly GCA_964019155.1). Classification (NCBI taxonomy): domain Eukaryota; kingdom Metazoa; phylum Annelida; class Polychaeta; order Sabellida; family Siboglinidae; genus Osedax; species Osedax fenrisi. Next base: position 56,649,911 of record OZ025242.1, read on the forward strand.
ATATTATCACTGACCCGCATATTTGACTGCTGATAGGTCGAGAGTACCATCCTTAACCAGGTCGATGACCCTGTGGCCAGATTCTGTCTTCCTTTCATACACTTCAGCAGTAAGAACACGTTTACAATGTTTCAGCAGATGGAACTCTTCACCAGTGCTGATGTCAGGTTCCAAGACGTGAGTTCTTATAGCTTCTTGTAATGTCAGAACTTTTCCATTAGAAGAGTCCTATTCACAGGCAAAAAGAGTATATGTTTAATGTTTTAGTACAGTTTTGGTAAATATTTAGAAATGATTTAATATAATTTAATAAAAGAATGATAATTTCTTAGTAGAGGATTAAAAAGGTTTAAAAAAAGTTCAGCAAGTGATTAGAAACATTTTAAATAAGATTAGTGAAAGTGAATAAAGGTTTAGACAGAAATGACTTACCACCACATTAAAAGTCGCCGGGTCAATAAGTTTCTCATCCAGGGCAGTGGTCAGTGTAATTATACGATTATTGAGGCTAAAGTACAGTGTATTAGGATCCACACAGCCCGTTGATATAGCATCTTCCAAAGATACAAGTTTACCTAGTTTAGCATCTTTGATCTGAGAATTCGTGAAACATAATGTTAATAAACGATGCAAATGGTATGACCTTTAGGAATGTTGACCTTTGCACCGCATACATTGAGGATATTGGTTTCGATGAGTCTTTGCAGGGAGGCCGGTCTTAGACACTCATCAAAGATGTGAGAAACTGTGTCGTCGTTAAGAATGCCTTCTTCGGGCAGTGAAAACTATCACGTAATGATGATGATGATGATGATGATGTAATAGCAGCGATGATGATGATGCAATAGCAAACCTCGGGGTAGAAAGTGATCTGACCGTCGTTAAAGGCTTCCTCGATACTGCGATCCTCCACTAGTTGCATAGTGACGTCTAACTGGGGGAACATCTTGCGTAGACTGGCGTATATGCTGATGGATAGGGTACATTGGTGTGGCATTATTCCGTCTACTTTGTCACCGGAGTCTTCTAGAACGCGGTCGATTCTTTCTACTACTTTTACCTGTTTCGTGGCGAGAAATTGTCGGTGATTACGGATGTATTATTAAATTTGTGTGTAAAATCAATGAGAAAGTTTGACCTCTACGCATCGAGGTAACGACCTCTAAGAATAACCTCCATTAGACCCGACTCGATGGCGGAATTAATGGTCTTACATTCTCCGGTGTTTGGGTTCAGGTATTGACCTAGTGATCTATTGATGATTCCCTTTTCTACAGCTTCCGCAATACCTATCTTCTTACCTAAAGCATCATTGGGCGTGCGTGTTATGGGTATGGGACACACGCAGATCTATGGACTCTACCTGAGAGAGGATCTTTAACTGATTGCACTTCGTAAGATATCACCTCTTTATCTGTGGTACTTCTAATAATTCCTCTGGTTATCAGTTCTCCCATCTCTATACTAGTATCAGTGTATTCCACCTGAGCAATACATTAATATGTATATTATATATATATATATATATATATTATATTGTGTTATAATATTGATATAAATTTATAATTAAATGTTTAGTAATATGCATTTCTTATTGAAGATTACGCAATCATTAAAATTGTAACAATAGATTTATATTAAGAAGTATTCCAAGAATAATGTGACGTTTTCACATTGCCAGTTCGATTATAAAATTATTTTCAAATAAGATAATTTCTATAGTATCAGTAACCTAGATATATTGGTTAGCAACAGTTACGTTGACCAAGTTAACATGACTCATGGTGTTTACATTACCGCAGCAGTGACCAGCATCCAACCTTAATGAGGCCTTTGTTCATCGCCTCGGGTATCGGCATGACAACCGAGTTATCGTCAGGGTTACGGTAGAGACCGTGTTTCCTACTGATGACCCCGTCTGCTATGGCACGATATATTGATACCTGTTCATCGGTTCGTGGGTCTATCACTCCTACTATCACGAACGTCTGAGTTTTCTGTTTAACGATGTGTTATTAAGGTCAGTATACTACGGATGATTTGATTGGTTACTATTATCAATAATTATCGATAAACGTTTGTATGTTTTAATGTAATAAACTATTGATTTATGTTTATATCCGAGAATGAATCATCGATCAGTGATGAATCATCGATTAGAGATGAGTCATAGAAAGCCAATGTATCAATATAACATAAAACTATCGTGCAATAACACCTGCTTCAAAGTATACATATTTATATGATATACAATTTTATGTGTTATTATTATTGAATAATATATAAAATGATATATAATTTATGAATATATTATATATTCATTTATATTGATTATAAAAAATCGAGTACGCATGTTTATATAATAGAACACAACTATTACTAATGTTACTAATGTTAATATAATCCCAATATTTATATTGATTTATAGAGGTGACATTACTTCATTAAATGGTTTAAATACAGGTCATGTGATAGTTTATAATACTGCAGCACAACCTCTGTTAGTCTACTAATAGGTTTAGTATATAATACATCATGTATGCTGCATCATTAGTATGAAGTATTCAATAGATATATGAAGAGGCTTAGAAGGATAGCTAAATTATCATTAGATCATCTTAATCTAAATATTTACAGTGAATCATCATTCTATTTATAACTATCTAATCATACATATCGTATTCTTATTATAATTAAATAGACATGCTAATACTACGAGAATGAGAATTTACCGTGACATTATGATATAAAATATGCATTTAATGTGTATGCTTTATTACCATAGATACTTTGTAGTTTTTTTAATTTATTATTTTATTCACTAATTAAAACAAGTATTTCACATAATAAATTCCAAATATTATATAACAAATATATATATATATAATTTTACTGAAGAAAATTGAATAATACATATATTTAAATCATATGAATAAACATATGTAATAGGATATATACTTATAATGAGTAAAAGACCATAAATAGAATCTATATATATATATATATATATATATATATATACATATATATATATATAAATGTGCTTATTTATAATTAGATGCCAGAGAGGTAGTAACTTTAATAGTTTGACAACTGTAGATTTCCTCGACTTCCTCCTCCTCCTCATCATCATCCTCAGTCATCTCCGTTGACCTGATGACGGGAATCTTCTCCGCAATAGTCACGTGACCTTGGCTGACATTGAAATCCGACGTCGGAGGTAGTCTTTGATCGACGGGTGATTGTGGTTGTGGTGATTTATCGCTGATTAGGAGATCAGAGTAGAGACGATTAGCATGCAAACAAACAACCGAGGAGCCCGTGTGATATGGGCAGCGGAGTCCTGTAGGTGGGCTGATCCATCGGACGAGGTCGTCCTACTTAAACGTGAACCGAATACTACACTATCTAATGTACTACATTGATCATGCTAACTTTAGGGTGATTGTATTGTAACGATGGTGGTGGCGGTGACACTGTTGATCGTACATTGTACATTAGATAGTCGTGCTATATCGGTGTGCGAACAATAGATTCTCTTATATCAAGGGAGGATGAAATGTAACCAAAACACGCATAGGATAGACAGTCGAGGAGTAGTGATCATTGAGGTAGAGAGAAACCTATATCTAATGTAATAATACACGGTGCACTAGAGGACATGCGGGTTGTCTTAACAAGAAAAGTTGGCGTTACCGAATCCACCTACACACGAGAAATTCACTATCATCGTAATGACCATCGAATGGCCATCGAATGGCCATCGAAGAGTAGGAAATTATAACGCGAGTCATCGTTTGTTAACACCGGGATGAGGTTGTAGTGCTGAACGGGCTCACACAGTAGAAGATAGACCCCCACCTACTAGATCTCCACCGGGGAAGGGGAGGGGGAGGGGCTTACCTCTCGATGTAGGCGGTGCTGACGTAATGGGCCTGGCTATTGTCCTGCGAGCTTTCTATCATGTGATCGTGGCTCGTGTTGTGAAGGCAGGTCTTGTAATCTTCTAGGTAGGTACAGAACTCCTAAATAATGAGAGGTGTATAACAGTGAAATAATGATATATACAGGGTATTAGAGGTGTATAAGGGGTTTATAATGTGATATAGAGTGTATAATAGATGTATAATGGGTGTATAATGCAATATAATAAAATTTCTGTATAATAAGACTATATATTCATATCCATTCTTAGAATTAGGTCAATTTTAATATATATATATATATATTAAACTGCCTGTGTGGCTCAGTGGCTAAGGCGTCAGACACACAAGCAGTAGGACACGGGTTCGACCCTCGTCTGGACCATTAATTAATTTTATAAAATGGGTCTTAAATATTATTTAGAAGTGATCTTATATAATTGTGTATAAATAAATGATCGGCTCTCATTAAAACCATGGATGCCTTAACATGAGAGCGGCTTCGAAGGGACATTAGAGCCATATATGGTTATAAGTGAAAACTTCATCTAAGTTCCTGGATGGGATGAAAGAACTCCACCAAATAAAAATAACAATATATATCAGAGGGTATACGTTTGTATAATTAAATAAGGCTATGCACTTTCACAATACAATTTCTAATATGTTATTATAGTTAATAATTAATACATTTTTGGTTAAAAGAAAATTCAAACTAGTTAGCCGAATGTAAACTGATATTAAAGTGACATTAAAGTGACATTAAACTGATATAGAGAGAAGCCTAACACTCACATTAATTATTTAAATCTAATATTGAAATTCGGTTGTCTCTTATATATTCAATAATTTAATATTTTATTTCTATATGAAATATTTTAAGATAAAAGAAAATAATTTAATAATATATTTTCTAAAATTTATAAATGTTTAAAAATAATGTTGTTATAAAATAACATTATTTCAAATAATATTATAAAGAGAATATAATATATATATGTATAGTAAATATATAAATAAAGCGCTGTTCAAATGTACAATTATATTATGAAAGTATCTTAGATAATTAGCACAATGGTATAAGTATTCATTAATTTCAATATATTCTAATTAGAAGTTATTTCTCTATAATGTTATTCAATCCCACCGATAAATATATACACGAGTATTATTATTCTGTACGCCATAACCTTGCTGTGTCAATCAATGTAGAATAATGATTATTAAAGAAAAATAATGTTAAAATGGTTCTAAAAAAGAGAAATGAAAACTATTTGCGACAGATTTTAATTAATTAAACATGATTTTTAATACTAATATATAAAATAAATTATAATAAATTTACTAGCGGCGTATTTAAGATTACACTTACATAAATCTATTATAATTTTATAATTAATAAAATTATAATTCATTAATAAGAAAATAATTATAATTATTTACTGATATTCTATCTGAAATTATTTATTATATATTTAATAATTATGAATACTTATTTGAAATAATTAATTTCATATGTGAAGCAC